>JAYWVB010000009.1:600000-1046396 GCA_039881045.1 Chaetomium olivaceum
TCAGGGACAGGTTCTCAAACCCCATCAAAGAAGGGTTGTATGTTGACAGCGAGCCTCACAAAAAGAGAAAGGCGCGGCGGATGCTCCATGTCTTGAAAGAGACCGTGGGCCCGAAGGTGCACCGGAGAGACATCGAGGTGTTACGCAACGAGCTTCCAACAAAGAAGGAGTTCATCATCACCCTTTCCTTGACCCAGACCCAGATGCGCCTGTACGAGCGGTACATCCAGTGGATGACAGATCCCACCAGCGAGACCATAACCGGCCAAGCGACCGCATGGAGTCTCGTGGCCAAACTCACCCTTGTCCTCGCCCATCCCTTCATTTCCAAGACCGCGCTGGAAAACCAAAAGGCCAAACCAGTCGGCAGCAAAGCCAAGTCATTCAAGCTAGGAAAGCCAGAGAACCATGATGAGCTAGTTTCAGATATGCCAGAGCATGTGCGGAGCGACCTGCTTGCCATCGTCAGGTTTCGCGAGATTGAAGATTACGTCTACTCCAACAAGATTGTCGTTCTCCTACGAATCTTGGACGAGTGCAGTAAAGCCAAAGACAAAGTGCTGGTGTTCTCGCAGAGCATCCTGACTCTCGACTATATCGAGAATATCTTCAAGCGGAAGCGGGTGGTGTACCAACGGCTTGATGGTAACACCAAAATGACGACACGACAAGACTCGGTCAAGATGTTCAACACGGATTCCGAATTTCAGGTCTATTTGATCTCCACCAAGGCTGGCGGTGTCGGGCTCAACATCCACGGCGCGAACAGGGTCGTCATTTTTGACTTCAAGTACACGCCGACCGATGAGCAGCAAGCGATTGGGAGGGCTTACCGCCTCGGCCAGACGAAGCCGGTATATGTCTACTGGCTGACCGTTGGCGGCACGTTCGAAGACACCATTCACAACAACGCCGTCTTCAAATCCCAGCTGGCCTCGCGGGTGGTGGACAAGAAGAATCCTGACCCATGGTCAACACGGTTCAGCGATTATTTCAAGATGCCGAGGGAGGTAGACCAGGAGGACCTGTCCGGGTCGTTTGGCCAAGATAAAGTCCTAGATGTGCTCCTCGAAAGCGAGGAAATAAGCAAGCTAATCCGAAAGATCACGTCCACCGAGACATTTGAACGGGAAGAGACTTACGAGCTCACTCCGGAGGAGAAGCTGCAGGCTGAGAAGGACATTGAGATGGAACGGCTCCGGTCTCAAAACCCGGAGGAGTTCAGGCGCCGGGAGCATGAGTACATGTTGTCGGCCATGTCGCCTCCGCCGCCGCCGCTCGGGTTTTACCAACGCCTCACCGATGGTGAGTCTCAACCAGCATCTCAGGGCAATACAATCCTGAGGATTAAGGTGCCAGAGCACATGAGGGAGGGACGCAAATTAGGGTCACCAGCCCTCCCCGTGGATTCCGAGTTTGCATCTTCTGCCTGCACGCCGACGTCTGTTCGGGCAGATGACGACTCAACCCGGCAGCAAGTACTGACCCTGACTTCTAATGCAGCTCCCATCGGCCTGGCCGCCGTGGCCACGCCTCAACCCCCGACTTTCATGGCTCCAGCACTCGCTCAGCCACCGCCAGCCCGGGGCGACCCAGCGATGACGCAAGCCATCCCGTCACCGAGCCCGGCCGCGGTGAACAACGCCTTGGCGCAGGAGCCCACGCCTGTGCCTCAGCCCATCCTCGCCCCGGGAACGCACTTCAAAGTCCCGCACACGCCACCACCACCAGCAGAAGCAGCACCAAACGAATCACCGAGCTTAGCCACCCCGTCCACGGCCATAGAGGTCTCGGGCTCGGACTTTCCCGACTTATTGGCCGTCCACAGCGCCTTGTCTCGGGACGGCCGCCACGTGCGGTACCACCCAGGCGATCTGATCAACAGGGTCAAGAGCGTGTGGAGCAGGAACAAAATCGAGCGGCTACCGATGATGGACAAGATCCAGAACGTCAAGAAATGCACACGCAACGCACGGTTCGCCGAAGCGATGCTTTCCGGGTATATGGACCCCGAGCAGCTTGCGTCCATGACGAGGCTGGAGATGGAGGAGGTATCGGCCGCACTGAACGGCCTGGCCGAGGGCGAGTTCAAACAGCGAGTTTGGACGACCAAAGCCGATCTCAACGTATGCACCGGCACCAAGAGCACTTGAAAGCGCTTCTCTTTTTTCAGCAAGCAAGAGCCACTGACATGATGAGCACGACAGCAAATGCGAGCAGACTTGACAGCGGCGGCGACGACGACGGCAAAGGCGGGAACGGAGAGGCGGCGCACGGGAGGAGAACTGGGGGAGGGGGTGAAGGAGGTGGCTAACCGAAGGGCCCTGCGGTTTCTCGGATCTGGACCGGAACCGGAGGACCCTGTCACCCCGCAGGGCCGCCGCCGGGCGGCGAACCCAGGAGATTCGGCCGACTCTCCGCAGGTTATCGACTAACGGAAGTATTTGCGGGATCTTGCATTTTTCAGTGCAGCTATTCTTCTTTTTCTTGAGATACCCTCACATTTGCATCCTGGGGCATGGCGTTTATGGCAGGCAAACACGACGGGGAAGGGAGACATGGGTTCGCGGAACGGAGAAGGAGGGCCGGCGGGAAACAATGCATTGGCGCGCGTCTTTATTACTATTTGGGGGTACGTGAGACCTGTTGTACGGATACATAGCTAGGTCGCTACGCGGTCAATAATTTCGAGAGCCGCCTTTACATGCTGCGTAAAGAGTGATCTCGATTCGAGCGGAAATGAAGAACTCGGTGCTTCCGGAAGCCGTTTGCTGACTGAGCTAACCGCGTTTACACTCACGGATAGATCATGTACGGACGGTTTGTGTCTCAGGAGGATGTGTGTGAGTCGATGGATCTTGAAAAAATGCAACATCAACCGAGGCAAGGCCCTGAAAACGTGGCCCGATCCGGGGTGTCACGCACCGCACAGGTCTCCGATACCGCGGGGTTCGGCGGATGGGTGCAGCGTGGGAAGTTACGGTGACTTGACACCCGTTGGGGAGGCAGTGCAAGTCATGGCCAATAGGAAATGGCGGATTTCCCCAAAGTGAAAATGGCCAGAAGCTCATTGATGAAGAGGACAGATCCCGAGACTCCGAGTCGTGCGAGTCCAGAAAGTGCGTACCCACCAGAAAGTGGATCACAGGCACAAGACGGTCCCTTGTACTCCGGAACCGAAGCCGTTTCGACTTTCGACTTTTGACTTTTGACTTCGAGCCAATTCTCTTCTCCTTTCCAACCAAAATCTGCAATTGTCTCTCCATGCTAGTCCTGCCGTGCTAGTACCTCTCGTGCTCGCGTGCTGCCGGTTTTTTTGCTCTTGATCGGGGTCTTGCCGCTCTCAGGAACGGGAAAGAAACCTTTTCCTTTTTTTCTTTTTTGCCTGTTCCCAAGGGAGGAATTTATCCCCCCGCCCCCGCCGTTAAACATCTGTTGACGGAAACTCGTGCGCAAATCCTCAACAACCTTCCACAACTCTACCTAACAACACCGGCAGCGAACTCAGCGATACGAACGAATTGAGTTGTCCCACGCCGCCATCATCGCCACCATGGACTCTGTTCTACGCCAGTCCAAGGCTATGTGCCCCTTCATGAAGAAGGCCACCGCCGCGGGACTCCGTGCCATGTCGACGACCACCCCTACTGCCGTGTCACCCTGCGGTGGCGCCATGTCCAAGCTGCAGGTGCTCGCCCGCCGCTGCCCAGTGATGGGCAAGGCTATGGCTGTCCAGTCTGCCCGCGTTGGTCACGGCGCTGGTTTCCCCAGCGTCGCCGCCAAGGCCGGCATGTCCACGTTCCATGGCCACGCAAAGACCAGCAAGGCGAGGCTGCACACCAGCCGCTCCAAGGAGGCCCAGCCCGTTGATGGCACCGTTTATACCGGCCATGAGAAGGGTTAGTCATCTTGTGTCTGTGTCGCGGAGTTGCGCGCGGACCGCTTCATTGAGAGTAGCCTCTTGCTAACAGTATCTCAACCTCCAGTCCAGCTGCCCCCCCGCCTTCCGACCAAGCAGCACGTCGGCACCAGCCCGGCCGCTGTCACGCGCCCCGACGCCCCGGCCTCCCGCGCCGGCAAGTTTGACTATGACGGCTTCTACAACTGCGAGCTGGAAAAGAAGCACAAGGACAAGTCGTACCGGTACTTCAACAACATCAATCGCCTGGCTAAGGAGTTCCCCCGTGCGCACATGTCCAGCAAGGAGGAGAAGGTTACGGTCTGGTGCGCCAACGACTACCTGGGCATGGGCCGCAACCCGCGGGTCCTAAAGGCGATGCATGAGACCCTCGACGAATACGGCGCCGGCGCTGGTGGCACGCGCAACATTTCTGGACACAATAAGCATGCGGTGGAGCTGGAACAAACCATCGCCAAACTCCATGCGCAGGAGGCCGCGCTGGTTTTCAGCTCGTGCTATGTGGCCAACGATGCCACTCTGGCTACCCTCGGCAGCAAGATGCCCGACTGCGTCATCCTGTCCGACAGCCTGAACCATGCCTCGATGATTCAGGGTATCCGCCACTCTGGCGCGAAAAAGATCATTTTCAAACACAACGATGTGCAGGACCTGGAGGAGAAGCTGGCGTCATTGCCACTCCACGTCCCCAAGATCATTGCCTTCGAGTCGGTCTACAGCATGTGCGGCTCGATCGGCCCCATTGAGGAAATCTGCGATCTCGCCGACAAATACGGCGCCATCACTTTCCTCGATGAAGTTCATGCTGTCGGCATGTACGGCCCGCACGGCGCGGGCGTGGCGGAACACCTTGATTACGAGGCGCACGTTCAGGGGCGGCCCCGTGGGACCATCATGGACCGTATCGATATCATCACCGGCACACTAGGCAAGGCGTACGGCTGCGTGGGTGGCTACATCGCCGGCAGCGCCAAGCTCATCGACACGGTGCGCTCGCTCGCGCCAGGCTTCATCTTCACCACCTCTCTCCCTCCTGCCGTCATGGCCGGCGCACGCGCCGCCATTGAGTATCAGATGGAGTACCAGGGCGACCGCCGCCTGCAGCAGCTGCACACGCGCGCGGTCAAGGAAGCCCTTGAGGAGCGCGGCATCCCCGTAATCCCCAACCCGAGCCACATCGTACCCATCCTCGTCGGCAACGCCGAGCTAGCCAAGAAAGCCAGCGACAAGCTCCTGCAGGACCACGGCATCTACGTGCAGAGCATCAACTACCCGACCGTCCCCGTCGGCCAGGAGCGCCTGCGCGTGACGCCCACGCCCGGCCACACCAAGGAGTACCGTGAGGAGCTGGTCAACGCGATCGAGAGCATCTGGAACGAGCTCGGCATCAAGCGCACCAGCGAGTGGGCGGCTGAGGGCGGCTTCATCGGCGTCGGCGTGCCAGATGCCGCCCCCGAGGAGCCTCTCTGGACAGACGAGCAGCTGGGCATCGCCGAGGCCGCACGCACACTGCTGCAGGCTGCTAAGGAGGAGCAGAAGGCCGCCCCTCTGGTAGGCGGGTTCACCGAGAGGCTCCTGGCGAAGGAGATGAAGGGGCTCACGAGCGCTAGCGTCGCCGCCTAGGCTTCGCTTCTTGTGTCCTCTGACTCTGGAGACATACTCTTCACTTCTCTGCCGGCCTATCTGTGTCCGGGTGCCCCTGCTGCTTTCATCCTTGGGGAGCTCACCTAACTAATCCGTCTGTCTTGTCTGTCGCTCGCTGTTTGTGTGGTGGTGTTTTTGTTTTTGCCTTTCCAGACCAACGACGTGAAACACGTTCCTTGGAGCGAGCGAGCAGCAAAAATGGGGCATTTTGTGTTTAAAGCGATTTGGTGGTTTTGGATTTACGTGTGACTGGTGTATGCTGTATGCCTCATGTGCCCGGCTACAGAGCTGTTGGCTTTTTTGCTTTCATTGTCTTGCGCCGTCCTCTCCGGCTGTTCTTGCCTCGGGGGGGCGGTGCAAGAAACATCTTCGTGGACGTGCTTTTGGACAAACATTGTTTATGAGAACATCAATATACGAAGACCATTCATTGGCTGGCCTCTCGGGTTGAGAGGTCAAAGTTGCCATTTGTGTTTCCTACCCCTGAACGTGAAGTTGTCCGGTGAGAGACGGAAGTTGCCGTTTCTTGATATCGTTTCCTGTCCCCTGAAAACGAACCTCCCGGGCTGCCGCGGGCTGCCGGCGTTCCCGTAATAGCCAAGCGGTGATCGTCGACAGCTTCAATCCTGCGTTCATCGTCGGTGGCCAATGACTAATGTGAGATTACAGAGTAGTCCGAGGAGGTCTGTTTCATGCGGTCGAGATCCAGCCTCTCAGCACCAGATCCCTGCCAAGGACGTCAGCACAGCCACGTTCTTACAAGTCCCCTCATCAATATCCAACACCAGCAAGGACTGGCTAAACCAAGTCCCCTTCTGCCACACTTCCTTTTCCGCACCATCCAATCCTTACCCAGCCCCTTACCCAGCGCCACACCCATACAACGAAAGCAGCCCCACCACGAACGGAGCCGGAGAAAATGAATCACTCCGACGGAGCCGGACGCGGGCTGAGTCTCCGCTCCATCCGCTCCATCGACCACGGCACGGCGGAGCCCATGGAACGTCCAGTCGTGTAAGTCGGCGCAGCACAGCTTCCTCACGCGTGGCCTGCAGCCTTTGGATTAGCCTTGGGTCGCATTCGCACCACCGACCGGGGGCTTCAACACGAGCCGGTACAGGCGGTCTTTCGTAAACTGTATGACGACGCCTGCTGTTCTGGGGTTGTTTCATGCGAGATTTGGGTAGTGGCCGTGCTTTTCTTTTTGGCTTGCGTCGTCAGAGGATTGGAGCTTGCCGTTGTAAGTGGGCTGGCTTGGTTAATTCGCGACCTGGCTGGCTGGTGACCGAGGGTAGGGTACCTTACCTACCTACCTATGTAGGCGCGCTGCGTCAGGTTTCGTTGATCTGGGAGTGGTTGTTCTTTTATTCTTTATCTTCTACTCCGCTGTGGGATTGCTTGCTGTGTGTTCACATCATCATCAGCAGCAGCAGCAGCAGCATCAATCATCACCATCAGCTTGCTCAGCAAGTATAGGACGTCTGCGCATCCACGACTAATCACCGTCCCTGCCCACCCGCATTGGGACATTTGTGCAGCCTCGCAACCCGGCAGTCCGGTACGGGAGAGCAAGTTAGTGTGTGGAGTCCCCGTGGCAAACATGGAGTCGAGGTCGGTCTCGCCGGTGACGGCGGGCAAGGTCCTGAAGGGCCCTAGGGCTTGTGCCACCTGTGCAAAGGCGAAGAGCAGGTGTATCGCGGGACCGAGGGGACAGGAAAAGTGCGAAAGGTACGTTCTGGCTTTGTTCTTTATGGTCCAATGTCGGCCGGTGTCGGCTATAATTTGGCGGCCGTTGGGTGCATGTACCTCGGTACGGTGCGGCGGACTTGTGGGACGTTCATCACACCCGCCGGGTCCGTCAGTCAGCGGGGAGTTTGTGGCCCCCGTTGGGACGTCCGTTGGCCTTGTCAGGCACCGCATTTTTGTCTTTGGCTTTCTGCCCGGCTTCCTATCCTAACCCCTGAACGGCCCATTCGAGGGCAGCAGCGCTAACTTGGTTTGAAGATGCCACCGTCTGAGGAAACCATGCTCTTCTCAAACTCCGGCGCCAGCGCGGAAGCGCAAGGAGCCGAAACCCACGAGGGTGGCAGAGCTTGAGAGGCGCCTAGAGGACCTCTCAGCCCGCATGGAATCTGTCCAACGCCAGGTACCAGCACCGAGCCCGTCCAACTCGGATCAATATGGCCTCCCTTCTGTTTCTGTCGGGGGCCCGGCCGATCCTGAAGACCGCCTGCCGCCGAGGAACCTCTCCGGAACCCAAGTACCTATACCCACCTTTGGCCAGGATCGGTGGGACTCCCCGTTTGGGCACATATTTCCGGATCGATCCATCTTCGAGGCCCAACCGGAACACCATCAACCCTCGGCCAAAGGTATCTCACCATCCGCCCCTTCGGGGCTCACACCAGCCCTCACAACTACAACCGGTTCCATAACCTCGTCTCCTTACCAACAACCATACCAACAACTGCCACAACAACAGAACCATGGCAGTGTATGGCCGCAAGGGGAGGAAGCCGAGAGCTTCCTTGAGCTGTATCGGGAGAAGATGGGCCATCTGTTTCCGTTTGCCATTGTGCCGCCCCATTTGACCTCGGCGCAGATGCGAGAAGAGAGGCCCTTCTTCTGGAAGGCCGTCATGTTGGAAGCAAGCCTCTTCGACGGGCGGCGGCAGACCGCCATGGGAGAAGATCTAATGAGGGAGATCTCTGAAGCTGCCTTTCTCAGGCCGCAGAACAACATCGACTTGCTGCAGGGCTTGCTCATGTTTATAGCATGGTGAGTGGTAGCCTTTTATTGTCTGCTTGTCAGTACTAATCGTCTCCGCAGGTATCACAATAGTCTCACCAGCTTGCAAATGACACGGTTACTCTTTCTCGCCCGGTCAATAAACACCAACCTTGCCACCGCCGAAACGAAAGGTCTACCGGGCAAGGAAGGATACAGCTCCGAGAGTCTCGAGCGGATGCGTGCATTCGTCGGAACCTACTATATGGTGACAGTGTGAGTTCTACTCATCTTGCCATCCCCCTAGTAAGGTCCCTTACTGACCAGCATCACAGAACCTTCACCACCAACAAACGGCCCGACGCCCTCATGAACAACGTCAACACGCCTTATCTAGCCACCTGCTGTCGAGTTTTAGTAACCCAGATGCAATACGAAACCGATGAGCTACTCGTCCATCTCTGCCGGGCGCAACAGCTCTCCCAGAGCATCACGCAGGCCTTTGACCGCCGCAAGGCCGTTCCGGCCGACAACCGCATCCCGCAAGCCGCCTTTATCCAAGGCCTGCAGGAGCGCGTGCGCGGGTTCGTCGCCGCCCTCCCGCCACACATCAAGACCGACCGTACGTCTCCCTTTCCTTGCCCATTCCCGACATCATCATCATCATCATCATCATCATCATCATCCCCTTACTGACGTACCCTCCGCCCCGGGCAGGCTCCCTCGAAGGCCACTTCTTCGTGGCCGAGATCATGATCTACGAAAACAGCGTCGAGGAGCTCTGTCAACGGTCCCTTCTCGGCCGGCCCGGCGAGCAGGCGGGTGGTCCCTCGGCTCCGATAGCCCCGCAGATGGGCGAGCCGGATGGGGAGCGCCTCAGAATATTGTGGGAATCCGTGCGCCTCGTCGACGGTTTCATGACGAAGCGGTATAATCGCGCCATCGGGGATTACCCGCGCTATGTCTGTCTGACGTCGTTTGATCTGACGTATGTCTTTTTGACGATGCTGAAGTTGTCGACTATGCAGGTGCCGGGGTTGGATTTGGCCAGGGTGAGGGAGGAGTTGCATATTCAGGGTAGGTGGTCGTGTATGGGTGGTGTGTTGGAGGTGTTGAAGCTAACCTTTTGTGGTTACAGAGCATATGTCTCAGCTGATGAACCGGATGGAGCATATGGCTAAGAAACGGAATAGGGCAAGGGGGGGGCAAGGCGTTGGGAGTGGCCTACCTGGGAGCGGGCAGTTGGACAATTATGAGGACCCATACGAAAGGCTCGCCCGCAAGATCCGCAACGTCATGGACCTTCTCCATGTGAGCATTTCCAGAGCCCCGAAACAACTTACAAAACGCATGGTGACTGACTGAGAGCTTCCACAGACTAGCGATGTCGACAGCGAATACGCGGCTTCGCAGGTCGCAAGGGTGTACGACCCGGCACCTATGACATTATCAGACGCAACGGTTGAGTTGCTGGAGGACTTTGGGTGGCAAGGAAACGACGCGGGGGACCCGTCGTGGGATTCGTTTATTGGCGACGCTGTCGATTGGGGTACCTTTTTTAATAACTACGCTACGGGGGAGTCCTTATACACGACATAGGGCTGGGGGAGCAAGTTACAAGTATCCAATTACGGGTTGAATCTTGGGGGACCATAGAGCAGATAAAAAGAACCCTTAGACTTAGAGCCGGTCACGGTTTCTTCACTCACCTTACTTGATCTCTTTTCTGCATTCCCCGACATGAAGACTCGTCCAGGCCTAGGAAAAGACTGTAGAACGCTACCCAGCCTTGGGCGTATATCCCTTTAGCTCCAATCACACAGATATATTGTTTTAAATTGCAAACCTGAAATCAAGTCAAATTCAACCTAAGACTCTCGATATCCCAGCTTAGCCTATTCAAGGACGACAACCAGGGCCGCATCAATCAGTATAACAAAGACCATTAGGGTACGTTCCAGTATTTCGTCGGCCTTGTTATATAGACTAGAAGAACACAGTACGCTGCTCGATCATGGTGTGCCACAACACCTACTCACTGGAGGATAAGAGATGCCGGAAGATTGTGCCCGAGACTTTCTTAACTGGCGGTACCCCCGGGTTTACTAAGGGCCTGTAACCTTGGTATAGTTGTGGCGTTTGAGATCCTACGTATATTCAGTTCGTCCAACTCTTTAACCGCCTAGTATAGGTGTTCAACCCGACCACTACTATCCGCCGGAATCGACCTCTCAGAAGACCCTCCTGTACTCCGACATCGTTAAGACAATCATACAGGCGGGTTATTAGCCCGAGGTAACGGTGACTCTCGACGGTCTTGACCCATGTCTGTATCACCCAGCCTCGAACGAGATGTGCTGCGTCAATAAGGAGGAAGTCCTCTAACCTCAAAGGGCAGAGGTGTACGTCGAACTTTACAGCCGCCGGAAAGCGGACCGTCTTCAAGCCCCTTTTTGGAAGACCAAAAACGCAAAGATCGTGCACAATTGTAAGGGTGATCGTCGGTCGGGCCTTGCGGCAAGCTCGCCATGGCGTCCCTTCGATTTGCCAGCGACATCAAGACATACAAATGAAACTCGCTGCAAACAGAGAAAACTTGTAGACATTAACTTCTCCGAATATCAAGAAGAGGATTACTATTTTTGTGTTCCCCGTCTACCGTTACGACATTACGTTTAAGCCTCATTTTCTTTCTCTGTCTCTTCCTTTTCTCCTTTTCTCCTTTTCTCATCAAAAGATAATGAGGTTAAAATGGTATTGTTATTCTCACTTCAACCATTTGTTTTATTATAGAATGATGTCACAAAATAACACAAATATAATTCTACCTGAAGTTAACTACACCTACAAACGATAAACCGGTAGCCCGCTTACCGCCAAAAAGGCCAAAGGCGAGATCGCGCCGTCTCTAGCAAGACGGTTATACAGATTCCCCTGGGAATCCGTTTCGCCCATCAAGGCAGCCGGCACGAGCTGGTGAAGATCACCAGCCAGAAAGATCGGGAGGAGGGTATTCCCCCATGTACACCCCAGTTCGGCGCGGTGCATGCCGCCCGCCTCGTCGATGATGACGCCCAGGGCAACGCGCTTTACCCACGTCTCGTAGGGGCCGGTCGAAGCCTGGGCCGGGGTGACGGTCAGGAAGTCGGCGGCATCGATGATGGCGCCCATCAAGCCGGGAGGACGAACTTGACGAGGCGGGTCGCCTCGCTTACCGGCAAGTCTTGGAATCTCATCTCGCCGGCGGCGACAGCGCGGAGGTTGGAGAGGTCCGGGCGGCCGTTGATCTTCTCCTGCAGGCGGTAGAGGGCCTCGCTGTCATCGGGGTGGAGGGCGCCGAACCCCCCCGCACAGTGCCCAAGCAGAAGTAGCAGCCAGTAGGCGGCCGATAGCTCCAGGATTGACCCTGAGTGGGCCCAGAGGACGGAATCGAGGTCCTTCAGGAGATTTACGACAGCGTCGACCTCCTTCCAAAGGTTGTACCCTCGGACCACGAGTCTGTGGCGTGCGCGGGCCGGGTCATCCTGGGCCTTGTCATGGTTGTATCTGGCGCAAACGGACCGATTCATTCGGTCTAGATGACGGGCGAGGCTGTCTATAGCGGCATCGGTCGGCCCGGCAGCCAGGATCTTGCCGAACGTGGCCTCCATGGCGAGACCGGCCACCGAAATCATCGACGTCTTGCCGGAACCGGATGCCTGCAGAAGAGAGATTAGCAAAGTAAGTACATAGAAAGTAGTTTAATGCATGCGACTTACCCCGGAGATGGTGCCGATGCCCAGAGTCCTGTTTTTCAGGTAGTTGCGGAAGGATTTCCGGGCACTGGGGAGCACCTCCCCGAGCAGAGCGTTGATGTACGCCTCGTCTTTGAGGCCAAGGAAGTCAAAGGCTGGGAGGGGTCGGACGGTGGGCGGCTCCTTGGTCGAAATAGACGCCAGGGTCTTGACGAGATCGTCGTCCAGCACCGGGCGCGTCATCCAGTCGTAAAAGCCCTGTCCCCTCATGACGGCGCGGTGCAGCTCCATGCGGTCTTCCTGCTCGGGAATACCGGCTGGGCCGAGCTTGTAGGGGAGGATGCGGGTTGGCTGCGCGCCGGGGAGATACAGGCAGGCGGAATTGACCTTGCGAGCGAGGTCCTTGAGGTCCGGGAACTTGAGAGAGACGGAGTTCTAATCCGCCACCGCAGTCCAGTTGGTTCCGGATGCCTGGTGGAGCCGACGAGTGTCCTGGACGATGGACTGCGTAACAACGGCAACGTGCGAATTGTCGTCGTCGTAGCTATATCGCAGCTGGTCAGTACCGCAATGCCCCAATTGCCGTCACGTGGATGGGGTCTTACTTGTACGCTGGCCGAAACATCTCAGCGCTCTTGGTCCTCTCGAGTAGGTCGGCGTAGCGCGTCAGGTCTGTGACCCCGTTGAGCTCGGGCGGCCAGCGGTGCTCGGTACCGTATGGGTAACTGAACGGCACGGGGAGGCGCGTGTCGTTCCATTCCTTGTTAATAGTCGCTGGTGTCGCCCGCATGGCAACATAGAATGTCCTTCGGGCAATAAAGTCAAGCAGCGTGGTGTTTTGCACGATAGGGTTGTTACGGTTGACCCACCCCTCGATCTCTGGATCCTCTGGGTTCTTGAATGGCAAGCCAAACCCCTCGACCCGGATACGTGCGTCTCCATGGAGCCGTACCAAAACGAAAGACATCCGCTCGGCAATAGGGAACCGCTTTACCATCGCGGGTGGGGCCTCCTCGACGGTCATATCGACATGGCCACGCGGGAATTTGATGCTTAGCGCATAATCCTCCTACTCAATAATGTCAGATACTTTTCTCCAAGACGGGGTAGCAGGGAGCAGCTCGGGCGCAGGGAGTTGCCTCAACAACTGCCAGCCCTCCGAAATATAAGAGAATTTATGGATTTGACATACTGATTGGACCAGGCCATTACCACCTGCAAGTTTCCGGTCAACTGGGTATGGTTAGCACGATAATACTCGGTCACAACAAGACAGCACTTACGATTATAGCGCACACCGAATCCCCTTGATTCACTTGCCGCTTGCCCGGATGGTAGTGGGAAACGGAGGGCAAATCCTATCCACGGGTTGGTGTGTGAGTACCGCGAGGATATCGCGTTGGCGCGGATCGGGGGACCTTGGGCGCCAAAATGGTTGCCGCCAGCGATGATGGGAGCAGAGGGATCGCTGCCATCACCGTCGAACATTATGCAGTGCTTGAACCAAACGGCTAACTGCTTCTGCTGCGGGGCCGCGACCGGAGGCTGTCGGTTGGCTTGTCCAAAGTTCATCTCGTCGTTTTATGTCAACTGAAACAAGATTAGCACGGAGGCGGCTAAAGACATATACGAACAAGTTACCGGTAGGGTTAGGACTATTCCTATGAAAGAGTCTACCTCGAAGGAGGATAGACAATGACTGTTGAGTGGATTGAAGGCTGTCGAACCTCTTAAAAGAGTCTGCCTCCGAGGGAGCACAGACGACGACTGATGAGCGTGGTCTAAAACTGTCGAACCGTCAGAAAAAACGAGGTTATGTTTGCAAATTAAATAAAAAAGACCCTTACTAGTGTTGCTACGTAAACCGCGCAGAAAGAGTCTACCTCTGAGGAGGATAGACAACAGACGGGGAGGGGAGTACGGCCGAGGGCTGTCGACTGTCAATGTGTGCAATGAGCGCGGTGCTGATATTACGACAAGCCCGTGAAATGAGTCTGTCTATAGAAGAAAGGGAGAATGAAAAGAAACAGCTTTCCTGGTCAATGTCCTGGTCGATGTAACGGTGTGGTCCTTTTCTCTGGCGTTGAGAAACTGACGAAAGAAAAAAAAGAAAAAAAGGTCAAGAACGAGAGAAAAAGTTGGGAACAGGATGGAAGTCGCGTGGAAAAGCTTATCGAATCAGCCACCAAAATTGGCAGAACACGCGCCAGCCAGTCGCAGGGCTTCTTGCTGCAATGAGCAGGAAGGTGCAGGAATTAACCCATCACGAATTCAACCACAATTCCGTCAAGATACTGAGATCGGCTAAGTTCCCAACGTATAAGCTGCCAAGGCTTGCACAGGGTGCAGTACCCGAGGACCAAACCATCGAGTGAACAGATCGATCGTGACCCATACCAGCTCCCAGCAGTTTATCCAACAGCGACAACGACGATGGTGGCGACATCATCCACCCCCTTATCGTCGATCTCCTGCCTATCCTCGACAAGTTCATGGCATTCGCCTTGGATGCCTGCCAGGCATACGGTTGCGGCCGAGTCCGGTCGTATCCAGGGAGATGGGCGGCCTGAAGAGGAAATGCAGGCTTGGCTAGGTCGTAAATGACGAGAAGCATGACTTTGCGACGGGGGAGGATATTACCGTACGTGATGCGTTAGGCTGAGAGAGGACTTACCGAGGACGGACAGATGTAGTTAAGCCTTCTTGATCATATAAACCCAGCCGGCGATGGCAATGGCCAGTATGGCACAAACAAGAGCAACGCAGAGGGGTTGCTCATTTTGCAGCCATTTCCACAGCAACAGATTTGTGGAATATTGCAGTCGCAGCAGTCTGCGGCGCCGCAATGACAGCAGCGGATACTGTTTGTGGGTCGTGGGCTGGACGCTGGCGACGGTTCGGCCCCCGCCACCTTGCAAGACGACGATTTTATCCATTGGCGTTACAGGCCAGATGAATACGACAAAGCGGCCCTTGACGGCGCTACCATTAACCCCCTACGCAAAGTCGTCAACCCGGAAATGGACATTAATACCTAGCTGCCTATTTCTTCCTAAAGCGTACCAAGAACGTCGACACACGAATCTCTGTGCCTCGGCGACTTTCATGCTATATAGGGCCGTTTGTTTGCCGGGTATGCTGTCGTGCTGCTCCCCCGAGAGGAGGCTGGTGGCGCTGGTCAAGTCGGCCTCCTAGTACCCAAGCTCTCCACTAAGATTAAATTTGCCTGTCGCCGCATCGAGGCGATTTCCGCCCCCCGGGCGGAACCGGAAGACGAGCAAGGTATAAACGCCACGGAACCAATTATCTAGCGTGAACCCATATAGCTTCCTGGTCTTGTCTCCCTCCGTATAACGCCCGAAGCGCGGCACCTCCGACGTGCGACTGGTGGTTGCAAACTTCAACAACATGAGCACGTTGGCAAGTACCGTCGCGTTGTAATGGATCTTGGCGAGATCGATGCTGTGGCCAAAGTCGCCGTTGCGGATCAACCAAGTCCGGAAAGATGCGACCTGGGATACCTCGGTGAGGAGTGCCGAGACATAAGGTTGCGACTCCGACTCCTTGAAGGCCCCTATAACGAGCCTGAAGTTGTTGGTAAAGCTCCGGGAGGCGTTGAAAACCAACCACCGGTTGGGTGGAGCAATCAACTAGGACCGAACAGGTCGACGGGCATGCTAGTTCGGCGACGTAGGTATAGAGATAAACGGGAAACTAGAGTCAACTCCGGCACACCTGCCGCCATGAGGTACAGACAGACTGATATATAGTGGTGTCCACACGCTGTGCCTCGACTAGGTCGACGAGCATGGTAGTCCCGGCCACGTAGGTGTAGAGGTAGGCATAAAGGCCGCCGCCCCGTAGGGTGGAGAAGGCCAACTTGACGCCGAGGAGAGGTACCTGGATCTTCTTATCTTGACCCGTAGGGCGGAAGGTCTCGACGTTCTTCATAGTCATTCGTGCACCAGTGGATACACGTTGGCAGACCAAGCAGTCGTACTACTCTTATCATAGAAACGGCGAGGGAGTTGTGGGATGGGATGGACGGTAACTTTTAGGACGGACAGCATATCTACTTGAGACGGACAAGGTAATAGCCGTCTGATGATTTTCAAAACTACACCAGGTCTGTTCTTTGCTCATTTGGATAGGAACCTTAACCTGTAGGGCGGGTGGGTAGGCCTTATCTACGACGAGATCGTAGGCGCGTCGACTGGGAGGGGCCTCCGCATGACCCACGGTCAGCTCAAGTCTGCCACAAATCGATGGTTGAGGCCCATACACTATCTCGCCCACGGAGCACACACTCAGCATGTCGGTCGCGGCCTAGGATTACCCCTAGTGTTCCTCACCACACAGTACGAGCTGATCAACGCAGCGGTGCAGAGCATCCTGGAGACCGTCGACAGAAAAAACAGATTCGCCAAGGACGACAACTCCAATACCTTCCCGCTTCTGAAAGACATGACCGACCCTAGCAGCAACGTTAGCTCCAACGATGTCGAGGTCATCGAGGCGCCACCTAACGCGCCTACCAAGAAGCAGAAGACTGCCGCTGCTTCGGTCGCTCCAGCAGCGCTGCCCAAGACGCCGAGTTCTGGTAAAGCTACGACTCCGCGCAACGCCCAGGGCCGGTTCTCCCGACGGGGATCAGAGTCGGGTTCCGATAGCGACGACGTTGCCGACAACGCAGCCCAAGACGGGCTTGACAGCGCTATTGACATGACAGCCGACATTCTCGGCACCGAGTTCGACCCCTTTACATCCAACAGGATGATCAAATCGGGCCTGCTCAAGCCATCGTCGAGCAAGCGGATCCGGCCAGTCGAGGACTGTTTGGCCCGCGCTCGCTGGGAGTGCCGATATCAGTCCCAAGAGGAACTGATCAAGATGTGCCGATGGATTCGCCGCTTCCACCACAAGAGTGTCACGCCCGCCTGGTCCTCCAACGCGCAGCTCCGCAGTCTGAAGGAGCGCCTAAAGAGCGACGTTAAGGAGGCCAGCGACGCTGGTGTACTAACATCCGGGATGCCCGATCCTGCCGAGATACTGGCAGCCAGGTTGTGCGCTCCCAAGGAGTCCAATGCCCTCATCGACTCCTGCCTGTTCGAGCTCGGGCTCCTCCACTACGGACCCGCGCCCATCGTCAACGCCGCCCATACCGCCGCCAGAATTGCCCACCCGCCCGCACACTCGACTGGCCCGCCCAACGACACCACCGCTGCGGATGTCGAGGAAATCGGTCGCGCCATGCTCCAGCACCACGAGGAGCACTCTGAGCAGATGGGACGAGTCCGCGAGGACCTCCGGAATACAAGTGTCAAGCTGACCAAGTTGGTTTCCACTGTCGCCGGCATCCGGTCCCGCGAGCAGTATGACAAGGTTTCGGATGAGGGGTGGAGGAAAGACATCGAGCGTCAGCTCGCCGAGATGAATAAGTCGATCGCCGATGTCGCCGCCGCTGCTGCTGCCAGGACAACAGGCCGAACTGGTGGACTAGTGGCGGCGCCTATGCCTGTACCGCCCACTCTGCCCGCACGGCCTACCAGCACAACGGCCACGCAAGCTGCCACCAATACCATGGCGATGCTGCTAGCGATGCTCCAACAAACACGAGCCCTACTGCGGACGCAGACGCTTCTGCCTGCCAACTGGCGGCCCGAGTGTCTCTTGTAGATAAGTTTGGAAGGGAGGCAAGGGATAAGAAGTAGCGAGATGGTGGACTGTCTCTCGCTGGACCCTCTCAGCATATATTGTAACTATTCTCATATCGCGGGGCCGCGAAGCTGGCTGTTAGTCGATGAAGATATACTCTTTATCTAAACAGTCCCCATTAAGAAGACTCGTGTTATGCTGGGAAAAAGAAGAAGAACAGGAGAAGATAACAGAAATAAAAGAAGCAAGAAAGAAGAGGGAAAAGAAAAAGAGAAAAGTAGAGATGAAAAAGACGAAATGGAGAGAAAGGAAAACGATAAGGAAATAAAGAAAAGGATAAAAGGATGAGGATAAGGAAACAAAAAAAGGAAGAGAAGTAGGAGGGGAAGGAAAGCGAAGAAAGAGAAGGGAGGACGGGAAAGAAGAAGTGGATAAATGGAGTGATGTAATGGAAACTAAGAACAAAATTCGGAAATTTGCAACTCTAGGTGACGCACACTGCGACTACTTAGCTATGCAGCTCGACAGCGAGCAGACCAGTGGCCATGTCGTCGGCCATCACACTAGGCATGGAGAGGCTAGGAATGAGCAAGGGACCTGGCGGAATACCTATGTCGATGTAATCACCAGACATCCCAGTTTTTTGCTAGCTATAGGATGTGTTTGGGATAGTTAAGGAGGCATGGGATAATACGAGGGCAATGAAAACACCTTCCGTCGGCCCAACATCCTGCCATCGATGAGAGCCTCGCTGACTCCAGCCCGGCGCTTCTTCCAGGTGGTCATCTTTGCTAAACTCTAATTTGCCGCGCATTATCGTCTGGGCCCCTTGACAGGTGCTACCCAAACCACAACCTAGATTGCCTAGGCTGCCCTAATCTCACCTTTCATACCATGCTGTAGTCTAGAATTGAGACATTACCTAAAGAACTCAACAGCGAAAAGGTCATTCCGGGTTAGGGTTGGGGCTGGGTAGCATATCTCAGGTGGGGGCGGGGCATCGCAAAAAGTGACAAGCCTTCCCCCCCGCGATCGGCTCTCTTTTGAGCGCCACACCCAAACCTTGACTTCAGAAACTCAAACGCACGTCACGGCAGCAGTTTTAAGACACGTCAAGATGTCTAGTTACGATACTTACCAGGTAGTTCCAATTGATCTCGTTGAAAGGGCAAAAGAAAACGTGCTAACCCACACCTCAGACCCCTCTCGGCTCGAGATACGCCAGTAGCCAGATGTTATCCCTCTTCTCCGCACGCAATAGGGCCAGCACCTGGCGACAGCTTTGGCTTTGGCTCGCCGAGGCCGAGAAGGAGCTAGGGCTCCCTATTCCCGACGAAGCCATCGAGCAGATGCGCGCCAATCTGGTGGTTTCGGACCAGGCCTTCGACGTGGCCCGGGACTATGAGGCCAAGTTCCGCGTATGCTCCCTCTCACCACCATTATCTTGCTCTACTAACGCTCCTATTGCACGATGTTATGGCGCACGTGACCGCGATGGGAGTTGTACGTTCCCGGCGTCCTTGAGAGAAGGTTATATACAATTTCCTGGATGGGGGAAGCTAACCAGACGGCGCTCAGGATGCCCCGGCCGCGGCAGGCCATATTCATCTGGGTGTAAGTGAGCTTTCTAGCAAGGCGTCACTAATGACCTCAACACCTCTTTAACGGTTCTTAACATGTCACAGGCGACGAGCTGCTACGGTCAGTCTCACTTTGGCGTTACCGCTAATATTCCAAAGCTCGCTCCTTGCGTTCTACGCCTTCCCCATGTTTATCAGGGTGCTAACATGCCGCAGTCACCGACAATGCCGACTTGATTTTTGTGCAGCGTGCTCTGGACCTCATTCTCCCTAAATTGGCCAAGGTCATCCAGAACCTCCAGGAGTTTGCCCTCAAATACAAGGATATGCCCACACTAGGCTTCACCCACTACCAGCCGGTTCGTGAAAATTTCTTCAGATGCGCGCCTAGCTCTGCTAACGATTGCTATAGGCCCAGCTCATCACCGTTGGTACGACTCACTGCACCTTTACCATGAATCCCTCTCCTGTCTAGATGCTAACTTATGGACAGGGAAACGCGCCGCGCAGTGGATTCAGGAGCTTCTCATGGATCTAGAGGACATTGAGACCGTCCGCGAAAAGCTTCAGTTCAGGGGTGCCCAGGGTACCACTGGCTCCCAAGCAACCTTCCTCGAGCTTTTTGAGGGGGATGCCGACAAGATCGTGCGGCTCAATGAGGTAGGTGACGGCCCTTACGGCTCCTCAACGAGCGTTAACTAACGGTTCTTAGATCCTTTGCAAGAAAGCTGGATTCCCATCCACCTACGCCATTTCCACCCAGACGTACACCAGAAAGGTGGGTACCTCGTCTTGTGGCGCCTTTATGATCAACTAACACTGTAAAGGTCGACCTCCGAGTCGCCAATGCTGTCTGCGCCCTCGGTGCGACCGCTGAGCGGATTTGCTCCGATATCCGTCACCTGGCCAACCTAAAGGAGATGGAAGAGCCGTTCGAGAAGAGCCAGATCGTAAGGAGACTCAAATTCCCGCTACCAGTCGGAATCACGTACTAACTGAACCTAGGGAAGCTCGGCCATGGCCTACAAGGTGATTTCCTGTTGATGACTGTCCGGAGGAACGCTCACTAACCATACTCCAGCGCAACCCCATGAGGTCTGAACGCATCACTGCCCTTGGCCGCAAGCTTGCCCGCCTGCCCGCCAACTTCACGGCCACTTTCGAGACGCAGTGGTTTGAGAGAACGTTGGTAAAACCCCAAGCCTAGTAACTTGTGTAGAAAGCTAACGGAGATCGCAGTCTTGACGACAGTGAGTTTGTCCTGACCCAACCCTAACCCTCCCCCTTTTTGGGTTGTCAGGATTTGTTTACTGCCCCTTTTGGATGCCTCTGTTTTGATGCTGACTGCTTCAGGCGCCATCCGCCGTATGGATATCCCCGAGATGGTTTGTATCCCTTTTGCATCTGCTACTGTAAATTTACTCACAGCTTGCAGTTCCTGTTGGCCGACTCCATCCTTCTTGCATTGGATAACGTGACCAACGGTCTGGTCGTTTACCCGAATGTTATTCGGTCCCGTATTGACCAGGAACTCCCGTTCAGTATGTTATTAGGGTCCACTTTCTATGGCTGTTAATGCTAACCCAAGCAGTGGCCACCGAGTCCATCCTGATGAAACTCTCCACTCACGGTGTCTCTCGTCAAGAAGCCCACGAGGAGATCCGCGTTCTGGTATGTCAGGAAGCCAGGCTATGGTCCTCCCAGAATGCTAACAGGTGACAGTCTCACCAAGCCAGCGATGTTGTCAAGCAGCAGGGCGGCCGTAACGACCTCCTTGAGCGGGTCAAGAAGGCCGAGTTCTTCAAGGTGAGTTTGCTAAGGTAGCAGAACAAACAGTGTACGACAAAACTAACACGGTTCTGTAGCCCGTCTGGGACGAGATCGACAGCCTGGTCGACCCCAAGCTGTTCATTGGCAACTGCCCCAAGATCGTTGAGGACTACTGCAACGGCGAGGTGGCGGAGAAGCTGGCTAAGTACAAGGACTCGCTCGAGAAGGCCTTAACAGCACAGCTTTCGATCTGATCGACCTGAGCACTTGATGCTTAGGGTATTTCTCCTGGGAAACAAAAAGTAGGGTCGGGGACTCACTAAAAGGGGCACGTGGAATCATCGCAAAGACATGTCGATGGTATATATCCCGAAAAGGTACTTGGGCAGGCAGGGTCAATAGAGTGGTCAGTAAAAGAGACAGCCTTTTGGCCGGAGACCCCCTTGAGCTCACGGACGGTCTCCCGTGAAGGCCGTGAAGGCATGCACATAAAGCCCTAACCCTCGCGTGTGCACCTCGCTTCTTTTCGCTCCGATCCATCGATTCAAGCAACAATGCAGTCAAATCCACCTGTAAAGGCACGCGGTAAGCTGAATGAGATGAAGCTTCACTGTACCCGTATTAGTGTCACTAACCTGGTCTCTTTTCCATATCTAAGCAAGTAAGTTGTTGTTGTAAGGTTGACTTTGATATTGAGATCTTACTAGCAATTACAGACTACATTTGGTTATAAAAGACTTCTGTTTTATGCAAAAAAACTCTTCTAGTTCCGCCAGAGAAGGGTACCTGTTCTTGACATGAACTTATCACACAATTCCAAGGTAAAGAAAGGTCTTCAGTTCATCTGTTCCATTATTTCTTTTAGTTTAGACGAGACAAAAGGGGTAGCAATCATAACCTCATACTCAGAGGTTCTCAACTTCGGTCAGTCAGCCATAGGGCTTTATGTGCATGCCTTCACGGCCCTCACGGGAGACCGTCCGTGAGCTCAAGGGGGTCTCCGGCCAAAAGGCTGTCTCTTTCAGCTTTGTAGGAGGAAAAGATAAAGTGTGGAATAAGTCCCAAGACGCCAAATCCGTGCCTTGATTCGCAGCTTTACTCTCAGAAGTTTGAAATTCCATCACTAAGAGCATCGCTGAGTATGGGGTGACCCATACCAGCGAATGCCACCAACCCGGCTACTTCCCCTTCGCACTCTGTCTGATAGTAGACGGTAGTTGACATTTTGGGGCAAGGGAACCTAAACCCCACACATTTAGTCCCGAGTCACGTTGCAAAGGACCCTCATGCATACTGTGTTGGGCATTTTTCGACCTCGGCTCCTGCTTTCACGATGTCCGGTTGGACGATGAATTTACCTGTCCTTGGGCAACCTTTGAATTATATCGCGATGTTAGCTACAAATGGATAGGCACTAGATCACCTGTGGTTGACTCCACTGCTCTCGCTCGGGTAGATTCCCCCATAACTTTGAAGGCTTGGGGTCTCCCCTCTGGACGAAGGATCGGACATGTGATAGCGGGAGGTTGGATTATGGGTTGTGGTGCACAAGAACAGCCTCGAAAGCGGGTAATTAATATACTCCATACGAGCATTGCCAACACTCAGCTAGCGGAGGAGGCTCAGGAACGGGCATGCGGAGGGAGGAAAATGGATGTAGACGGAGGAGGGCGAGTGCGGGGAGAGCATATCGGCAGCCTATCGTGGTCATATAGTTGAGCCAGTGTCGACAACCAGCGATTTTTGGAGGTGCTGTATCCTGGAGCGTTACTCACCTAGCACAATCAACACCACGAAGCCACGACTCGCCTAGCATGCGCCTCACCGAAGCCCTCCTCACATCGTCCGCGGCCACCGCCATCAGCGGCGCCAACGCCACCCCCAACACCATCGCACCGCGGCAGGCCAACACCATCACGGTCGACCTGATCAAGACATACCAGCGCATGGACGGATTCGGCTTCAGCCTAGCGTTCTAGCGGGCCAACCTAATCACCAACATGTCGGACAAGACCAAGCAGTGCGAGCTGCTGGACCTGCTGTTTAACCGCACGACGGGCGCCGGGTTCAGCATCCTACGCAACGGCATCGGCTCGACGCCCAACAGCAACTCGGATTTCATGAACACTATCGCTCCGACCAACCCGGGTGGGTCGAACGCCGAGCCCAGGTATCAGTGGGATGGGAAGGATAGTGGCCCGCTGTGGGTGTCGCAGCAGGCGGTTTCGTTGTATGGGGTGAAGAGCATTTACGCGAGTGAGTCTTTCCCCTTCTTGCGCGGGGTTTAGAGGAGGGTAATAATAAAATGGGGGAGTAGTGCGGCGTAAGTATTCAAGATGAAATCCCTTCGTGGTAGGCTGTTCTTCTTATCCTTTCATGAGAGTAGCAGAACCTCAAATGACCTGTATAAAAATGAAATATCCAGACTTTTATGCGTTTCGTCGTTGATGTGTTATTAGAAGGAAGTAGTTATGATGAGGTTATCGACCCCTCGTGCTCCACCCCCACCCTCCGGTCCCGGACAGCTTACCAGACTTCCCTCCGTTGCTTGATCCCGGTCATGTTTGATCCATCTGAGCTCAACATAACTCAGAATAAAAAGGGATCAATTTAACGATGGGCAAACCGGAAGTCGACTACGGGCTGTATCTGGTCACCGATTCGACCCCCGCCATCCTTGGCGACAAGAATCTCAATGACGTCGTCGAGGCGTCCCTCAAGGGGGGAGTCACTATCGTCCAGCTCCGTGAAAAAAAAGGGGACACGGCAGAGTTGATTGCAAAGGCAAAGTCGTTACATGAGATCACAAAGAGGTACAATGTGCCGTTGCTCATAAACGACCGCGTCGATGTGGCCCTTGCCGTTGGTTGTGAGGGCATCCACATCGGCCAGGATGATATGGGTGTGTGAGCCTTTTATTTGTTTGTATCCTGAACAGAGTACACTAATTGTCCTATAGATCTATCAATCGCAAGGAAGCTTCTAGGACCGGATAAGATCATTGGAGTCACGGCTAGCACTGTCGACGAGGCACTCAAGGCGTGTGAGGGTGGTGCTGACTATCTCGGCATCGGCACTGTTTACGCTACCCCAACGTGAGATATTTTGTTTTTCCTCAGGGTTTCTCTGCCGCTAACATAGCTTCCAGCAAGACCAACACCAAAGAGATCATTGGCGCCGCCGGTGTGCGTGAGATTCTGGGGAAAATCGCCGAAGCAGGGCATCAGACTCAAACTGTCTGCATTGGTGGCATCAACGAGTCCAACCTGCAACGCATAGTGTTCCAGTGTGCCGCAGCAAAAAAGAGTTTAGACGGCGTTGCAATAGTCAGTGCCATCATGGCGGCTCAAGATCCGGAAGCTGCCGCAACGAAGCTTCTTGGCTTGGTCAGGAATCCGCCAGCCTTCCAAGTCGATATCAGGGGGAAAGACTCAGATATTGCGGACGCAAAATCCGTGGTTGATCTGGCGCCATCTGTCCTTCAAAGGGTCCAGGAGACTACACCACTCTCACACAACATGACAAACATTGTAACGTGTCCGTTCCCCTTTCCAAACGTCCAACAGCTAATGCCGAACAGGTCGTACAAAACATCGCGGCCAACGTCGCCCTGGCCATCGGCGCATCACCAATCATGGCCGGTTACGGGGAGGAAGCCCCTGATCTGTGTAAACTCGGAGGTGCCCTGGTGATCAACATGGGCTCAGTGGATCCCAATGGGCTGTTGAACTACCTGAAAGCACTCAAAGCGTACAATCTAGAAGGGCGACCGGTCGTGTTTGATCCAGTTGGGTATGTCTCGTTGAACACTTGACTTCAACACAAACGTGACTAACTGTTACAGTGCGGGCGCTACGTCTCTCCGGCGTGAAGCCGTCAAGACCATCATGGCCAACGGCTATCTCGATGTCATCAAGGGCAACGAGGGGGAGATCAAGACGGTATTTGGCAGTAGCCAAGAGCAGCAGCGGGGCGTCGACAGCTCGAGCACGCTGGATGCCGCGCAGAAAGCCACACTAGTTAAGGAGCTTGCTGCACGGGAAAAGAATGTGGTCGTCATGACGGGCAAGACGGACTTCGTCAGTGACGGGGTCCGGACCTTTGCCATCGACAACGGGCACGAGTATCTCGGGATGGTGACAGGGACAGGCTGCACGCTGGGGACAACGATCTCAGCTGCTATAGCATCGCGTAAGACGGATAGGCTAGTGGCCGTCATAGCGGCCATTTTACATTTTGAGATTGCCGCCGAGGTTGCTGCCTCCCGGCCCGAGGTTAGGGGCCCGGGTAGCTTCGTCCCAGCCTTCTTGGACGAGCTGTTCCTCATAAGGCAGGCCACGGCGAGCAAAGACTTATCTTGGCTGGGGAGGGCGAAGGTCAGGAGTGTTGCATAATTGTATTTTCAGGGAAACCATTCGTCACCCCCCTTTGTCACCCTATGTTTTTGGTACCCCCGATGACCGCCTCCCGAGCTCCGCTTACCCGCCACGTGAATTGCGGGGTACCGGAAGCAGTTACCCCAAGCTCCCCTCCGCTCGGGTCCGATCCGCTGCCCCGCGTCTAGCCAGACCCACGCAGCTCCATGCGCCTGTTTTAAGAAGAGCTCCGGGCTTAAATCAACCACCAGACATCTCGGCTGAGTGCTCACTGAGTGAACTTCATACCACATCTAGCCTCTAGAACAGACACCCTTGCCCGCCGAACATGGCTGCCCCCGTTCCTGAGCGGCGGTTTAGTGAGTTCATTCTTACTCTCATGGCCAACACATTTACTGACACATTCATGATAGAGAACCCCGCCGTCTTGTGAGCTCTCAGTGCTGTAATGAGTCTTACAGACACCTCACTAACCTGACGCCAGCGTTTGTGACATACAAGAAAAGTTTCGCCCTAGTATTTTTGAGTTTGACAAAGTGTACGCTCCTGTCTTCATTCCCTTACCACCCCTTTTGCACTCACCACCGCATCTCATTCTCACTATGGCCATACTGACTCATACATAACCCAGGGTTCTCACGACACGCAAACTCCTCCGCGCGGCCACCACCCTCCAAATACCCATCTTCGTGACCACGCAAAACCGTGCCCGCCTCGGTGACACCGTCTCAGAGCTCCGTACGTCCATTCACCCTAATCACGCCCACCCTTCCTTTATCACCTCTTCATAACCGCCCCCAGCACGTGCCTCCGTCCCATGCCCAAGCCATCCACCACCCCCAAAGGGAACCACAACACCAAAACCAACAAACAAATAAACAAACAAACAAGTAAAAAAACACAACCACTAACCATCCCCGTAACCAAAACAAACAGAACCGCAGCTTGCCGCCGCCGGCCCGCTCCTCCTCGCCGACGTCGACAAGACCCGGTTCAGCATGTGGCTGCCGCCCATCTCCACGCACGCCCACTTCTCCCCTTCATCCACCACCACAACACCACACCGCACGAAATCGCGCTCGTCGGCATCGAGTCGCACATCTGCATCACGCAGACCGCGCTCGACTGCTGGCGGCCGGGCACCGGGTGTACGTGCTCGCCGACGGGGTGAGCAGCTCGAACCGCGAGGAGGTGGGGATCGCGCTGGCGCGCGTGTCCGCGGCGGGCGCGGTGGTGACGACCAGCGAAGGGTGGATCTACGAGTGCATGGGCGACGCGGGGATTCCGGAGTTCAAGGGCATGATCGGGGTGGTGAAGGATAGTGTGGGGGATACGAAGGCGGCGTTGCAGGGGTTGGTGGGGAGTAAAATTTAGGTAGTAGGTACATGTACATCGTTATTATCTACTCTGCTTTGGGCAGGGTGGTTTTTTGGAGGCGCGTCTGGGAGTTAGGGGGGGAAAGGAAAGGAGGGGAGGGGAGGAGGGGTCAGGAACCACAGATGGGGTCGATACACTAGACACGAAAGATGCACACGGCACGTCTTAGGCAATTTCTTTGATTTGGTTATTTTTTGGGCGTTTACCTGCTTTCTGAACTGCCGTTGCTGGTTGCGTCTGGTCCCAGGTCGGCATCGCAAAACATCATCGTCTTAGCCAAATCGGCCGTCATCCGTTCGTTACAAGCCCCTTCTTATCGCACGTCGGGGGTCAAATAGTAGCAAGTTGTGGACGGACACCCTAGTCGGTCCCATTGGGCGCCTTCGGCTTGGGCGCAATCCATGAAAAAGCAGACGCGCTTCCGAGGGGGTTATTCCCGGACCGTGCGGTCAACGGTGTCTTCCCTGAGGCGTCCTGGTTGTTGGCAGCCTGATTGTTGGCTGCGTGGTTGGTAGCCGCTTGCCTCCCCTCCCCAAGGTTGGTCAAGGCGGAAACGCTGACACTGCGCTTCGTGTTTCCCCAACTTCCCTCTGCCGGTGCCTTCCGCCTTTGGTCGGTGGTGGGGCGAGGCCCTGGTGCCGGCTCATAGGCTGCTCCTGTCCTGGTCGTCGAGCTATGAGACTTGGTCGGCTTGAGAACCTTCATGTTCCGAGACCGCGCTGCTGGCTGATACCCGCTCAGCGGTGCAGTGTTGTCCCCGAGAGCGGCCGCGGCGTGCCGCCACGGTGTGCGGATAGCCGAGTTGGAGTCCGGCGTTGGGGTTCCGTCGACTCGGGCATTTGTGATTCCCTTTCGGTGGGTTCCCTTTCGGTGGATGATGGGTCAGGGCCCCCTGTGGTATGCTTATCGCTTTCTCCCCCGCTTTCAGATGCCGCACTAGTCGTCGCTGTCTTGGCCGGTTGGCTTGAGCCCGCCGTCGGCGACAGCATCACATCCGACACCGAAGTACCGCCTTCCCTCGCACCCTGAACGGACCCGTTCGCCGACCTCTCACCAGCGATGAAGACCGGGGCTGTAGCGTTTAGCCTCGGCTTGTTCGACACCATGTTGCCCGTGGCGATGTTCTTAAACATGGCATCGTCTTCGGGGCGTACAAACGGGACGGACAGCTTGTCACGGTCGCTGCCGTAGAGTGTCATCAGGTTTCGAGAAAGCAAAATGTCGGCGCCATGCAGGCGCAGAGTGTAGCTGCCGATAAAGATGCGGATGGTCTTGGAGGAGTCACGGGCCTCTTGTTGGTCCATGCCCGTCACCTCGAATGACGCGGTTATGCTGGGGAGATGAGGGGCTGAGCCGGTGGTCCGTGAGTTGGACTGCGTGACGGTCGCCTCGGCCAAGAAAACGGGAAGGGTAACCTGGTAAGTTCCGTCCACGTCACGGTGGATGTTGTTGGTCAGATCGAGTTCCCTGAGCAGCGAGTACTCGACCGTCGACTTCTGGGAGCCCGTGCATACTACGGCATACAAAAGCGAGGCATTCGTGAAGTTGGCCGACAGCCAGCAGCGAATGATGGATGGCGGCGCGCCCAGAACGTACAAGACGGGCGGTGGTTCCGGGATATCCAAAGCGGAGTCGTCCTCCTGGCCACCCACTGCAAAGGTATTGTCGAGCCCGAAGCTGCTGCCGTTACGTCCCGACATGCCCGAATGCACCGAGTAGACTGACTGGCCTGCGGAGCTGTGCCTGCCGTCTGATTTGTGGGAATATGATCGCTCCATCTGATGACCCCCGAAGCCACTCCCAGGACGACTGGGGCCGAAGTCACCGGAGTGACGGGTGCCGTGGCCACTGGGATTCGCACCGTGCAGAGCGCTTTCGTCGAATCGAACACTATTGGCTCGTGAAGCCGCCCCTCTCCGTGCGGGCTCGTCCTCCGTGTCGAGAGGCAGCCCCCCGAGCAGATTGTGTTCGTCATCGGCAAGATCGTCAAGCAAGTCGTTCGAAGGCATGCGTACCGGTCCTGTAATGGAGTTAGCTCAGCGGGAACTTGGCCTGTGTGTGAGCCTGCTTACCGTGTTGAGGTGTCCCCCTAGGGCGCTTGGGAACGGGGAGTTCCACACAGACTTGAGAGCTGCATCGTCGGCCTGGCGTTTCTCTAGTGTCCGTATCCGTTCGCCATGCGCCTGTTGAACGTGGTGGATGCGTCTCATCTCCATCTGAACATCGTGTAACTCCTCGCGGGTGACGACAAAAACCGGATCCATGCCCACGGAGATGAAGGAAAAACTACAAAAGTAAAAAGGTGGCCAAGGGATAAACCAAAGCGGGCGCGAGAGAGGGTGGAATGGCGCTGATCTTTCGAAATCGGACGGGTGAAACTCGTCGGGAAGTAGAGCAAGTTCGACGAGTCTCAGGCTAGCAGGCTGGAGGCGAATAAATTGCCGTCCTTTTCTGACCTCGATCCTTGAAAAATATCAATTCTCGAGGCCCGCCTCCCCCCGCGTCGCCTGCAAGACCGCCAGGTCTTTAGCGACGTCTCTCCGCGCCCAGTCTAATTGATCCGTCCACGGGCGTGCACACAGGTCCAGGCGTTCGAGACGTCACTTCAGCCGAGGCTTGGTGCGTCGTGTTGTCGAGTGTTGGGGTTGTTTGTTTGTCGTCGCGGTCGGAATGCGGGACGGTGATAGCTTCGTAGTTCGTCGTTTGAGCGAGGTGCAACTTCAGGCGATTACAAGCCGAAAATAACACCAAAAAGTAACTGATGGGAGTCGTTCGGTGGTTTGTCAAAGCGTACAGAGTAAAATAGAGTGATGAGATTTCGAGACCAACGAGCGATAGAGCGAGGGTGAAGGGAGAAGGATGCGAGGTGTCGTGGGTTCTTCTTATAGTATGGAACTGGAACGCCCGTGGGCAGTTGGAAGGTTATCGATTAAGTTTAGGTTGCTGTCAGCAGCAGCCCACCGAGGAACCTTATGCCAGTAGGGTTAGGGTTTACATGACCTGACCACAGCACGTGCCGTGCAACAGGACTTAAGTTTCTCGGGTTATTGACGATAGCAACATAACAGGTTACCGAGGTGCGAGCCTTATTGCCAATGCACTACTACTTATAACAGACTTTGCGTCCCCTTGCCTCTTACCAACAGTTCCGCGTAACCCTAACCCTTCTAATAGTCCCTCCTGCGTACTTGGCAGCTTTCCACTGCAACGGTTCCTTACCGTAAGGTTCGTACGTTGCACCGTTAGGTATCTGTCCATGTGACAAGTTCCAGAATCTTATCACCTTCCCGGAGTGGGCCCCTGAGGTGTAGAATGCCATGAAGGCTAGGTAGTGTCAAATTCATCTGGGCGCCAGCGCACACTAAACTCTAGCTACGTCCCTAGTCCGTGACTCAACCCCTTCACAGGATTGAGCCGCCCGACACTAGGGAGAAGGATCTGCAACGCAGTCTCTACCTTGCTCCCAGGGCTCATTCCACTACCCCACGTGTACCCCTACAGGGACTTGCCCCGGAGATAGCTATCTTCACTGAGCCAGGGCGCCTCCCGCCAGTCCGGTAGCACGTACGCGACCCTGTCCTCGTCCTTCGTCCCCGCCCACTCAGATCCAAGATGCGGCCGCACAAGGTCGTAGAGGATACGGTACGACTCGCTGCTAAGGTGGAGGCCATCCGGCAACAGATTCTCGAGGTACCCGCGGACGCCACTCTCCGGGTCGCCAAGCGATGGCCCCTTGGGGTCGAAACCCGGCGTCTTTTCGATCGCCCTGTCCATGAGTGCCTTTTGGAGGTCTATAAGCGTGACCCCGGGATGCTTGGCGGCCACCTCCCGGACGGCTTCGGAGTAAGCCGCGCTAACTTTGGTTTGTCTTGCCGCGGCGGGGTGTCCATTGGCTCGGTCGAGCACTGTCACGCGGATCTCATCTAGAGGCGGCGGTGTGATGAGAAAGATTTTGGGCTTGTGCGCCGTGATGGTGGGATGGTTGATGATGCGGGCCAAGTTCACCTTGTACTTGTCGAGAGGCACACGCTGGAAGTTGGTGGGCAACGGCACGCATGCATCGTTGGCGCCGAAGAGGATAAACTTGTCGCGCCGGGTCAATGGTTTCGCTCCGGAATTTCTACTGGTGAGCAAGAACTTAAACTTACGAGGTACTTGAGTGCCGGGCCGCCCGGTGTTGGCGGGGCAATAATCTGCGGGAGTATGCTTAGGGCATTGGATGTGTTATACCCTGAGAATCCCCGGTTGACGACATCGAAGCGGCGGAGAACCTCTATAACGAGAATTTTTGTGTGTCAACGTCGGGGATATTCCTGAAATTGGGGACCTCAGAGATATGGCAGTGGCAGACTAACGTGCTTGTAGAGCAGCCTGGAACGAAAAGCCGTCGGATATACCGGCAGCTCCCTGAATGAGCGAGTCGCCGAATAAGACAATCTGAGGATAGGAGCTCTGCGGCGGGGTAGCATCGTTATCCTGTATCAGCTTGTGCCCCTGGGAAGCTTGGGTAGTTTGGCAGGCAACCTACCGCCATGGTTGGTTGAGGTCTTGTTTGATTCGTGGTTGGCACGAGACACCCAATGCAATGTTCCCTGTCGGCTGTGTGTTTTAAGAATAACTCGGAAGTTTATTTAGGTGGGCTGGCACAGGATCTGGCATGAAGACTGGGCACCCGTTCCCTTCAAATACCTCTCTCACCGGTGACCGGGCGGAAGGCCCATTTCCTAGCCTGCTTCGCGATAGGTAGCTCCCGGTCGCCCACTCGGCGGGAGCGACCCATGAAATCCATCCCGCCCCACAGGTCGGGGCGGGCAGCCCCGCAGCAGCCGGGCCTCTGCAGACCTCCTGAGTCGTCCTGAGCTACGCCTCGCCCGCGGTAGAAGTCGTGATACTCGACGAGAGAACGGGGGGCAACAAAGGCGGAAAGGCAGCTGATTCGTAGGCTCACCCGGCGGCCACCCGCAGGCCGCTGGTCGTTGACACAAACATGGGTCACAAAGCCAGAACCTGCCAATTGCCTCGCCAGCAGGCCTGGCAGGGTGCCGATTCCACCACGCGGCCACGGCGTCCACACCGCGCAGGTAAAAGCACCGATTGGCAACCGGTCACATGGGATGCTGAGCACTGCGATCTGAAATGCACCAGCCCTTGCTGCTGGGTTTTGGGTCGCTCGATCCCAGGTTCGCCGGGGCCAATCGTCTTGTTCTCGGGCGTTGTCCAAGCTGATGGGCCACTGGATGGGCCACTGGATGGACCATGGCGGGTCCCGCTGTCCCAAAACCCCCGCAGACCGTTGTGGAGCAGCTCGAATCAATACCCATTCGAACCCAGGCGGTGGAACAAGTCAGCTGGAGTGTCCGGGGTGCAGCTGAGTGTAGTGAGGCCGGCCAGCTGGATGTGCGCATCACCCAAATACCAGACGGAGATGAAGACACGAGGTTGCTGTTGTAGCCGGCTGTTCCAGGTTGTTCGTTGACTCTTCCATGGTTTAAGGATGAGTGAGGTGCGGGGCGGATGGATGTGGGGGTTCCCAGCTTGTTTCGGTTTTCCTGGCAACACGGCACGGCATGAGGTACGAAGTCGTATCGTTATCGATAAGCTGAGGTCCTGCCAAGGCACCCGACTGCTTGGATCCCCTGTCATTTCGCCATCGCCACCCATCGACTATCAACACCATCGAGCGTGACCGATAAACCTACCCCAGTCGAGGCTTATTCAGATTTACCTATGTATCACCAAACGAATCAAAGACTATTGATGCTTGCAACGCCCACTTCCTAAAAGCCACCTGTTTATTCAGCTAGAACCATGTCCCAGGCAGCATGCTGCACCTGCGCATCGCTGTTAGCCGCCGTGCCCCGAGTGTCGTCCTCTTCCGAGAAGCCCTTACCCGATGACAGGCAACTGGGTTGTTGCGGGCGTACCATCTGCGGTGCTTGTATACATGTAAGCTTCGGTCAGCTTCCGCTTCCAGGGAACATGAGATTAATTAACAGCCCCTCGCCCAGAGAAACCGCCGCTTCCTCAACTACTGCCCGTACTGTCAAACCTCGAACCAGTCTTTGCCAAGCAGCCGTCTCAGGGCGCGGCCCAGGCAAGGCGAGAGAGAAGAAGACGAGTCGGGAACAGAAACAGAAACAGAAAGCGAGCCGCCCCCCTACTCAGCCATCGCCCAGACCATCAACCCCAAAGCCAAGACAACCAAACCCCCAAGCCCTCCACCACCGCCCTACACATCCCCCTCCCAACCCATCCCGGATTCAAAGCAACCCCTTCAAGAAAAAGAAAAAGAAAAAGAAGACCCCCAACGGCCCTACACAATCCACCACCTCCGCCACCCACCACACCCCTCGCCCGACAGCCTAACCTCGCTCTCCCTCCGCTACGGCATCCCCACCCACGTCCTGCGGCAGCACAACAACCTGCCCAACGACGCGGACTACCTCCTCGCGGCGCGCCACACGCTGCTGATCCCCACCGCCTACATCACCACCCCCAGCACTAGCACTAGCAGTAGCACCAACCCTCCCAACCCAAGTTTATCGCCCCACCCCCTGGAAGACGCCGCCGAGCGCGAGCGCAAGGTGCAGATCCGGCGGTTCATGGTGGCGTGCAAGGAGGCCGACTACGACGCGGCGGTGGTGTACCTGGAGGCGAGCGGGTACGACTTCGACGAGGCGGTGGCGCGGCACCGGGCAGACGCGGCGTGGGAGCGGGCTAATCCAAACCCGAACCCGAATTTGAATCCGTTGAGTGGTGGTTCTTGGGTGAAGGGGAAGGGGGCGGTGGTGTGTAGAGGCGAGGAGAGGGGCGGATGGGGTTGGGGGATGATGGGAGAGAATGGGAAGGGTAAGGCCGTCAAGGTCGGGGGTGGTGGGGAGGGGAGGTTGTTTGGATGGCTGAAGGGGTGTGATGAGGCATAGAAGGAGGCTGGGTATATACGTCCAATTCATTCCAATTCCATCCGTCTCGGCCGCAAGTCGAAGCTGGCCATGATAAATAAGCGTTCACTCGGCGTGACAATAACGCCAAAGTCCTCCCAGAGCGCCGCCCGCTTACACGTATAATACAATCAATATCCCCAACTCAATCCAGCCCACGTGCTCATCGCGATCGTCATTAGCTCTAGAAAGCAGACCGCGTCCGGATGTCCTACCGAGAGTTAGCAGTTGTTTGAATACCAAAATAAAAAGATGAGAGGCTTACCGAAATCTTCCGCTCGATTTCCCGCACGGAGCGGTCCAATTCCCCGGCAATCATCTGCTTCTTGTCGTTCGGCAGCAGACTGAACCTCTCACAGAGATCGCCATCGATCACCCCCTTGACGGGGACATAGTATCCGCGGTAGATCAGGTGGTCACGCCCCGCCAGTGGCGGATCCTCAGCCCGCATGTGGCTCTCGAGGTTCTGGAAGAAGTCCACGTCCTCGCGGCTGACAAAAGGAATCAGCACGCCCACCGTGCCCTGAATCCCGCTCCACACCAGCACATCCTGCCCGCCCACCACCAAATTCGTCTTGACGATGCTCGTCGGCAGGTCCTGCGTGTAGAAATGCGCCATCGCACTAAGGCGGCTCTGCGCGCCGTGGAGGTAATTGCGGGCGTGAAGAAGTTGAATCTCTGAGCCCGGCTCGTCGCTCTCCTGGCTAGCTCGTTCCGAACAGCGCAGGATCCAGATGTTGCCAAATTTGTCACCACCGGCCACCGATTCGTAGTCGACCATGGTGGTACACGTAGTCCACCTGTTGATGGTGTCGTCGGCAAACGGAAGAAGTTTGTTACTTTCGGGCTTGTAAACCACATATGTGATGCCCTGTTGGACGTCGCCCACGATGATGCGACTCCCTTGGGTTTGAAGTGACACGATGAGTTGCGGTGCTACTTCCCCTTGGGCCTTCCTCAGCAACTGCCTAAGACCGAGATCGTACACGCGGAGCGTCTTGCCGATGCCGGCAAGAAGGCGCCCTTGGAAAGGGATGAGAGCCATCGGCGGCTCTTCGACCTTGGTCTTGTGTATGAACTCCAGATCTCGCCCATCTTCATGGAACCGATAGACGTGGATATACCCCTCGCTAAACTTCCGTGGGTTAAGCACCATATCTTTCCCAGTGCCGACGATGAGGAAGCTCTCGCCCTCCTGGCTGGCGAAAGGAACCACCGCGGCGCTCACGGCGGCTTCGTTACCCTCAAAGTCGATTCTTTGGAGCACGCTGGGTTCTTCACCAAGAGGATCCACGATGCTGATACAGGATGCCCATCTGCCTGTGGCACGGGGGTACCCAAAATCTTCTGGAGGCAGAGTCGCTGCGTCTCCATTGACGGCCCCTGATTGCTCCAACAGTTGCGCCCGCAACTCGGGGGGTAGAGTGTTGTTGTCCGATTCGATAGTGTAAAAGTATGGCTGCTCGGGGTGTTTGACCAGCCGCTTCGGCGTGTAAGTGAGCGGGATCGACTTTTGTATCATGGTGTCGCCGAGCCTCTCGATTGTGAAAATCCTGCAAACAAGTCAACATGTGGTACACACAAAATATGGTTGACAAATATGGGTAGGTGCAAGTTGTCTTCAGAAGGAACAATTGATACAACCTCGGTTGTAGTCAAGCCTCATAGCACATGGCGTCGGTATCCCTTTTATCATCATGACATAGGAGTGCGGATAGAGATAGACGAAATGGACTGACCTAAGGAAGTTGGCATGGATACCCACCATGCCTTCCAGGCACTGCTCGCTGCTGAAATTCCAGCCGAATTCGAGCTCAGAGTAGATGAGTGGTGTCATGGCGAAATTCTTGGTAATGGGATCCGTGTACCCTAGCCATGGTCTCGAACTGAGTGCAAGAACGCACGGCTGGTTTTGCACGGACACTTGGAACAGTTTCGTTGGCTTCGGGCCGAGGAACTTTTGTCGGGTGTCGGTCAGCTCGCCAGTGACCTCGTCCAAGACAGTTCTCAGGTAAACCCCAGAATGTAGGCCAATGTGCAGGTATAATGTCGTGCCCCCGGTTGAGTCTTCCATGGCCATGACTAGGAGAGATGACGGTGCTGATGTGAGAGCCTGGATGGACTTCATCTCCAGGGTCGACTCTGGGTCAAGACTGAGAATGCGAACCGTGCAGTCGTCGCATCCAACAGCCAGGAACGAACTCCGCCTAAGTCCTTCAGGTACCCTTCCCAAGCTGAGGGATGTGACCGTGCCAGACATTTCCTTCTTTTCATCATACTCGGCCAGCGAGCCATCGGCGTCCATCTCGAAGTAGACGATTTCGCCGGAGCTCAGGGCGATAACGACTTGGTTTTCATTTGTCGCAGCAGCAACAATCGATCGGTGTTGGGGTGCTGGCCACTCGTTCACACGGCCCTGAACGATATGCCGGATGCCCTTCGGGTGCACCTGGATCAAGCCCTCCTCGCCCAGTTGTTGGACCGCCAAAGTTGGCACACTGGTCAAGAAACCACTTTCCGTAACCTCTTCGACGGTTTCGCCAATGCTCAAAACAAGCGTTGCGTTCGTAAAGGAGAGCACAATGTAGCCATCATACTCATCATACTTAGTCAGCTTAGTCGTCCAGACCGCGGCGGGCGTGCCCGGCAGCTCCGAGGCAACAATTTCGGACACTTCCAGACCGTGTTTGAGCATACGGAAAGTGCTCCTCGCCCTGTTGCCACAGACCGAGTAGATTTGTGGCGCATCTTCGCCCGTCAAGTTCGCAATCTTGCAATCGATTAAGGGGTTCATGGAATCCATGCTTTCCACGAGCACCAGGTTCTCTAGTGGGCGAGGGTGAAAGTAGACAGGGTTATACGACGCCCGAGAATCCGTCGGGAAGTCGTCGCTCGAGAACTCCAGCTCCTCGTCGTCATCACCGAGCTTCTCGAATTGGTAAAGGTGGTGGTTGCCGAACTCGCCGGCGGAAAAAAGGAAGCCGCTCTTCAAGATACACAAGCTTTGTGCGATGGGTATCGTGTCGAAATATTTGACCTTCAGGCGACGGACCTCACCGGTAGGGTTGCCATCGCTATCTTCGACCATGTCCAGCGTCACCTTCATCAAATCTCCGTCATCGGTTTGGAGCAAGAAAAAGAAGGCGCCCGCACTGCCCTTCAACTTGTGCATAACACCGGCGACGATGGTGCGCTTCCTCTGCGGGTCTTCTGTAGCACCACGTCGCCTGGGGACGGGGACACGAAAGGCTTCTTGGTTGGAATGGCGGTACGTGACGTTCTCCTCCCCGCAAACCAAAACACCACTGGGACCATCGTTACCGCCAGGGACCTGGAAGAGGAGGGAAGATGTTGGGTCAACGGCATCTGACCACTTGCGTACAACGTGGTTCAGACCCAAGTCGAGCTCGTAATAAACGAGTTGGGCTTCGGGCTCCTTGCCTGCCTCACCGGACGGGTCCTGGTCGGCTTCCGAGTAGTCGATTTCGAGGGCAGCAAAAACCGGGTTGGCATAACCGACGTCGAGAGCCACGAGCGATAGAACCAAAACTCCAGCCTTGTGGGCCTCAAGCGGTGACGAAATGGTCAGCTCAGCCTGGGCATTGCGGTTCAAAACATAGACCAGCTTGTTCTTCTCGACGCCGGCGATCAAGCACGCTCTTCCTTTAGGGTCGGCGGCCAAATACTGGCCCGGGACGACGCGACGCACGCCCGACTTCCCAAATGTCTCGAGATGAATGCGCGAGAATCTGTTTGTTTTGGGCTGGTACTCGATGATGGCGATGCGGCCGGAGTCTGTGGCGAGGATGATGTAGTCTAGGTGCAGACGCGTTTTAGCACAGTCCGGGGCACACAAGGATTCCGTGGAGGAATCCGCAGGCCACCACGCGTTTCTAAACGGAGATCATCCCGCGAAAGCTGCGGAGCGGATCGAGAATCACTAATTGTCCGAGAAACGGTGGGGGATGCGGGTGTTTGAACCAAGTTACTCACCTTTGTGGCTACCGGCGAGACGGAAGGAGGCGATGGACCGAATGATGCCAAAAATGTCATGCGACAACACGGTGTTGACCTTGCCCTGCCTGGGGTCTGGCTGCAGAAGGGTCAGGCGCGAGCCCGAGGCGGTGATAATCTGTTGCTCCTTGGTCCCCGAGAACTGACCCAGCAGCGCCTGTGAGATAGTGGTTGGCGGCTGGATAGTCAGCGAGTAAAGAAACATGTTCGATGTCGTCGCCATGATTCCCGGGGTGCGCAGAAAGCCGGCGCGGCTTTACTGTGGTGGGAGGACGTTGCAGCCTTTCGACTTGATGATAAGGTTGGTGGTGTTTTGCTGGGCCGAACCCAGCTCCAGACCGCAAAAATTAATTCGAGCTCGAACTGGGCTGACCAGTCCCCAGCCACAATCCGACCTTCAGGTGGGCGTAAGTGGGGTTCAGTCCTTCTCGTCCCTGTGTGGGCCGACATGGCGTGGCTGGAGCTGCCTTGATTGGGCAATCATCAGCCCAGAAAGCGGCTCGGCTTTGAAGCTTCAAAAGTCGCATAGGTCGTTAAATACCAGAAAGCCAAAGTGCGTACCGAGTGCAATTTGCGATGGCTCTTCCGGCAGAACTCGCGGCGCGCTCAGCGCTGTCGAGAATATGCACACGATGCTCACTATCCCTCGGAAAGCAAGGCCAGAGACCCAATGGCTTTCTCCAGATTTCCCGGCAGCAACGGCGCTCGCAATCCGGAAAGAGCTCCTCGAGGACAATAACCCAGGTCGATAAGCTTGCTACCCCCGTTGCTCGACGAGCCCAGAATCAGAGTCCCGCTACAAGGCGATTTTCCTCCGGTTCGACTACCGCCCCCTCCGAGCCACAGCCGAAGCAAGTTCTAGCCGAAGATGACCTCTTCCACTCTTTTACAAACTCCCCCACCCCCGCGATCCGGCAGCGCGCGGCCTTCATAAAACAACACGCAAGCTGTCCTCACCACCACCATCAGCCGGGCGGTTCGATGGCCCCGGCGCATGTCGATTTTGAGTGCCCCGACTGTGGAATTCCAGTTTATTGTAGCAAGGAGCACTGGGCAGACGATTACGAGGCGCATCTAAAGATTTGCGACACACTCCGTCAAATCAACGAGGATGATCACGACCTTCGGTCCGGTCGCTCGTTTCCCGAATTCGAATATGCGGGACCACAGATGGAAGATGCGCTGGTCAACATGTCCAGCTGGGATACCTTTTTGTACACGCGGCAGTTCAATGCCATCAACGACGACCGGAGCATGAGGCAGGCGACAAGGTTGTTAACGTACCCTATTACGATCGGGAGTATCCTTCACGAGCTCAGCCCCTACAACATCAAGGCCGGCGGCAGGATTACGCCCGAGGGTATAAAGAGTTTTAGCGGTATGTTTTCCTCCTGGCGTTCTTAGCTGGTTCGCCAACTGATGTTTACCAGCTCTACGATACACCCTTCACCCCGCAAAGACGGGCGGCGGCAATGATATCAAGGGTCTTCGAGTGCAGGCACCCGCAGTACGCCTCTTCATCCTCGGCGCCCGGGCCGAGTCATCACTCCCTCGTGATGCGTGGATTCAGCTGGCACATCTCTTCCCACTCTCGAGAATCCACCTCATCTTCATCGGCCCGGAGAGCATGCTTAACAGGGACGATGAGTTTCCGCTCCCTCCGCGGACACCCACAAACCCCTTCGGCGCCATTGTAGAGGACCGAGTGTGGCCGACAATGAAGATCAGCACCATCGTCGACTACTACCACACCATCCACAAGACTGGCCACTTCTACCCCTACGACCCCTATTTCGACTGCTTTGTCATGTTCCACCCAGGGTTGGGGCACCCGGCCAGCTCACATGAATGGAAGGAGACACTCCCCATGCTTTTGGAGACCAAGGCGCCTATTATCGTCACCGGTTACACCCAAGAAGACATGGAGCGCGATATTGACTTTGTCAACAAAACGGCGGCCGGAGAGTTTGACGTCTTGATGGAACCAGGCGAGAACAAGTTCCGTAGCCTACGATGGGACCTGAATGACCTAGACCCTCAGGACATCAGTGCCGGCAACTGGGGCGTGTGGGCTTTTAGGGGCAAGAGGTTAGTCTTGGCCCTGTTCATCACTGTTTCGTCGAATGCTGACATTGGCTGTTACAGATACGAGACAACGCACAAGTCTGTCGAACAGTAGTCCTAGAGCTATTATGGCTGGGTTTTCCGCCCGCTTTTTTGTATGATAGGTTTGGCCAACGTACCTCGGCCACTGTACCAGCATATGCCCACGTCCATGTATTTTTTACACACAAAGACCAGAGTCCTCACTAACAATCAGGAAGGTCGGGTACTGTTTGGGTTGAAGTCCGCAATGTTGCGCCACTAAACTCGAGGACGTTATCCTTCATCGGCAAGCCATTGCCCGGGGAGAGTGGGTGAAGACTGGCCATCCTCCACTCAAGACTCATCGCTAAGATAGGACCAAAGCGCTGCATTGGCATAAACTTGAACGAAGATGACTACCAAGTAGAAGGAGCAGAAATCAGCTCACGTAAGCCTCGTGGGCTCATTGAAACACCCTCTTACCTTGAATTGAGGTTGTTAGTCGCGCCTCCCACAAGTGCACTGTGGGGGTTCACCGCCTGCCGTTTTCGGTTGTTGCATGACGCCCCGGCCTGCCGCATGGCCGATAAGCGATCGGTGCCACCGCCTTCCGACTTCCGCGTCGCAACTGCCTGCTTTCTTGATCGCGACTGCTCGAAAAAAGAGCAGCGATTGCTCTGTTTTAGGCATCGAAATGTGGCCAGAGCCTGGCAATCTAACATGACGACGGGGTTCTGTTGCCAGCTTTGACCGCCATGACGACCGCCGCCGCCCAGCCTCCTCCCCGTCTTCCAACTCCTCGCCCCAAGCCGTCATCGCGCACTTCGACTCTCCAATCCGAATCCACAGCACCCCCCAAGCCGCAACCTGGCCAGTTTCCGGCTTCAAATGAGGGTTTTACACAGTCGCAGCAGCCGGGAGGGGCTCGCCGTGGAGGCCGGACCGCATCGACCGACCCCCTCTCGGACAAGGCGACCGCATTCCTGATCCGCCGCATCCTCTGCCCCCAGCAGGCCGACAAGGGCAGGAGCTCTCCGGCCTCAATAGAGGGCCTGTTACCGCCTTTGACAAGCCGGAACGATGTGGATCTACAGCTTTACGCTCTCATTGCCATCATCTTGAAGGAGTTCGTCCAGAACTGGTACGCCAAGATCACACCCGACGAGGACTTTGTTGCCGAAATTGTCCAGATAATCGCCCATATCACCCGCGCGCTCGAGCAGCGGCTGAGAAAGGTGGACTTGGAGAGCTTGTTATTCGACGAACTATCCGATCTTCTCGACAAGCATGTCACTGGTCCGTCCGCACCCCCCTAAGCTAGGAATGAACAAAGTCCGCGAGTGATGCGCTGACACCCCAGGACGCTCCAGCCTACCGAGTGGCCCACGATCCCATCACCCAGCCACCAGTCAGGACAGACCCACGCGAGATCTATCACTCGCTGTGCCCGCTACCCGCTCTTTCCCCGGTGCCCCGGCCAGAAAACCCCGAAAGCGTCGCCGTGCAGGCCGAACACGAGGCTGCCTATCGCCAGTTGCTCGTCCACGCCTTCCTCGCCATCCTCCTCCCCACCGAAGACCTCGAAAATGGCTGTCTGACGGCTCTGGTTGGCCAGATATTTTCGGAGCTAATTATTGGCAACGCAGTAGCCAACAGACTATCAGAGCCATGGCTCATATGGGAACTCCTCATCATCGCGTCGAGGGCGGCCGGGCGTCGGAAAACAACCGAGGATCAAGATCGTCCGGAGCAATCGAGCAACAGATCTTCGGCTAGCAAAAGGCGGTTCTCGGCCCACGCCCTGTTCTGGGCTGTCCTGCAGTGGTGCTTCCTCGGCGTCTCATTCATCAGGACGGTCATTGCGGTCCTGATGACTTCCAGCTCTTTGCCTCCGCGGACCTCTTACGGCGCAGGCCTCAAGAGCGCAACCCAACAAGAGACCAGCCAGGGGCGCACTCATCTCACTAGCTCCTTCGATGCGGATCTGCATGGCCCCAAGATGCCTTTGCTGGCCTTTCGAACCTGGTCAGCAGTCTCAAATCTCGCCGAGATGGACCTCCGGATGCCCTGGCTTCGAGGCGTATTGTCCATGTTGCAATGGATTGCCATCATGGGGTCCGGGAGGAATTGCCGGCATGAACGGCGTGCTTGACAGGTAGGCCGATTCTGTTTGCCCTCCGTTTCTGAACACCCACCCCCCTTTCGCGAATTGCTATGTCACACTGCATGAGCCGCCGGTCACTGGACCTGACGCCAAACGATGCATGCCGCGAATCACCAGCTTTTATGCGGCTCTGAAAGTTGCGAGTGCGACACGGCAGTTTCGCGAAGCTCGCGATCTTGGCTCTTGCGGTTCACAGTCGGACGTTTCGAAGACCTCCCGCTGCTGAGAGGAGGGGTCACTGGATGCAGTGCGTCCACCAATGTCCAACCAGGGCAAGGCCTCGGGGTAAAAGCTTGGATGCAGTGCAACACACCTCCCACATGTCATGCGGCCGAATCGGCGACCCGCAGGCAACGCTTGTTGCCGCGTCTTGTCGTTGACGGCCTGCATATCAAGCCTGGGCCAATCGCAAACCCCTACCGCCTTGGCCGAGTCTGATTGCACGAAGGCCCCGTGGGGCATCGCCAGACGATCCATCGACGAGCCTTATTTACGCGCCGAGTTGGAGACGGCGACAGGGGTTCACGGAGCCTGAACGATCTTGAACTCATTTTCTCCCCTCGTGTCGCTTCACGAGATCACCGGCCGCCGTGCGCGTCGTACCGTCCCCTGAGCCGCCGTCCATCCTCTCAACGTTTTCTTCAAGACACAGATCGTCGCGATGAAGCGTTGCCGTTCTCGGTTGGCGCTGTCTTGGAGGAGAGGATGACATGTCACATCATGAGACATGAGCCCTTTCCACGCTACGCTGAGCGGCCAAGCATGGATGAGCAGGATCATGCAAGTGCCCATTCTCCGTTCCAAACCCCTCGCCGTGGCCCCAGGCCGATCTCTCCCATGAGTTACAGGGCTGCGTGTCCATCGTGACAGTGGTGCATGAATGCAGGCTTGGAAGTCATGGGAAATCTCCTCACTGCCGAAGGTCGTCTGGACATGACGTGAGAGGTCAGATCTCGGTGGCCAATGCTCCCGTTGCTCCCCTGATCCCCCGCATTCCAGAGGCATACGAACTCTGACGGCCCCGGTAAGCAAGCCGCCTCAGCCGAAAGGGTGCTGACGAGCCTTGCCAATCTCTGCGGCCAGTGCCGTGCCTTCCACCGCGAGATTTCATCCCGCTTGTCTCGGTCTTCACCGTTCTGGATCGGTTTGTCATCCAGCTTATCTGGACCTTGTCCCTCGCCGGTTTCCCCCACCCCTGGTCATTACTCTCAGGCCCTGAACAAGCCGACGAGACGCACAAACACGCACCCACACTGCTGCTCCCCCACGCATGAATGATCTCAGACGGGCCCCCAAATCCCCGCTTTCTAGCCTGACAAACCAGCCCAGTTTTCCGGTTATGCTTACAGGTTACTTCCAGACTCCTCTCTCACGGCATCCAGCGGCATGTCTTAGACGCGGCGAACCTGCCCCCACTCCTCCGCACCGTGCGGGGGGCCCTGTTTCCCAACAACATGCCGGCCGGCAAACCAACGCTGGTCGCTCCCTCTTCCGATGCCGAGCTCCGCGACCTCAGGCGCAGGTGCGCTAGCGCGCTTTGGGCGCTTGTTCCGAAGCGGATGGGAAGGCTGTATTTCGGCGGTGGCCTCCTGCGCGCTAATTCCCATTCGAGAGCTCGCAATGTCAAAAAGGAAGGATCTGCGGGGCTGAAGACAGCTGTGGGAGGGAAGCTTGACAACAAGGACATGGGTAGGGGCAAGGGTCCTTTGTCATCGTCATCATCAAAGGACAACGGGGCCAAGGAAAAAGCAAGGCTGATCGAAACGGCGCCAGCACAGACGAAGGAAGCACAAGGGCAGGGACGGCCAAGATCAGGATCCCCGTCCCAGTCCCGGTCCCGGCGGTCCGCTCCCGCTCCGAGGCCGAAGACCGGCGGTCAGGGTCCTACTGCTGCTAGCGCTGACCCACCACCGCCGCTGCCGCCGCCGTCGCCGTCGCTGTCCAAGGCCGCTAGTGCTGGTGAGGAAGCGACTGGCGGTATGGCGTCGACGGAGCCACTGCCGCAAGCGAGAGAGGGGGGATCTCATCAGGATCGAGATTACGACTTCACGGATGACGAGGAGATCTTAGTGGAGATTGAGCGGGGCATCCTGGACGTGTTCTCAGATGCTTACTGCAACAGGCATTTGGTGTATGGCATCCTGGAGCTCATTCTGGTGAGGCTGCTTCCGGAGCTGACGGAGAAGGGGGTTTTAGAGCTCTGGGCGAGCGGCTTTCAGTGGATGATGGTCCATAGTTAGTCTCATGTCATCCGGCTGTCAAAATCAAAAGGGAAACTGATGTGTCTCAAAAAAAAATGCAGAGGGCCGCCCAGACTTGTGATTTGCTAGAGTACCGCCCCGAAAACTGACTGGTTTGGTTGGTTGGTCGAACTCGAGAGGTCATGCGGTCGCAGGCCGGCCTTTTAGGGGGAAAAAAGACACCACCACACAGATTCCCTTTTCAGAGAAGAGCATGTGGCCCAGTCCATTTTCCTCAGACCTCGGCCAAGAGAGAGACAAAAATCCCAGTTATGGTAAAAAGTCCTCCGGATTCCAAACGAGGGTAGACCACATGTTGCCTCTTTCCACCCGATCCAATCCAAACCATCCCGTCCAATCCTAGCGCAAGATTAAATCCCCTCCTTCATCCATTCCTGCCTGCCACTTCCGGCTCCCCGCCGCCCACCGCCCACCGCCCGCTCATCCGTCCAACCAACCAGCCAAGACACCGAAAAGTGGAAAACTGACGAGAAATAGCACAACCCCCAGCAGTACTCCAATGGCCCCCCCCCGTAGCCCCCGTAGTTAGACCCTCGCGGGTCCTGTCCTGTCTTGTCCTTGCTATCCCTAAAGCACACCCTCACCCTGCTGTCGGCAGCTGGGTCGCAGTTCGGTCGGAAACGCCCACGAGTCGAGCGTGCCGTCCTCCCCCCTTGTGCCCAAGAGCCCACCCCATAAAAAACCTCAAAGATGATGCAACGATGGTATAAGAAAGTGTAATAGTGTACAGAGAAATGGGGAAATGCATCGAGATACCAAACAGACTGGCGGATAACCGCTAAAGTAAAGCCAAAGAAAGTGGGACTAAACCCTGGGATGAGGAATGGAGAAAGACAAGAACCCAAAAGAGCCAAAATCAATGCGAAAAAAAGTCAAGTAGTTTCCGGATGGGGAGTCGCGTGAGCGTTTGTATCTTCCGGTGAGGGAGCGATATCAATGTATATTCGGCAACGCCAAAAACCTGGGTATAAGGAAGTTTGAATCGCGTAAAAGGGTATATCGTGCGGCGTATATGCGGTTATATATGTAGTTTTCGTTTCGTTTCGAGAGCAGAGAACGGTCGGGTCGGCTTGGCCGCGGGTCGTCCCAATCGTCGCCCCGGCCTTTTTAGAGTTTGAAGTGAAGACATGGGACATCCCACCTACCCGCTCATGGACGGCTCCACCTTCATCATACCAGGAGGCGCATTTGGCATCTCGCTGTCACCTTCGGGGATGCGAGACAGTCCTCCCATCCCGTGGGCTGCAGCTTTGGCGAGTTGGTTCTGGTGGAGGCGGAGCTTTTCGGTCAACCTCACCACAGCCATGTACTCGTTTTGGTCCACAAATCCGCTGGCGCTCGTGATAAATGACAGCAAAGTGTCGGCAGCTCTCCGTGCGTCCTCCTGCGTTGGCGATCCTGGAGACGAACCGACAGCACTGCAGGTGACGGGCGTTGTTGCTGATCGTGTGATGCTGCTGTTGCTGCTGCTGTGGCGGAGCTGGGGCGGGGAAACTGCCTGGTCGAAGCTGAAGCTCGGCCCGTTACTCGACGATTCGAGGGCTGAAGACGGCGCGGTAGACGGGACGTGGTATTTTGGGGTAGCGGGTTCCGTGGGCTGCGTTTGGTTCATGTACTCCAGGTCGAGAGTGGGAAAGGTTTGGCTCCGGGGTCGCTGAAAGCCGGCTCCGTGAGGTGGTAGATGTCCGCCGCGGTCTTCAGTGAGAAAAGCCCCAACGTTAGCGTCCGGAGAAAAGTTGAAGGAGGCTGTCGGGCTTATTGCGCTCCCAGAGAAAGACGGTGTTGCCGCGTCAGTAAAAGCACTAGACAGAGACGCCGTGTTTTGCGAGTTTGTATGTCTGTAAGCACCGTCTGCCGCAAAGCCCATAAAGCTGTTGAGGTTCTCCTTCTCTTCGTCGCTCTTGTTCGCCGACAACGGGGATGGGGAGAGGTGGCCTGAGGGAGAAGCGGGCGAGATGGCGCTGTGTGGCTGGGACAGTGCTAGCGATGGTGATCCGGAGGCGCGCATACTGTCTGGGATGTTGGTCTCCGACGCGCGGCGCATCAATCTGCTTGAGCCGATGCCGTGCTTTGACATGAACTTGTCCAACCAAGACGAGCTGGTGAACTCCAGAAGAGAGTCGCCCGAGGCCAGAGACGTGAATGCGAGCGCCCTCTCCTTTAATGCCTCCCTCGTGACCACGATGCCATTCTTTTTCGCCTTCTGAAGATAATTTGCCAGCGCCTTCTCGACGTTGGCCCCTTTCCCCTTGCCGGTGCGCTTGACCGGAGAACTACTCCGCTCCTCTGAGTTCAGGTACTTGTCTTTATTCCGCAAGACCTTGGATACGGTACTAGCGATCACGTTAGAACCGTCGGGGGAGCCGTGAATGGGGCCGGCTCTGCAATCTTACCTCCTCTCAACGCCGAATCGGGCGCCAATGTCGGTTTGCTTTGCGGTCGGGTGGTCCTCGGCATACTGGCACATCTCCCGGCGGTTCTCGTCCGTCAGGGTCTTCCTTGGCTGCGACGTGGTCTGGATTGCGGGCAACTTGGATGTCTTGAGAGGCGCTGTGATGGAGGGGATGGGGACAGGCGGAGCAGAATGCGGCGGCCCAAAGTTGTTCGGGTTCGTCAACATACTCGGCCACGGAGCGTGCGCGTGGGGCATCATGAGCATAGGGAGCTGTGTGTGAGTCGCGGGGGACTGGTGGATGGGTTGCGGAGGTGGCGGTGGTGGCATCCTGCCGAGAGATTCTGAGGGCAGACCATGGGTGATGGGAGGCATGAAGCCATACCCACCACCGTAGTCGGCCATAGTTGTTTGATGATGAAAGGAGTTCATGTCGACCCAGCTCTCGTTACCATAGGCGTTGTCGGGTGAAAGATGGCTCTCTTGATCCATGCCCGCCGAGGCCGTGATCTGGTTGTGCATGGTGACGGGGGCTTCGTCTGGTTTAGACGAAACCGGACCGGACGGGTGGATGGGGGCAAGTCGAGGGCCGTTCCTCTAGTCGTTGGGATTGGTGCCGTGTGAAGAGCCACAAGACGTGAGGGGGGCCACACGCAGAGTCTCGCAGTTGTGGGGATCAACTCGTCCGGAAGGAATGGACAAGACAGGACTCAGGAGACGACATGCATGGTAGGGGGGGTGCCGCACACCAATTGGTCCCTTGGATCGGACATGCAGCGGTCGAGCCGTCAGCGAGGTTGCAAGTCGGGGGGCAGCCGGATGCGGAGTAACACAGTCCCCAAGGTAAGGTAGCGGCTGCAACGACGTCGGTGGGGGTGGCCGTTCGGCAGGTGTGTCTCTCGTCGAGGGGGGGGGTGGCGCGGGGGAAGTGATCTCGGCTGGTGAGGGCCGCTGAGGCAGAGACGATACTGAGACTGTGTAGAAGTAGGTGGGAGGCGGCGGGAGTGCGGGAGGCTGCGTTCTGCTGTTTTGTCAGACGGACAGGCCTTTTTCTTCACGCCAGAAGAGTTCTGCTACACGTAGAACTTTGGTGGCTTGCGAAGAGTCCCATCCGGGATCGGATATCCAATTCGTGCAGAACGAGGAACGGAACTGGGCAGCGCCGACAGCATGGAGATGGTTCGGGAAGCAGCAAGCTGAGCTGAGAAGGACTGGGCCTGGTAAGGTAGATGATCTGTAGCTGAGCTTGGCTCGGCGACGGGGGCGATGATGCGGTCGGGAGCAAACAAAAAGCGATCTACCCAGTGACAGAACGGCAGACCTGGAGGGCTGGCTGCAACGCTGGCGCCGCAGATGCAGTTCGACCTCTGGGGCTGGGCTGGGCTGCTGGTACGAGATAAGTCAAGTCAGACGTGCAGGAGAGCAGGGCAGCAGGGCAGCAGAGCAGCAGGCATTTGGTGGAGGAGAACCTGCCCCGAGCGGCATATATGTCAGGGAATGGAGACGGCCTGCTGAATGCAGTGTGTGTGCATCTCCCGGGCAGGGGTTCCAGGGTCCTGGCCGTGGGAGAGGGCACAGGTCGCAAGCATTGGACTGCCAGACTCATCAGACTTGCCCGGGGCCCGGGGCCAGCAACCAGCAACCAGCAGCGGAACGGGAGGGTGGAGGGTGTGAAGTGGGTGGGGGGCGTCCAGGGAAGAAAATCGAGAGGCGTGAGCCGGGGTATGGAAAGAGGTGGGACAACCAGGTCGGGCCATCCAGGAGCCACCGAGCCAGTCTCGAGCCAGTGTGGATGGAGAACAGGGGTCTGTCTGAAAAGAGGAGGCAGCAACCAGCAACCAGTGCTGATGGCTGATGATGACTGCACAGTCCATGGAAGTCCACGAGTCCACGAGTCCACAAGTCCACGAGCTCTGGTGGATGAAGGGGGGCCAGCCAGGAACGCACTTGCGCTCGGAGTGGGTCGCAACTACCCAGAAAAGGCGCGAGGAAACTACGATCCATTGAGAACACCCGAGACTCCGAGCCAGGCTGCCAGTGGCTTGAGTGGGCTTGAATGGAAAGATGGAAAGAGCAACGCTCTGCTAGCGTGGAAGGTGCAGCCCGTGACGTCCAGTGACTCCAGTCTCTCCATTCACTTTGCTGTTGCCGGGCTGGGCAGTCTCGAGGCCAGTGTGTGGTGTGCGCGCCTTCTCCTGCCCTGCCCGTGGTCAGGTCAGTCGATGATCAGTGATCCCGGAGTATTAGTGTCGAGCAAGATCCCGGACTGTGCGCTGTGCCAAGTACTCCCTCGATGGGTCTCCCAAGGTCGAAAACGGTACGTGCCGTCCCCGGGCTGTCTCGACGGGGCAAAAAGCAACGTTGAGGCTTTTCTGGTGCCGTTATTCGCAAGCGCAGTCGAAACGCGGTGGCTGACGTGCAAATTTGTTCCACATTGCTTGCCAGCCCCGGTTCCATTTCCTCACCATCCCATCCCGTCTTTCCATGCTATCGAAGAGAGAGGCATTTATTTTGAGAGTGCAGGCTCATTCATGTTCGGAGCTTTCTGGGCGGCAGCAGTGATTTCCGTAAATGCCAAAAATGGCAGTCGCAGGCCCCCGGCCCACCCATCGCACACCTTCCCGCCTGCACTACCACTTACACACACGGTGGTCGCCCCTCGCGGCTGCCGTGAACACAACCTGTTAAATGCCCAGTGCGGCACTGCGCCGCCCACCAGGTACTGAGCCCATCCACGTTCGGCAGCGACGGGTAGTTGCAGGACTGCAAATCCGCAATATTCCGAGTACCTGCCTGTCTTTGGAAGCGACACACTTCCCATAACAGCACTTGAGGTCTCGGCGGCAGTCTGCACTTTCGAAGATCTTTCAATAATTCCGAATTGGTTCCCGATAGTGTTTGGGGTGGGGAGACGATATCGACGCTACTTGCGAAGATGGAAAGGGTCATCACCTATCAAATCTTGAAGTTGAGGCTGCAGTCACTCCTCGACTCGGTAAGAACAAGCTGAGTGAAAACCTCGAGCTCCATCCATCTTCATCAGCTCAGAACCGGTTTGGTGGGGCCGCGCTTGCCATCAGGTTCGGGCAGGTCCGCCCAGGTACCCGGGGGACCCCACAAGGATGCGTCTGGTGCAAGGACTGCCCGGCCGCATAATGGGCCTGCCCTGCGGCCTTCTTCTAGGGAAAGCGTCTGTCTCGCAGGCCGTTTTTGGCAGCAGCATGGCATGGCGCCCATGCGATCGACCGCGTTTATCGAGTGTTGGTGATGGAAGCCCACCAAAGCTGCTCATCCGCGTCGGCCCGCAATCACACGAAAGACTCCCGAAACCAATTGGATCCGGCGCCCCTGGGAGCTCAGCGTTCCACAGTAGCCTGCCGGGCAGGTCAGTTAGTTAAGGTGAGGATCGCTTAAACCGGCTCGATAGTCAATTGTCGATAATCCGTAATCCCACGGCTCGGCAGAGGAACCGCTCGACCCGCGACGCTCCTTTTTCTTTTTTATCAGTTCTCGAACGGCTGACACAGGGAAACACATCATTTTCTGATTGCCGACCCAATTGGTCCTAACGCCGGGTTCGCATCGAGCAGAGACATGGTCGCATGAAACGGCAACCGCACTGGACCTGCCTGCCCTGCTCTGCCCTACCCTGCTCTGCCCTGTTCCCAGCTTTCGGAATTGGTCCCAAGGTGTGGCAAAGGTGCGTCTGTCTGAATGCGTTTTCTTCCCTTGCTGTCAAGCCACGCCAAGAGATGATGATCCAGAAGGACCCTCAAAAAAAGATCTGACAAAACGGTCGCGACAACGTGACGACGGAGATGCAATCTTGCAATCTTGGGGCGGCCATCTTTGACAGGGGATGCGATCTGGGTTGCAATTGCTCTCAGGGAACCAGGGTCTTCTGGTGCGTGCACTGACTGCGTGCCTCTTCTCTCAACACCAACTTCCCGGGAGGGTTGCTTGCGGACCGTGTCCGAGACCATCCAACGGCGACGAAGAGAGCCAGAACGAGCCTGTCATTGGACATAATTTCCGGACTCCTGCCCCCACCATTGGGCAGAAAATGGTGGTCCTCCAAGACACAGGGCCCAAGCGCAGTGCCGGCCTGGCATCCCACTGGCCAAGACGCTTCGTAATTTGAATTCTCGACAGCTGGCCAAGACCGACTTGGATGGAGTGTGCGTCGATGGCTCGCGCGGCAGGATTCCACGAATCGAGATATTGACGCAGGCAAGCGACGGATTCACGACATTGCCGGGTTTCAGCTGGCAGTGCGGCCCGGGAGCAGCTTGCTTTGAATGTGCAAGTATTTTCAGGTTGTTCAACACGAAACGCGCTTCACAGATGTTTGTCAAGCTCATCAGTCGAGCTCAGCCAAGCGCAGCCAAGAAACCAACCACCAACCAGGGCTCATCGGGGCTCATCCAAGCTCATCCAACAGGTCAATTGACCATCGGAGGATAAATCCAAAAACCATGACTCCATCGGCATCAAATAATCATCAAGCTTTGACAACGAATCACCCAGTCAGCAGCTGGCAAAAGAAGGTGGAGCAAAATCTACTCGGCGATCAGCTACCGAGCCCCGCAAAGACACCACGATCCACCATCAGGGCGAGATCTTGCTTTTGGATCTCCCGACCGTTTTCTCTTTTTTGCCCGTTCAGTGCCGTCGCGCCCGTCAGACTGGCGCTCATCAGTCATCAGCGTCCTTGAATGTGGATCCCCTCAGGTTCCCCCAACTCTTCTCGGTTTGTTGGTTTGAGACTTCAATGACTTTTTCGACTATCCGACCCCACCGATGACCACCTGGCCGCAGCGTTTGCGCGGCTCGTTCCCAGTTCGGAACCCCCTGCCCTCCCTTCTGGGCTTTGGCAACAACACGGAAAGCATCATGAGGTTGCATCGTGCCAGGGGCGCTGGCGATGATGGCCCGGTCCGTCTCAACTTCGCCCCAAGTCGAGCGTAGTGGACTGTGTGACTTGTTGTAAACTTGGCCCCAGCTTTCGACGGCTTCCTTCCCCGGTCAACTCCATCATCGGCCGCGGACCGCCGCGGCTGGTCAAAGACACACAACCTGGAACCAACACAGATGCAGCCCTCAGGCGTTTGGGCCGCGGCTGTGTGTTCAACGCGAATAGCCGCCGCAGTCGCTCCCAACTGATTCCCCGTCAGTGGCAGAGACCATAGATAGCGCCCAGCTTCGGCCGAATCTTCGGCCTCTCGCCCTCAGCCCCCGACCTCCTGATCCGGATCGATACCACAGTGACTGCCGGCCGCGATGGCCTCTGTTGGCCGTTAGATGGCGTGTTCCGGTCCGGCACAAGAGACTAAATAACTCCATCACAACCTACCCTCTTTCCCCCACCTTTCTTTCGGCCCCCTTTGTGAGGGGGCTCGGCGGCAAAGCACAAACGTGACGGTAAAGATTTGACTGACACCACACCAAACCGGCTGGCGTGCGGCCAAGCGGAGCGGCACAGGCACCGAGCTCCCCAGGCGGGCATTCCGTATTGAGAAACCCGCGAAGACCTGGTGAGAAAAACGTGCTTGGGCAAATTCAAAGCCGCGCAGATCATCCCGCTCGCTACCCGGATTTCACAATGCTGCTCCCCATCTTGCGCATGAATGTCTGTGTGGTCCTCCTTCCCATTCCCGGGTTGGGTTGATGCGTGAGCAAAGGCTGATGACGCTGCTACGCTACCCACCCCCATCCCCCTCCAATGCATTTCATCTGAACTCTCATCGGAACCGACGACTTGTGCTCCCGCAGCATGCAGGATGCAAGGGCCAGTTCTCTCCCTATTGCTACCCAACCTTGGAGAATGCCGTCTCACCTCCGGATTAGCGCCATGCAGAGCCTGACCGATTTGTCAACACCACGGCCACCTCTTCCGTGATCCCAGGCACTCGGGGGGAGGCGGGAGAGGGGGGAAGGGTGGCTTGTTGCACGTTGCACGTTACCAGTAAGAGAAAAGACCTATGTCATTTGCATTGCATTGCGCCGCGTCCGGTCTGGCTTTAGCTTATCGCCGACCAACCTATCCAGCGCCTGCGCTACCTACACTAACGTAGTTATGTCGAACCCACCCTCAAACCCAACCGACCACTTACACGCACCGGGACCGAGCCCGGGACCGCTGACTGACGATGTATGTATGTGCGTATGTATGTAACTAGTTATGTAGTGTCTCTCCCTCTCTGTAGCCGACCTATCCCCTATCCCCTATCCCCTCCCTCGGTCACTGAACCAAACCGTGTACACCCCGAGAGACAGCCAGCCCAGCCCCAGCCCAGATCGCGCACTCGCCCGCCTCAACCGACAATAGCCAGTGACAGATAACTACCGGTAACGCCTTTTTTTTTTTCCTCCCTCTCCCTTCGGGTTGGCAGGCAGTCAGGCGGGACTGAAACACGCGCCGCATATCCCCAAGCCCCCCGACCCCGACCGACCCAGGCCCCGGCCCCAACAAAACCCAAACTCAGCCCAGCCCAGTCCAGTCCAGGGGCGGCGGCGGCGGCGGCGGCGGCGAACAGCCGGTGTGTGGGCCGGTGAGTGCTGTATGTATGTGTGTGTGGGGTGGGCTGTAACTATGTGCGGTTTTCTTCGCCATCGTACTATGTCGTATGCACGTTCTGTCTATACTATGGCACATGTACGTATGTACCTATATGCGTTGGTGTGGTGCTGTGTTATTTTTTAAGCGCCCGGCCCGGCCTCTTTGCCGTACTGTGTACCTCTCTGCCTGCCCCTTGCCTGGTTTGACTTCCCTGCTCTGCTCTGCTCTGCTCTGCTATGCGGCTGCCGGTGCTAGTGCCGCCGCCGCCGCTGTGGCGGAAGTACAACTAGGTTCCCCCGGTAGGTCAGCCCTACGTGTAACCAACCGCTGGTTATTCCACACCCCTGGCTGCCGGTAGATGCCCGGGGAGGTGGGAGTTCCCTTTTCCGGGTTTGCTGCCTATGCGGTGTTGGCTGGCGCGGGTGGTGTTGTAGTGGATGATTGTTGCACGGTGGGAAACCCTTGCAGAGGAAAGGAGGGTGGGTTGCCGGGTTGCTAGGAGGGTTATGTATTGCTGTTGAGTGAGGTTCTGGCTTGGGCTATGGGAATATGGGGGTTCAGAGATAGTTGATGGCCCACTCGTTGGCCTCCTTCCTGGTGATGACGTCTGAGCCAGACGGGTTGGTTGTCAGTCATGGCAACACTGAGATGACTTGAATGGACGGTAGACGTCTTGCCATTGAAGGATGTGGCTTGAGGAAGGCTGAGGACTCCATCTAGTCAACCCTTTTGAGTATCGCAAACTTTGCCCATTCTCAGTTGACCCTATATAACTGGTATATGCCCAAGTATAGTCATGCCATGCATGCAATTAAGAAATGATATCATGGCGTGCATCCATCATAGCTTCCAGCTTTTGTTTCCCTGTCATCAACGCGCTGAATGCCTCTCCCGTACGCCTTGTAGCCGCTGCTGCTCAACCGCTTGAGACATAAGGGCCCAACCATCGATTCGGGTTATCCGGGCTCCGGAACCTGCCGTTAGCCAGCGCCCTGAATGCTGCAGGCGGGAAGGGAACCACCCCTTCCAGGTGCACCGGCGGCTGGCATGGCTCACAATACCCAACCGTCTCCCGCCAGTCTTGCTCATCACCCACGGGGCTCGGCGTCTTGTAGGTTGGCAGAGCCCACCCTGTCATGGTGTCGCGCGCGGCACTCCTTGACCCGACCAACCGTGATACTCGCCGTTCAAGAGCAATATCTTAGCGCTTGACGATCGTAACTGAATCAATACGGTTAGCATTCTAGTCTTCTTTCCCAATTAGCAACCATGGCGATTACATACCGATATCCTCATCCGCCAACTCGTGGGATAGACCAACTCGTTGCGGCTGGTGCTTGACCGACTTGCCGTAGACGATGGCCGACTTGAACTGCTCGACGATGGTCCGATGAATCGAGTTACACTGTACGGCGTTAGCCCTCCGGTTCGACCAAATAGTCGGGGTTTAAAGGAATCGGCGCTTACGAAGTCTTCCACCGTACACTTGTTCGAACGCAACACGACGGGCGACGAGTAGTCGGGCATTTTGCCCTTGGGCTTCGTGTACACACGGACAAGGTTCAGCTTCTCCCACCTATACATAGCCAACGTCAGCAGCTGCCACTTGATATGCAGGCAATGGGTAAACGCACATGGCCTCCATCAGCTCGTCCACGTTCCACCCGTGCTCCGAGCTGATAGGCACCGAGTTGGGGATACGGTAAAGCAGGTCGAGCTCCTCGATGCTGATGCTGTCAATCTTGTTGAGCACGTAGATAACCGGAATGTAACTTCGGCTCTTCGCCTCCAAGATATCAATCAGGTCGTCGATGGTGGCATCGCAGCGAATCGCAATATCCGCCGAGCTGATCTTGTACCTGCCCACTCTGTCAGCGCTTGCCCGCTCTCACCCACTCAACGACAAATCGTTCCACTCACTCGCTCATGACTGCCCTGATCTCATCATGGTCGATATGCGACAGGGGCACCGTGCTGGTGATGTTTAGCCCGCCCTTATCCTTCTTCTTGAACGTGATATTCGGCGGCCCCTTGTTGATCCTGATGCCAAACCCCTCCAACTCAGCCTCAATAACCCGCTTATCCGTCAACGGCTTGTTGACATCCAGCACAATAAAGATCAAATGACACGTCTTCGCAACCGCAATAACCTGCCGCCCACGACCACGGCCGTCCTTGGCACCCTCAATAATACCGGGCAAGTCGATCATCTGCAGCGGCGCGCCGTTGTACATGACCTGGCCGGGCACGCTGGTCAGGGTGGTGAACTCGTAGGCGGCGGCCTCGGAGTGCTGTCCCGTCAGCCGGCTCATGAGCGTGCTCTTTCCGACGGAGGGGAAGCCGATGAAGCCGACACTGGCGACGCCCGTGCGGGCAACGTCGAACCCGGCGCCGCCACCGCCGCCGCTGCTCGACGGGGTGAGGAGCTCGCGCTTGAGCTTGGCGAGTTTGGCTTTGAGCTGGCCGATGTGGTACGAGGTGGCTTTGTTCTTTTGAGTCCGAGCCATCTGTTGGGGGAAGGGGTTGTGAGCGGTTAGAATTCGGGGTTATCGTGGGTCGAAATGGGGGCGGGTGGACGTACTTCGGTCTCGATCTCCTTGATCTATTGTTGCATCGCTAGTCAATCCTCTGGTGTCGAACGATATCTCAAAACAGGGTGGGCAGATCAAGCATACCTTTTCCACTGTGGTCGACATGATCGCGGTGTTGTGCTAGTATTGCCTCTCAAAATACTGTTGTTGCGCCGGGAGGCGGTGATGGGAACCAGGCGTGCTGGATGGTGTTGTCGAGTTGTTCGAAGTTCAAGAGTGGGAATTTTGATGGTGGGGCGAAATTCCATGTTGAGGGTCTACCAGGGGCAAACGGCTGCCCCGCAGTTTGATGTCACTGGGAGGCGTATCCGAGTCTCCGAAACATCTATCACAAAGATTTTGCATGCATGTGGGTGATGAATGAATACGATAGACAGTAGTCATGATGCTCGTCTGCTTCTCGTTGAATGTATACTTTGCGTTATCTACACTTTGGAAACTCAACCCCTGAATCACCGAGTCCCCAGTTCAGTTCCCTTTCTCCATCACCGAAGTAAACCCACTGCACTCCCATGCGCCCCGAGGACCCTCATGGTAATAAACCAACACACATTGATATGGTCATTGTACATCTCCAAATACTCTTTCAATTCACAAACCGAGTTGAACTCAGTCGAGAGACCGCAGAGAAGGTTCCTTGTCCGTCGCACCCGTTCTTAACGGCGTTGGCGTCCCGGGCGGTTGGCCGCATGCTGCGGGCGAAAACGGAAGAGGTTGCTTATAGTTGTGAACGATGAATCGCAAACCCCCACTTCTGCCGGGGGTTCAATCGAGGCTCTCCTCGACGGACGGCTCTCCTGGGCAACTTCCATGGCCGTCCCTCTTTCGTGTCATTGCGCATTCAGGTGTGGAAACGCAATACTCGTGTCGCTTGGCGTTCGGGACTGGTTACACCGACATTACCCGCATCGTTCCCCTTGAAACATAGAAGATGAGTTGTCGCACAGGACAAGCTCGGGGGTTCAAATACATCCTGAAGCCACACCGCTTATTCAGTACTGGTAACCGTGCCATGCGTGCCATTAACTAGCGGCCGGGCCTGTGCGGGGCCAGCCTCGGAAGACGGAGATATAGGGTGGTTTCCAGCTCCATTAGTCGCCATCGTCGTGACCAAAGCCGGTGGTCTTATCCCATTAACCCTCGCGACGGCCGGATGGGATGAAATGGTTGTGGGAGATGCGTGCACCCCGTTAGGCAGCACCGGCGATTCAACAACATCAACCATCGGCTCATCGTGGCTCTGCTGCTCCTTAGGAACCCTCGTGTAGGCCGGATCCTCGCGGGGGACTGTGACAAGGCCGCGGCGCGGAATCCGCTGTCTCGGGAAAGGCGACGTGCTGGCCTCCCTAAGGTTCGGTTTCTCTTCGGAGACGAGTTCGCCATTGACATAATGTTTGTTGCTCGGCGCAAACCCGCGGAGACCGTTGGCATCGGGATCGTGCCTCCACTTCTGGCGAGGTGTCCAGCTTATGGACTGCTGTTCGTTCTCCGGAAGCTCGCAGTATGTCACCGTAAGCTTTACGTTGCGAAGATGCTGTATCGTAGGAATGATGTATAAGAAATCTGCGGCCTGCAAATTCGTTAGACGACACGGAAAAACAGGACTGGGAACCGAACGCCGTTTACCTTAACAAAGAACATCTCCATCGCAGCAAACTTCTCCCACGCTTCCGCCCGAAGGGTCTCGAGCATGCGGTAGGCCATGTGCCGGGGGTCCTTTCTTGGTAGTAACCCGGGAGCTGTTTACCGAGGTCGAAGAGAGCAGGCGTCGTCAGCGCATATCTGTCCGACTCCAGTCGCCAAAGGGCACGCTTCGCGAGGGGTGAAACGGGTTTCCGAGCCCAGCCAGTATCTGCACGTGCTTGTTAGCATTTTCTCAGCAGCATGGGCCCACGCTCATGGCAAACGTACATCGGGAGAGTTCCAAGTCCTTCTCCCCGAGAAGAAGAGCTACCTGGGTGTTGAGCAACCATTGTTCTCTCCCTTGGCTAGTGCCGTTCGCTTCCGGATCGATGCAGTCGTATCGGACACCTTGCATGGCGGTGAACTTCTCCGCGAACTCAGCTAGCTTAGGGTTAGGGACGCCATCAAGCCAGCGCAAGACGGGCGGCAGCTTGGCTAGCCGGGCACGTTCCTGCTCAAGATGAATCCGCCGTTGGTCGGCTTCCTTGGCGGCACGTTCGGCTTCCCTCGCTGCTCGCCTGCGCTCCGCCTCCTCGCGGATAGCACGCTCCTTGCGCTCTTGTTCCTTCTTCTCTTCTTCTTCACGTCTGCGCCTGGCCTCCTCGGCGGCTTCACGCTCTAGCTGCTCACGGCGTAGACGTTCTTCCTCTTCCCGCCTCTTACGTTCCTCTTCCTCTTTTTCTCTCCGCTCCTCCTCCTCTCTCCTCCTCCGCTCCACCTCCTCCCGCTTCCGCCTCTGTTCTTCCTGCACCCGTCGCTTGTGCTCTTCCTCTCGTTGTTTGCGCTCCTCTTCCTCGAGCTTTCGGCGGTCTTCTTCTGCCTTTCGTTTCCGTTCTCGCTCCCGGTCTTCTTCCTCCTTCCGTCGATGGTCCTCTTCCTCGCGTTTCCGAGCTTCGGCCGCAGCGAGCCTTCGACTTTCCTCTTCGCGGCGGAGCCGCTCCTTCTCCTTCTCCTTCTCCTCCTCATCTCTGCGCCGCTTCTCTTCCTCCTTTCGTTTCGTCTCACGCGATCGTGCCTCAAGCTCGGATTGTTTCCTCTGCTCCTCCTCTTGCTTGTCCTTTTGGAGTGAGTGCTTGGGCTCGGAGGTTTCTATGGCAGACAGGGCCGCGTCAGGCATTTCGACGTCCGGGTCCTCAGATTTAACGTGGATACTACCCTCGGACGATATAGACTTCCCGGATTCGCGACGTCCGTGGTGGAGAAGGGCTTCTGTCTTCTTCGGCTTTGGCGTGGGCCTACGATCCTCTTCATCCCGTGTCTTGGATGGAGGTCGAGGTCCCGTGGCCGAGCTAGACGTTGGGTCGCGAGGCAGGGATGCCTTCAAAAGTCTATCATCAGACTGGCTAGACTTTGGTCGTTTTTCCTTCCCGTCAGCATCCAGCCGCCTCCTCTTGATAGGAGCCTCGCTGCCATCCTTATCAGAGTGCCCAAGGTGTGGAGGTGTGGCACTAGACCTATGCCGCTTGCCGGTGCTGTCACCGGAGACGGATAATCGATCGCGAGATTCGTCCCTCTTCAGAGCCTTGGTCCGGTCGTGATACTTCTCGGTCATCTGCGCTTTGTCGGGCTCCTCCCGGGGACTGGACGGCTCCTTCATCGAAGAAGCAACAGAAGCTAGGCTGGGTCGGCGTTGCCTCTCACGCTCTCCTTTGAGTTCCCGCCCGGATACCAGCTTCCGTCTTGGTTTGGCGGTTTCACCCTCGGAAGATACAGCAGCCATATCCGACTCCGCACGCTTGACTTTGGCCACAGATTTCCCGGCCGGTGACTGTTCTCGGTCCGGGATGGCGATCGTAGGGATACGGTCATCCTTCTTGGGCCGCCCAGGGCCGCGTTTTGGCGACGTTTGGTCATCTTGGTGAGCAGTGAAAGAGCTAGTTCGTCGTTTCTCCTTGGGGCTCGCTGAAAGCTTCGCTGCAGTGAGTCTTTTGGGCTCCCTTGTCGGGCTGATGGCTTTCCTCTTGAGAGGTTTCGCGGACTCATCCCTCGACTCCAGCCTGCGTCTCGTGTCACGCTCTAGTTGGTCTCGCCTGCTGGGGGATCGGTTTTTCGAAATCTCCTTGTGCGACTTTTTGTGTTCGTCATAGGCATCCTTCAGCATGTGTTCTTCCTCCATCCAGTTCGGGCCCCGGCGCCTTCTCGCAATTTCGTGATAGGCCTCCCCCTTGATCCGACGGGTGGGGTCGAAATCGGTCTGGTCGAGAAGAAGCCGGACGACCTTGATGTTCTCTTGACCGATCGCGGCGAGCATGGGGGTCGAGTGTTCGCTATTCGGACTAGGGATAGGCAACGGATCAGGATTCGCCTTCCCCAAAGCTAGCAAGAGTTGCATGACAATATCGTGACCTCCTCTAGCGGCAGCAACCATGGATTCCGGATCGTCAAAGTTTTCCCTAACTTGCAAAATGCGCGTCACGGTCTCCTCGTCCCCACGAGCGGCAGCTGAGCGAAGGGTTTTGTCGTCCATAGGCATGTATAGAAGATGGTTACTCGTCTTTGTCGCGCGGACGGTTCCGGCTCTTCTGCCGGCACCGGCGTGGATGGAGTTTGGTGCGGGGTGATCTCCTCGGACTGTCGGGTCCGTACGATGACCGAGCGTCTGCCAAGTCCGTATGATGCTCTTCCGAGGTTCGTCGCCGCTCGCCCATTTTCTTCTGCTTGGCGTCGTTCAGAGCCCCTCTGATCTCGTCTGCATAATCAAGCTCGTCGTTCACCCGGTCGATAGGCTCTTGCCCGTAGGCGTTAGCCTTGCGGGGTTCACGCCGGCATCCAAAAGAATCTTGACGACGTCCAAGTGGCCGTTCTCCACAGCATCGAGCAGAGGGGTGTCTTTGTCGTTGTTGACACAGTCGAGGTTGCAACCAGCTTCCACAAGCAACTTAACAATATCGTCGTAGCCATTAAGTGCAGCGATCTGTAGCGGCGTGTTGCCGGCATAGTCGGCGACGTTGATGTCTTCCGGACGGTCCTGTAGCCTATGTTTCGCTGTGTCGTACTCACCCTTGGCGCAGGCTCTGGCAAGAAAGGTCTGGCCGTGTGCATCGAGATGCTTTTTGTGCGGTGCCATTTTGGCAGGGGAGACGGTGGAATCGGCGGTGGCAGGAGTCGCCAATCCGCGGAGTTTAGAGCTACGCGGGTGTGGGCTGCCACTCGCCGACGAGTCGTCCGAGTGGTAGTCGGTCGACTGGAGCGGAGCCGGTACCCGCTTCTTCTTCTGGCTTAAACCATTCGAGTGCGAGAGAAGTTGCGTGGAGGCGCTGCGGCGGGTGAGCTCGGGGTGCGGCGAGATGGACCGAGTCCGGATTGAAGGGGGTGGCTCGTGGTGTGATTTTTGGGAAGGGAAGTGGTGTTTACGGGAGGCGTCGAGACCAGAGCCCGAGGTGCGTTGGCGCCGAAACTTGCGGTTCTCGGCCTCGTCTTCGGAGTCGGGCCTCGGCGCTTTGCGTTTGTGAGGCAACGCCTTGTCGAGCGGTTTGCTTTTGTCTCTAGTCGAGCTTTTTGTCGAGTCCACAGGCGCTGTCTCAGAATCCGACCTTGAGTGGGCATTCGACAAACGGCGGCGTCGCTGGGGTTGAGGTGGAGATCCCGGCGCGGAGCTCAAGCCGCTAGAGGCGTCCTTGACCTTGGGCTTGTCCAGGTGTTTTTTCTTCTTACCGAGAATGGACGGTGTGGTGCTCTCGTTCGATCCCGCCCCGGTAACCAGCGCGGGCCTGTCCGGTTTTTCGGGGCGGTCGCCTTGGTCGCCCTTGTCACTGTCACGGTCCTGCTTCATGAGAGCGTGTTTGCGGTTCACCAATGAAGAGGGGGCCTCATCCGTGTCGCTCTTCTCGTGCTTGATGATCTTGCGTACTTTGGACGGCGAGTGACCATCTTTGCCCGGCAACACAATCGTCTCGGCATCCGAGTTCCCATCTGGGGCTCCATCTTCATCGCTGGGGCGTGCGCATGAGGTACTCGGCCTGTTTTCTCTGTGAGAAAGCTCGGGTTTGGCGACGCTAGACAACTTGGTCACGGCGGCGGGCTTGGGGTGGTCGGAGTCGCTGCCTGGCCGCTTGGGAGAAGCAGCAGGCTTCGTGAAGGCGGGCTCGGCAGCATTCTGCGCGCATCCATGTCATTTATTTCGAAAAACAACTACCGTTTTGCACCATCCTGGTCGCTGGGATGCTGATACGTTGAATCACGCGGAACGGGGATGCGCGGCGATTGATTTTGGGCGAGAGGGATGATGCGACAAAACAAGCCGAGATCGAGGTGTGTTGATGAAGAGAAATGGAGACTTCGTTGGTGATGAGTGAGCCTGGCACAGACAGCCCGCACAGCCGCCTCTGTGTTCAAAAGCACGCTAGCAGCGACACGGAGAAAAGGACAGGGGGCACAGTGGTGAGTGAAAGCGGGCGCGGCAGCGCACAAAGGCTGAAAAATAAGAGGTCGAGTCACGAGGGGGGAGATCGACGGGGCGAGTATTGTGTGTGTAGACTGCAGGGTGCAGGATGCAACGCGTGTCAAACGATATACTGATGATACAAGCTGCCGTTTTAGAAATGGGCCATGGATTTGCTTGTTGTCATAGAAAAGTGTTTTGTGAAAGGAAGTGCTTGGACGGGACTCGGGCTCACCATGAATGGATGCTGGCTGGCTGGTTGCGCTCTTGGCTGAAGGCAAGAACGAACAAACCAGCTGGGATAGGCGGAACTTGTTCGATTCCCAGATCAAAGTCTGATCGCCACCGCCGCGATTGGCTGGCTAAGGGATACGGTGGGCAACTTTACCCTTGTGTGCATTGCGTACCTCAACGCGAGAGGCCAGGGTAGGAGGGGGTTGTGGCCTGCAGGCCTGGGCAGGAGTTGCTGGGTCGTTGAAATTGCACCGGCTCGTTGGGGCGCGCAACCCGCCCGACTCCCGAGTCCGCTGTGCACGGGTCGGATGCTTGAGGGAGCGATGTGAGGCGCGCGCTGCAATTGCTCCGACCCCACTGCTGCCTGCCTGTTCGAGTGGGTGACTCGGCCGCATCTTGAATTCTATTCTTGACAAATCTCGGGTCAAAAACATGCAAGGTGTTCGAGACGGACCTGTCTTGCTTTGTGTGGAGTTGCTTGCTAAGTTCGTATCAGCACAACCTGGGGGGACTCGAGAATTGCATGCCAGGGTGGATAAGAGCCTTAACTCAGTCGTCATTCCCAACAGCGTCATTATGACCCGAAGACGTTCCTTTTCCCATCCTTCCAGGTTCCATGTGCTCTTCTTGCCTTGCGAGCCTGGCATGTTTGTTATGACCCACTTTGGACCCGGCCTTGCCCCTCTCCAATTTCCCTGTGCCGCTCACCCACCCCATGGACAAAAAATGGCGGATTTGAAGTGTAGATGCTCGATTTGTAGGAACGAAACAAGAGTTATCCAAAGCCTAAAGAAGCTTTTGTTACTCAGGTTACTTTTTAATTCCTCGCTTTCTATCATTTCGGCTCCTTTTCTCAAACCTCTTTCGCTCCAGTCACTGTTATACTTTCTTGCACAAGCTTTTGTGCTCCCTTGGAGTCCAGCCTTTTTTGGCTGGAGGCTGCTTCACTCAAAGACGAGACCCGCCCGGACTTCCAGGTTGCATTGGTTGCATCTGCACTGCTGACTGCTCCGCCCCTCCTCACAGAACAGGGGGACAGCTTCGTCGAAGACAGCAACGGCACACCAGAACAATCAAACTCTGCGGCCTGATGGAGTCCGCCTCCTCACCGTTCCATCTTCCGGCATCGCTCGAGGCCTGCAGAATTAATGCGCTACCACCAGCGGCGTACTACATCGCGGACTTCATCAGCGAGGAAGAGGAGGAAGCCATCCTCCACAAGGTAGCTCGACACGCGGCGCATCCCGGGACCCCAGCACCTATCTAACCGAAACGTTGTGAAGGTTGAAACCGCTCCCAAAGCAAGATGGAGACAGCTCACGCATCGTCGGCTGCAAACGTGGCCCTCGGATCTTGTGAAAGACACATTACTCGATTCCCGACCGCTGCCCGACTGGCTTGAAACCCCCATCGTCTCTCGCATCCTCTCGATTCCAGTCGCAGACGGCGAGCCGAATCTGTTTGCAGGCAGTCCGCACGGTCGGCCGAACCACGTGCTCGTCAATGAATACCCCCCCAACACCGGCATCATGCCGCACAAGGACGGCAACGCCTACTATCCCGTGGTGTGCACTGTGAGTCTCGGGTCGAGCCTCTGCCTCAACCTGTACAAGAGTAAAGAGGATGGTGCTTTGGACCCTGAGCCAGTCGGGAGAATCTTGCAAGAGCCGCGCAGCCTTTTGATTACGACGGCGGACCTCTACTCTGACTACCTCCACGGGATTGAGTCGATCTCGGCCGATGTAGACATTTCGGAGCAGACCATCGCGAACTGGAGCCTCCTGCGTTCACCACTCTTCCAAGATGGCCTCAACCAGCGGCAGACGCGCACCAGTCTCACATACCGCGATGTGCTGAAAGTCTCGAAGCTCGGAACAAGCTAGGCTCCCTAATTGGGCGCTCTTGAGGGACGACTAGTTCAAAAGACGAATGGAATCATGTTCCATCTGTTCGCAACCGGGCCGATGCCGAACTTGTCGGCGTACCACTTGCGGGTTCCCGATGCCGTGACTCCCAGGTTGACCGCAACGAAAATGAAGCCGCATATCAGCGTTCGGTTACACCACACACCGCGGGGCGCCGTGGCGATGGCCATGGAAAGGTAGAGGAGGCACTCGCAGGTATAGTGCGGGCAGATATAATGGTCAAACATGCCACCTTTCGGTAATGAATACTTCTTCAGCCCAGCGAGGTGCTTGTGGCACCTATGCTGGTTGACCCAAGCAAACAGGAATGCTGGGAGGGCGATGCTCATCTTTGTAAGAGACTCCGCATCATCTGTGTAACTTGTGGGGTTCATGATGGCACCTATACGGCAGTCAGCAGCCTGGCCTCGGAATCTCTGCGGGTGGGATACCATACCCGATCCTTCCACCCAAATGGATACGCTGATGGAGAGGTAGAAGAGGAGGCCAAGCAACCAGTGGACAACCCACATGGTAGACTTCGATGGTTTAATGATGGTTAGATGCTCGAATACCCGCCGGGCCCCCTGGAGGAACATCATGAACCAACTCAGCACCACCTGCCCTGAAGTGGCGGACGGCTGCTGGGCAGCGGCCTGTCTAGACGCGATGAACCGTAGCACAGCTCCGTCGCCCAGGTACTGTGCAAGCCAGAAGATAGAGCATGCCAGAGACACGACATAAAAAGCGCCGAACCATGAGTGCGGCACCTGCGTCCACGACGTGATGTCGATGAGCGAAAGCAGTTGACCGCGGTTCGAACCATTCTTCGGCGGCGCATCCGCTGGCGTGGTCTGAGCCTTACGGGCGCCGTAGTTCATCAGAAGCGTCCTCGCGTCACGCGGCATGACCGCCACCGCCAGCACACCTCCAGCCGCGAGGAGGAAGATGGCCTGGCAGCATTGTGCTGGCGTGCTGCTGGATAGAGTTGTAAGGGCCTGATTCCAAAGATCGTCTGACGCCATGTCGTATCGGCCGAGACGGACAAAAGATTATCGTCGCGTTCAGATGGATTGATGCGGGTTAGTTAAAAGTTGATGATCAAAACACCGGATTCTGTCCGGATTGGATATCGACACTGTCCCACTTCCCTCGGCCTCACCTTCTTCCGCACCGCGCGCATCTTGGCGACCGGGCCGGCCTTGACATCACTTCACGTTGACTCGATCATATGCTCGTCGGGGGCGTATCTATTGGCAGTGTTATGAGGTGATCTATAGCGCTGGCTACCACCCAAAACACCAATACTCACAACACACGGCCTCAACGATCTCACGCTACAAACATCGCGTATCGCTCTTTGACGCTACCCGGTCCTACATCATCCGAGACGATGCCTAGTCTATTGTTAAATCCACCCGTCATACCACTCATGAGCAGCCCGGGTTGCAATACTGTTGCGATGACATGAGCTACTTATACTAAATTGTTATTTACTTTCTACTTTACAGGTATAACGCATTGCTGCCGTTGTAAAGTAAAACGCGAAAGGAAATACTCGCACAAACTATACTTAGGGTCGCCCATGTCTCGTTGTAAAGTTCGCGGCGGAACTTGAATTTGGTGCTGAGCCTATGTGTTTGGTGTTGACCCTTTTCCACATTTATTGACGTTTCCAAGCTCATCAATATTGCTGCCGATATTCGCTGGCTTTCTTGGAACAGACCGTGAGATTTCAGCCGTTCAAACAGGAAGAACAGTGTGTCCCATTCGTATCATAGTCATGGAGACTCATCTCAAGCTCGCGGTTGTATATGAATTCCCTTTTCAGGCTCCCCGTCTCACAGTTGGAATTTCAAAGCAACGAAGGACCGAGACAGCGCGGGGATTGCTTGATATCTGAGGTGAACCCTAGCCATTGGCATGGTGATTAGCAGATGTAGCGGAGCGGAAGCACCGTGGGTTTCATCTCATCAAAGGTCAAAGGAGTGCCAAGTACAAAGGAACTGGTTCTCGAAATACGGGATGTAGGGAGGGAGGGGCGTTACTTGTCCCGTCGTATGGCAATAGGAGGAAAGTGGCAAATATCGGCTCGGAATATAGGAGATTCTCACTTTGGGTCAGTGTGGTTATGGTCACTCCGTCTGTAGGAGTCTCTGACCCAGCTGTCCCATCACCTAAGATGGATGAAGGCGAGGGTTTTCACGATCACGGACAGGCACGGGCACGGGCACGATAATGGGGTCCAATAGTGGGCCTCAAAGCACGGCACCTTGAGATGCATCTCTTGAGCTAGGGAATCGTTGGTATACTACAGGGCGGGTTTATTGGCTTTTGTACATCACTTCTGTAGGTGAGCCTGGAGGCTCTCGAGAACCTATAATTCGTTAGCACCAGAGAGACAGCATTCCTGCAAGGCAAAAACCCACCTCCAACTCAATCTTCGCCTCAGCAATATCCTGCTCGCTACCGCTGCCGTTCACGACCTTCTGCGCCTCAGAGATCTGGGCGCGGACAGCGTCGGCGCTGAAGTCCTCCAGAGGGAACCCCTCGACGGCGTTGATGCTCAGGGCTGAGTTGGGCTGGACGACGGCAAAGCCACCGGAAACTGTGACGTTCTGTGTAAGCCCAAAGTTTCCCTCCTCCACCTCGGAATTCCATGTCGGGACGTACGGAAGAAACGCTTGCTGCCGCTCTCCTCGATGACCTCGACGACACCGGGCCTTCAGCTGCTCAATTGACGGGACGTGGTTGGCGAGGACACCCATCTCACCACCGGACTCGGCGGGGATGTTGACCTGGACGGCATCCTGGGACTTGTAGATGGACTAGATGGATGCGGGAATAAACAATCAGCTCGAGGGAACGTCGCAGTGGCTGGGTCACGGTTGGTCTGGTGTCTCATCGCGGGGGCCGCGGTCGCATCATCGTCTGGGCATTGGGGTATTCGGGACACCGTACCTGGGGGAAGCGACAAGCTGAGCTTGATCTATGGGAAATGTTAGGGGAGCTATTCACAGCAGGTCACAATACGCGGGGACGCACCTTGTCCGAGACGGCCTCGGCATAACCTCTGCGCTGGAGGGGAGCGCGGATGGCGGCGGGGCGCGCCCGGAGAGCCGCACGAGCAATGCGGAGGGAGTTCATGGTGGTTGCGGTCTCAATTGCAATGCAGAGCGTCGGCGAGGCCACTGTCGTTCGTCGTCAGAGCAGATTTGGCTGCGGACCCAAATTCGCTTAGCCGGGATTGTCCGGAGAGCTCAGGCGGAAGAATGTTTGTGCGCAATGTGTGTTTTGCCAAGACTGGGAAATGCACACGGCGGGGTTTGCTTCCCGTTTTCTGAACAAATATGGGTTGATGCTAAACTTTTGATAGGCACATAACTACCGTATGCCAAAAACAGGGGAATCGTCGTCGCGAGTCGGCCGCAGTCATCAGTCAAGTTTCCTAGTCTCACATGTCGTTTCCTCCGTTGCCGTGCATTGCATGAGCTTGCGCGCTACCTATCAAGCCACCTCTACAATTTGGGCTCACCGCGGCAGCTGGAGGCCGCTTTGCTGCGTGATTCACTATCAGCGCCTGACGGTTCACCAGACAACCACGAAACCAGTAGCCCTCCCGAATCCCTCATGGATACACTGGACGCATTTGGATTCGTGGGAGGTGCAGGCGACATTTCGAAGTTTCCCGGTTTCTTTGCCTTTGCTCTCTCCTGCGTTTGCCTCAACCAAGGACCTAATCAGGCCACGATCGGCCGTGGTGCTGTGGTCTCCCTTTGCCATTGGTGGTTGTTCCCATGACTGGCGATGATGCTCTCCAGTGGCTTGGGATTCGCAGGTTTCTGGAAATCATCTTCCGCTCACCACCACCACACCCGGTCCGTAGTTTCAGGACTTGGAGTCGGAAACGCAACACACCAACTTGGCGCCGATCAACGGTGAAACGGCCGAAGGTGGCCGGCTTCGGCGACGGGCCGCCAGGGTCTTGAGTCGAGGCCCGTTGAGACGACGGAAGCCAAAATATGGGCGGTGTGCGGGGATAACTCTCTTTCACGTGTCCTCTTGCGGATGTGGCCAAGTCGCAGCCGTTTCTTTTTGTCTCAACGTCGGCAACAACCGACGTCGACGAAGGCCGTTTGATTTTCACCGACTTGTTTGATGGAAATACTCGACTAAGCGCGCATCAGAGAATCGCCAAGGGCGGAAATCGTCTTATGATGGTGGGACCCATTCGTCATGCTCCCTGTGCTCGCTGGCTTACTCGTGTGGAAACGCTCGCTGGAGTGCAGGCTGATCCAACGAGCGAATCCCCTCACTCGGATTCTCTTCTGGAATTAAGGTTCCCGAGTAATTTGTCTCTCACACTCACATGGCGACTCAGATCCCCAGCCTAACGAGCCGAGCTTGCGGCCAGGGTGGACTCCAACACGTCCAGCAACCACTCGCTGAGTTGTTAGCAACTCAGGTATCGAAGCGTACGAAGCTGATTGCGCTTCGACTTGCCGGATGGAGGGTAGCTTCGCTGCAAACGAAACGCATGGCGAGCATCCCACGCCGCCACGAGACCGCGTTGAATGCGGGGTCGTATGGCTTTGTTTCATTCCCTTGCCTGCCCACCACGGGCGATCGCGGGGCCTGACCAGTCGGACCCTGGGCGCGAGACTGTGTCCGAAAGAGACTCGTTGGATGCGACATTGAGCCGGTCCTTCGTTGGGGGCCCGACATGTTCGAATGATCAACCACCCAACCCAGCGCTGCGCAAATGGGTGAGACACATTCCGCGGCGCGCGATTTGGCGAGCGACACGGGCAATTGCCAATCGTTTACACATGCAAAGCGAGCCTTTAGAACGTAGCCATTCCGGTCAAAGATCGTTAGCAATAATATCGCCCTGGGCTCCAGCCTCTTAAATGCCCAGTTGCTTGGCTCCTTGGGTCGCTTCTGATGCGGGACTGCGGGTATCATCGCCTGCGCAACCGGACGGGCAATCACCCCCGGCTTCCACAGGCGGGGCAAGCAATCAGCATACCCGAATGCACGGGTAACAGGATGTTGTTGGGTCATCATCAATCTGGTGGAGATTCGGAGCATTCTTCCTCCTGCACGACGTGGGACCGCAAGGCGATCTGCCCGCTTTTCGGAGGCAGCTGGATATTTCTGGTACAGCAGCGGCGATGACGGATTGCATTCGGCGCAGTAATAAAACTGGTATGAATATATAAAGCACTTTGGTACATGAGGGACCACACGGGTAACGATAGAGTGAGCCCCGCTGCCCCCGGGGCCCTCACAATACACATCCCATCCCGGGACCCTCGTATTTTACATACATACACAGCCGACCCGACCACCTGGTCTTGGCGACCGTTCCACGACATATTCGAGTCAGACCCATCAGCCAACTGCAAGCCTCCTGCAGGTCAGCCCGTCCCTAATGCCTGTTTTGTCTCTGACTGGCTTGCAGACTGCAGAAGGGTCCATTCGGACAGTGGGGCTTGCATCCTGCACAGTTCCAACGTCTGTAATTCGACGCCCCAACATTGTCCACGGTAGCTTAATGGCCGTCTCCTCTTCAACAGCGACCGGCAACAGCGAGGAGATGGACTTGTGATTTTAATAGGTGAGTTCCCATCAGATGAACTCACGGGGTATCCGCTCTCTTGCGACCTCATGCGGTGGGGCAATTGTTGGATATCCACAATTAGCTTTTGAATATTCTGGATTTCGGTTGTTTCTCCGAAAGAAGGGCTGGTTGGTCTGTGCAGCCCAGATCAGTTCCCAAGTTGGCGAAAATGGAAACGTTACCCTTGAAGAGGCGTCAGGGATCGGAGGGTGGAAACGGCAAAGAAAAACGAATGAACAACACACGTTCAACAAAATGGTTGACGCGCCAGAAAGATGGAATTCCCGTCATTTGCCGACATTTTCATACAGGGTCCACAAGCTGCGGTGCCGGAACAAACCCGCGCCTTTTGACATGCTCTTTGGTGTCACAGCCACTGCTGGGCACCTGCAAACATCTGATATTGCCATTTACCAGGTTCCTTGGCTCAGCTTACCCTCCTAGTGCAGTAAGTCTCCTGTCGACGTTGTTGATGGATGAGTAAGGCCGAAGGGAGGCTGAGATATGAGTAGAACGTGAACAAAGAGATCAAAGATTTTAACCTATAGTCACTTGTAAAGAAGGAAGCCTCGCCGCCTCCATTGTATATGCTAGATGAAAGCCCGGAAGAGAAGAGAACCTCCTGTGTAAATCTTACAAATTTGCTGATGGAGTCTCCGCGGGCGAACGCGCGACTGTGACCTCAGCGCTCACAAATTCCCTGCCAAGAAGGGACGTTTTCGCTCACTGGCCCACCCACACGAGTCCCGCGCGTTACAACCTCACTTGCCAATTCTGACCGCCACCCCACGCCTTGCCCACTCGCCATCTCATCGCCAAGTGTTGCGCTTCGGCTCCCCCCCCCACCCTCTTTTGGTGGCCAAGGTTGCGCCCTGCATCCCCTCTCCCTGTCACAGCCTGTCCTTTCCTCGGGGTCCTTGGGGTGGCACAAACGCACCCAAAGAGCCAAACTAACCCTGAGGACTCCGCCGGTTCTAAAAACCTGATATTTTGCCGCATTTCCCTACCACAGGATTCCACGCGCTGCACCTCCTGTGTTTGTGTTCCCTTCACCTGCAAACCTACCTAATTAACCCCTCCAAAACGAAACAGCCGACGCTGTCTCGAATTCGACGTCATTCCACCTACCACCGAGGCCACCCTTACCCCGACCAAGCACGATAACCTAACTGGGTCGACGGCCCACGGCCCTGTCTTGTTACAAACCATCAAACGACCCGGCCTACCACTCCAGTTCAGACCATCCGTGATGGCTTTGCGCTTATAGCAATACGGTCCTTAGGGACACCATCTTGCACTTTGATTGCAAGCCTGACGTCAGAAGACTTCAGTCAATTCAAAACTTTCAAGCGCCGTCCTTTACGGGCGGACACTAAACCATCGGTCATCAACGAACCTTCACGCCCACGTTTCGAGCTTACCGATTTCGAAGCCGGCGAAACATACCCGCCCACCTTCCGACACCTTTTTGAGCAGCGATCAGCCAGCCATACGGCTCTCTACCAAGATGGAGCACTACACACCATCGCGACCACGCCACATCAAACGTGCTTGCGTGGACCACCACAAATTCCGCCAACGTAGAACCGTCGGTAGAGGAAGATTCCGGGGCAGAAACCGACGAGCCACCGGAACGAGTGGCGCCGATTTCGCTTATTTCGCCTCATTTTCGACGAACACCCATACGGCGCAGCAGCGAGCAACACGAGTCGCTCTTGACCAAAGCCTTGCAGAGCCAGTCGGATGAGGACGACTCGGAAGTCCACCACCAGTCGCACAGGCGGCGGTCCGTTACAAGCAACACCAGTTTCGCGTCGACCGCCGATCTCACGTGTGCCACGGGTTTCACCACTCCAGCCCGCACAAGCTCACCGAGCCCTCGTTTTCCCAATGTCGGCTTCGTCCCCGTTACTACTGCAACGGCAAGGGACGCGTTGCCGAATAGGGGACCTGATGTATCTACGCTGGCAAAAAAGCGGTGCATCTCGTTCGCCTGCGCAGCCAAGCCGAAACCCGATGAGAAAATAGCGATGCTCCCCCCGTCCAGGCCCGTCCGAGCCGAGGCGAACGTCGAAGGAGCGGCGAAGAAAAGAGCTATTAAGTTTGCTTGCCCATCACAGCCGCAAAAGGTCAGGGATGCGCAGCAGCTCGACACTCGACCGCGGACCCCAGTTCCACGGGGAATCCCAAACACAATCAAGGACTCGCCAAATCTCGACAAAAAACGGTCTTCGTCAACGGTTCGTGCTGTTCGCTCTCCGACGTCCCGCAAGACACCGGGTAGCCCCATCGCCTTTCGGAAGAAGGGATGGATTTCGGCAGGTGCAGGGGAAATGGACAGCGACTGCGTACGATTCCACGAATTTGCCAGCGGCGAGCCGCAGGAGGATGACTGGATGCGGCGCGATCGCGCTTCTCTGAAGCCTAAACTTACTATCGACGACACGCTCGTGAAGGAGAATGCCATTCGAAAACTAGGCAAGGAAGCAGAAGAGGAGGCAGAATTGGAAGAAGAGGAGATTGACGACGAAGAGGATGAGGAAGTTGATGAGGCAGACCTCATCGACGTTGAGGATGAGGATGACGAGGATGAATCTCGAGATGAGGACGATGATGATTCTGACGACCAAGACGAGGATGATGAGGACGAGGAAGGCCAAGACGATGCCGATACCGAGCACGTTTGGGCATCCGAGGCTTCCGATGGGTACAAGACGGACAGCGAGATTGGCTTCGCTGAATCCGATGACGAGGATGACGACCTGGTGCTCTGGACCACCCGCATTGGCCACTACGCGTCTCTGTCAGGTGCCATATCAGTAACCCGGCGGCTATCGCAGGGCGAGAAATCTGACTCGTCCACGTCGTCCGACCAGAAGTCGAGTCCGTCGCGCAAGAAGAAGCGCTCGAAAACACGGGCTGTTCCTTTCCGATCGGAGACTCCAGAACTGCCCGACAGCACCGATTTTGTCTGCGGCACTCTGGACGAGGACAGGCCGCTGGAGGAGGCGTACATTTCGTGTGTTGAGGCACGCCGGCGAGGCCGGCAACAGGTGATCCCTCAGGACATCGATCCAAGCTTTCCCACTTCGGAGCCTGAGGACGAAGGCGATGATTTGCACAGGAAGGGATACGGCGAAAGCGAGGACCACATTTGGTTGCATGGCGAGCTCGAGGACCTCGACCACGAACGCGACCGCAGGGGCCGCAAGAAGAAGGGGAGTGTGTCGTCCCCGAAGAGATGTCGTTCGCCTCCGCCGAAGCGGCGCCCATCGCCGGCGCCCAAGGCCCGCGGTCGCTCTCCTCGGAAGCCATTGGATCAGCGGCCTTCCCGGCTACGATCCCCTCCTCCGTTCGCGGCATCCAAGACTCCCGTCATCTCGCCGCTGCACGAGAGCGAAGCCGTTGCTTTCAAGTCCTTGGCGTTTCGGGACAGCGTGACGCACACCAAATCGCTACCCAAGCGGGGATCCGGCATGTTCCCTCATCTCAAGGCCCGCAAGTCAAAAAACGGTACGGTCACGAAAGACACGCATATCCGCGGCGCCATCGACATTGTCAAGGGTCTCGAGCAGAAGCGGTTACGGCGGAAGGAGAAGTTTTGCCAAAAGTATTACAACCGGGCGCGCAAGGAGAAGGCGCAGACTAAGCGGCCGCCTCCTGGGCAGGGCGCGTCGCGCATGAGGGAACTGGGCCTGATCATGGCAGGCAAAGTTGGGCACGGTAATTATGTACTTTCCATCTGAGACGGCGGGACGGCTACTCTGATCGGCATTCTTCATATTGCGGGCATACCCAGGACATGCATCTGGCGGTTGGGCGGCATTCATGACTTATGAGGCTGGACGGATTGCATTTCGTTGTTTTTCTTTCTCGATGACCACGGTGGCATACTCTATTTTTGCATATACATTTTTGTTGTTTTATATTCTTTCGCTGTAATCATTTTTGATTAGAGGCGAGGCTGCGCTACAATTGAGACGGTGCATGCAATCAAGCAGAGTGCACAATTCCAAATAACAATTTATTGCAACTACTTCGTACCGATGCACAATATCCATGGACAACTTCACTTCACCTCGGGGCAGCGCAAGGAGGCTTCAGGGGGCTGGCCCGAGTGATGAGGTGGCAACCCAGAGAAGAGAAAAAGAGCATGGCCACTCAAGGCAGGCTCGGGTCAATTCCGGTTGGTGTGAAGCCTGGTAATTCAGGTGTCAACCCATCGGTCGAGGTTCCGATCCGTTGGTGCATTCGGTCCGGGTGGCCAATGCGCCTTGCTGGCCAATTCCTGCTTCCTGCCAGCTCCGGGCGATTCGAACATCTTGACGAACACATTTCAACAACCTTAGAAACCCATCCTCCACCACAACGCCCGATATCAAGACTGTTTTTGCAGTCACCGCAATTCCATTAGAGAAGCCGCCACCTGATATATTCCCTCATCGTCGACAACCAAAACTGGGACAGCGATAGGAGATCGTCTGCTAACGCCGACCACCCAACACCGCCATGTGGATCATCAACTGGTGTAAGTATTCACCATCATTATGTTAACTATTAGCACATGTCTAGTTCCATGGTGTCTGCGGTGGCGATAACTGTCTCGCGCATGATACGCGGAAGCGATTCCCGGCCAGAAAAGACACGTTGAGGTGAACTGGTGACGCTGACGCTGACACTTCCTCTAGTTTACGACGTCCTGTCGTCGCTCGGCCTGCTCAACAAGCACGCCAAGCTGCTATTCCTGGGCCTCGACAATGCCGGAAAGACGACACTGCTCCACATGCTGAAGAACGACCGCGTCGCGATCCTGCAGCCGACCCTGCATCCGAGTGCGTTCCCCCCCTAGATATAGATACACACGCGACCTGGTCCGGGTGAGAAGCATAGGGGAATTGGGCTAACATAATTCGTGGCACAGCTTCGGAGGAACTATCGATTGGCAACGTCAGGTTTACCACCTTTGATTTGGGCGGCCATCAGCAAGGTGCGTTTCCTTTACCCCATAAATTAGTAAAATCCGCCGTCTAACCGCAACTCTCTACACAGCCCGTCGTCTCTGGAAGGACTACTTCCCCGAGGTCAACGGCGTCGTCTTCCTGGTCCGACGCCAAGGACCACGAGCGCTTCCCCGAGGCCAAGGCGGAGCTGGACGCGCTCCTGTCGATGGAGGAGCTGTCCAAGGTGCCCTTCGTCATCCTGGGCAACAAGATTGACCACCCGGACGCCGTGTCGGAGGACGAGCTCCGCCACCAGCTGGGCATGTACCAGACGACGGGCAAGGGCAAGGTGCCGCTCGAGGGCATCCGGCCCATCGAGGTGTTCATGTGCTCGGTGGTTATGAGGCAGGGGTACGGCGACGCTATCCGTTGGCTGTCTCAGTACGTGTAGAAAGCTGCTTGGGAACGGGGGGCGTTAATCGAGGTGTTGGCGGGGAAGAGAGCGGTCGCTGCTGGTGGGCGTGGAACAGAGTGAGGGTCGGCAGAACGGGGGCAAATCCGTCCGTTGGGACCAAGAATAGAATCCGAGACTTTGCGCGCAGCACCTACTTTTGGTGTTGGCAGGCAGGGCTGGCGCGGATTGGGTCGTGCGTATCTTTGCGCGGCACAGGGGCGCGGTTAAGGGGGATATTCTTACTACATCTAGTCTGCTCTACGACACGATATGACTCGGCAATTATACCTTGTGTTTGTCCTTTAATCTGCGGTGTGCCGAGGATGGGGGTTTCTCGTGTATGTAAATTTCACATGATATAATAGAGACTCTATATTTCTTAGCTCGGCTGTCGGGGTGGTGTGTTCAGTAAAGGACCTCCCTAATCTACTGTGTAATGCATTATTCGTTGTATCCGTAAGGTACTGGGTTCTTGGTCTCTGACACGCGACTGCTCACCTGAGCCGTCAGGTAAAACTTTTGGCATGCTGTTCCTGCCGCGGCACATTCAGGTTGTGCCAGTGCAGCATTGAGCATTGATAGGCAGGGTTCTGCAGTGATGCGGGCCCACTTAAGATACCTCCTTTCCCTCCAAAAACCCTAGGAGAGCGCTGAAGACTGGCAACCAAGCGACGTCATTCCGCTTGCCCCAACACGACACTTCTCAGCTCCGGAGCCTTCTTCAGAGTTCGGCTGAATCGCCGTGAACATGTCACACATTTCCGATGGCTATAGCCCATAAACTCAGGAATAATCCCCCCGGCCAAGACTAATTTGTGTAGTTATATTCAAACCGTGCCAGTCAAATTACAGTACCTTTCTGCCACGGTCGCTACTTATTCCAGGACTCGGCAACTCGGAAACACCCGACGACACTTGTCATTCTCCAGCTGAACCGGGAATTGTTCTATTCTATTATGTATTGAGAACGATAGTCAGACGGCTTTGGGAGAGAGACAACACCCAATATGACGGGACAGGGCTATGACCGGGTCGATTTCAAGAATGATGACGCCCCCAACATCCAAATACCATCACGGACCTACGGCTTCCCACCAGAAGCCTTCGACTGGAGCCGCCTCCCAGACTTCGACACCGACTTTCTCCCCCCAGAACATGTCGAAGCCTTCATCCAGGCCCTCTCGGCGCCAGACCCGATCCCCCCAACTCCCGACGGCGGCGCCACCGGTTCCACATCCTACCGTATGAACAGCCCGGCGTGGCATAGAGGCTCCACGACCAGCTTCGATATCGACTTAGCTAGACGCCCCGGATCTTCGAGCGTGGGCCTCCACGATGAGGACCGCGCCACGAGAGACAACCCAGCCGCCGCAGCGACCGCAGCAGCAGCCGGCGTGGCCACCCCCGGACCACCGCTAAGCCGTCGCGCCAGTTCCAACAGCCTCTTCATCTCGGCCCGAAACGACTGGGCACCCATCTTCCAGCGGCGGGTTGCCCGCACCAAGGCCACGCCACAGCCGTCGGCGTCGCGCGACGAAAAGAAAAAGAAGCGCGCCCGCTCCAAGGACGAGACCCGCGAGGGGTACCTGTACCCGATCCTCAAGTGGCCCCTGCTCGGCGGGATCGCCGGCTGGCTCGTGGTGCTCTCGGTCGTGCACGTCTGCGCCCGCATCTACATCGCGCTCTACGAGACGTGCTGGGCCTGGCGCGGTGAGCGCGGCCGCCTGCGCCGCGCCATGCGCGCCACCAGCCGCTACGGCGATTGGGTTGCTGCTGCGCGCCGCATGGACGATTTCTTGAAGAATGATGAGTGGAAGGTCGACGATGCGTTTGCGTACTACGATAACAAGACGGTGAAGCGCGTGTTGTCGGATATGAGGCGTTGTCGGCGGCGGGCGGTGGAGGCGGGGGGCAGGGAGACGGAGCAGGGCAGGCAGGCCATCGAGGACCTGAAGGTGTTGATCGAGGCGTGCGTCAAGAATAACTTTGCGGGCATAGAGAATCCGAGACTGTATAGCCAGACGTATTATGGGACGAAGAATCTGGTGCAGAATTATATCGATGAGGGTGAGTGTTGGCTGGCTTTCTCAGAGCCCCTTCTTATATGGTTTTTCAGGGCGCGAGATCCAATTGCTAACACACGTGGATACAGTCGAACGAAGCCTCAAGTTTCTCGTCGAAACTGATAGGCTCTCGAAAGAGGAGAAACGTGTCATGTTCAAGGGCATCTGTGCCAACTACGGCCGGACGGCGCTGTGCTTGTCGGGGGGCGCAACGTTTGCCTACTACCACTTCGGCGTCGTCAAGGCGCTGCTCGAGGAAGACTATCTCCCTGACATCATCACGGGCACGAGCGGCGGCGCGCTGGTAGCCGCCCTCGTAGCTACGCGCACCAACGAAGAGCTCAAGGAGATGCTCATTCCGGCCCTCGCCTGCCGCATCACGGCCTGCCGCGAGCCCATCAGCGTCTGGTTCCGGCGCTGGTGGAAAACGGGCGCGCGCTTCGACTCGGTCGACTGGGCGCGGCAGTGCGCCTGGTGGACGCGCGGATCGCTCACCTTCCGCGAAGCCTACGAGCGCACGGGGCGCATCCTCAACGTCTCGTGCGTGCCCGCCGACCAGCACTCCCCCACCATCCTCTGCAACTACCTCACCAGCCCGGACTGCGTCATCTGGTCCGCCGTGCTAGCCTCGGCCGCCGTGCCGGGAATCCTCAACCCAGTCGTCCTCCTCATGAAAACCCGCTCCGGCCAACTCCTCCCATACTCCTTCGGCCACAAATGGAAAGACGGCTCCCTGCGCACCGACATCCCCATCAAAGCGCTCAACCTGCAATTCAACGTCAACTTCACCATCGTCAGCCAGGTCAACCCGCACATCAATCTCTTCTTCTTCTCCTCGCGGGGGTCCGTCGGCCAGCCCGTCACCCACCGCCCGGCCCGCGGCTGGCGCGGCGGCTTCCTCGGCACGGTGCTCGTCCAGTTCACCAAGCTCGACCTGACCAAGTGGCTGCGCCTGCTGCGCCAGCTCGAGCTGCTGCCCCGCCCGCTGGGCCAGGACTGGAGCCTGCTGTGGCTGCAGGACTTTGGCGGCACCGTGACCGTGTGGCCGCGCTGTCTGATGTCGGACTTTGCCCGCATCCTGAGCGATCCCGACCCGGCAAGGCTGGCCCGCATGATCCATGAGGGCCAGCAGAGCGCGTTTCCGAAGCTGCGGTTTGTGGCGAATCGGTTGAGGGTGGAGAGGTTGGTGGAGAGGGGGAGGAGGGAGAATAGGCGTGGGCTGGTGGCGGGGCGTTGGGGGGTGGTGATTGGGGTGGTGTCGATGGTGGGTGGTGGTGGTGGTGGTGGTGAGACTGAGGCTGAGGCTGTTGCGGGCCAGGCGGCGGGGCCGGGGACGGGACAGCGGAGGCCGAGTTTCGAGAGTATACTCAGTGAGGATGATTTGAGGAGTTTGCTGAAGAAGCGTAGGGTGGGGAGGACTGGGGCGGGCAGCGGCGAGACGGAGACGGAGGAGGACGAGACGACGGATTTGAGCCTGATTTGGATGAGGGCATGACCTACGATGGTGGGGAGTATGATGATGTGGTCGTGAGTTTGGGGCGGCGGGGATGGAGCAGCCTAGTGTTGCGACGCCGATGGGGTTGGGTGGTGCTGAGGAGAAGGGTTGAATAACCCCCCCCTGGGGGGTTTGGTTAGTTTGGAGGGTATGTTGTTGGTGTGAGCTGGGCAGAAGGTACCGATGCGTGGTGGTGGTGTGGTTGGCAGGCTAGACAGTACTGCATACACAGGCAGACGATTCATTGCATAGAATAAAGGGTGGCCGAGGGTAAACCTTGGTCAAACCCAAATCAGTATTCATTACATCTACATATTGCCCTTTGGCTACCTCGCGAACACGACGGATTGTGTGCCGTAAGCGACTGTTATTCACTATCAACCTGTGCTTCCATGCCCTAGTGTGCCTGGCATGTCACTTCTCTGTTTGGTTTCTCGATCCCTCGAGAGCATGGGATGAAAGTTGGTTGGCGTTAGTCAATATGATGCAAGTTGAATCTCATAGAGCTCCTGAAATGTGTCTTCGACCCGCCACAAGTGGTACAGCGCCAATACCACGAGCAGTGCGCGTAGCACATACCATGTTGTCGAGTTATCACTTACTGGTCAATAGTCGTGACGGGGACATTCAGTGGAACATGACTACATAGTATAGGCGTTAGCAACCATCAGATTCACACGGGCAAGCGGTGTAACCACTCTGGGATATTTCGGGACAGTATTACACATACTCTCTTCTTGTAGCAAGCTCGCACGCTCGTTCAGACCACAAACTGCAAGTTCATGGCACAGCCATGGCTGTGTCAAGGATCCTACTGTGATATGCCCCTGAATTTGTGCGCCCGGCCCAGATGTTCCAAAATAAACCGGCAAGACAACACATGCCAGACTGAGTCATGTTACACATTTTACATAGCACCCAGCGCCCCGTCACACTATTGGGAGTTGAGCTGGTGATGATAAGGAATTGAGCAGAATGGTGGAGGGGCTAGGGGGTTAAGGGGGCGTAAGGAGGTAAGGGGAAGGGCGTATTGGATATGGGCGAAGGGTAACTAAGGAAAGGAGTAGGGTAGAAGGTATCCATAGACTGGTTCGTTAACGAAGAGCTGCCGACTACGAAGTACGCTGTCATAGAGTTTAAGGTCCATAGCGCGATATGCGCCTGGATCCGTGTACCCGCCCCCAACTGGAAGTGCTCCGAAGTAAATCGGTACGACATGCATGCCAGATTTCACAACCTCTACAATCTACACAGTGCCCAGCCATTTACCACATTGCTCTGGGGATAAGGCTGGCGGGTTGGGCTGGTGATGATGAGGGAGTAGGCAGAAGGACGGAGTGGCTAAGGGGCTACTGGAGGAAGGGGAAAGGGGTAAGGGGCTATAGGAAGGGTAACTAAGGGGTAGTTAAGGGGTAACGCAAGAGGCCTTTGTCGGCGAGCGAGCCGACGAGGAGATACCGACTGCGAGTAGTCAAACGGCTGGACGGTTGTTGTTGTCGCCTCCGCGGTGCTGGATACGACGTCATCGTAGGCGACGGACGTTGAGAGGGGTCAACTGGGCCGCATCAACGAAACCGAGTCTCATGATGTTGACCGAGTTCTGCAGATCACCCGTCCTGTCACAGGGTCTTTTCTCTACTAATGACGACCAAACGAAAACCATGGCACGCCGCTCTTCGGAATCCCCTCCCCATCCCCAAAACCGATGAGGCAGAAGGGGATTGGGGATTGGCCGGCGGCTGGCCGGTCCTTCGCAGTTTAGCCGCGACTCCAACACCAGCCAGCGATTCGCCGGGCAACCAGCTATTATTGTCGTCCTATCCTAAGATTGCGTGATTCCCAGCAACACGGAAAGTCAAATGTCAAATGTCAAAGCCAGTCAGGACCCCTTCCTATCCCGTTCCCCGCACTGAGCACATGTTGTTTCCGCATTCCGCTCCCCAAACCCAACCAGGAAACCGAGCCGCCCAGACAAGAAGAAAAAAAGCCGCCACGTCGATCATGTCTGACCCCAAAACCGGGTCGGGATGAGTGGACACTTCCTCGTGGACAGAAGCGAGACGGCAACAGGGCAGCCACGGTGGAGCGCCGACCCGCCCGTGCGGCCCTGGCATTCGGCGACAGGGACCGCACTCGTCGAACTGCCGGTTCCGTTCTCATCTCCGTCTCCATCGCTCTCAACCGGCATGGCCGACTGACCGACCGACCGCTACTCCAGTGTGGAGAGCGGAATATCCCAGAGGGTTGACTCGCGAGTGACATTATGTAGAAAGAGGCAGGAGAGAGAGATAGGCTAGAGTATGCTAGTGTGGAGAGGGACGGATACGAGAGGGAGAGAGAGAGGATCATGAAAGGACCGGCCCACGATACGGTCTGGCAAGCAACAAACAAGCGGTGAAGATAACGAACTGGTTGCTGGTTCTCCAGCAGGAGGAGCGCGCGGTTCCATCTGCCTCGGCCAAACTCGCTCCCCTCCGTAGCAACATCTCGGTCTCTGTATGGTGGTTTTGCCCCGATGTGGCAGGGAAGCCGGGGTACCTCCTTCCAACTCACCTCCTGGGAAGAAAATCCCAGTCCGACGAAGTGACTTCCAGCTGACATCAATCTGACTGACCAAACCAGACGGGGACTTTGGGAGGGAAGGAAGCCCTCCGAGTCTCTGGTCAATGCCGCTGTTGGTGGGAAGTAACGTTAGTTTAGCGACGGCCTCCCGCCAAAGTTGGCTGCCTACTGCTGCTGTAACTTCCAGGTTAGTGAGCCCTCCGACGCCAAAGGGACTCTGTTCATGCAGCCACAGGCAGCACAAAAACAGCGCGTGTTCTCACTCAGCCCGAAAGAACCTTCAATGCCCCATGGATACCCCTGGCAGTGGTCGCAATGGTCGGTCCTGGGGTTTTGCGAGCGAGCCGCCCACGGGCTAAAAACGGGCAGCCGAAAAACTGGGGTTGAAACAAACACGATGGACTGCTGGATTTCTGAGAACCAATCAACCGGGGTAGATCAGCACAACGCAATTTCCGAGCTGACCCACTTGGGAAATGAGTGACGTGACGGTGCCTTCCATCCCACACACCCACACACAACACATCAATATCAGATTTCAGGGGTCTTTGGGAGGCCCACGAGGAAGGATAGGAAATCAAAGGGGACTGAACAGAACAATGGAAAATTGGGAAAGTTTGGCACGTAGTTTAAGGTTTAGTTAGAATAAGGTCATCAAAAATATTGAGGGTAAAAAAAGACGTTCATAAGCCGTTCCATACATGAACGCCAAAAAAAGATACAATTAGAAGATTAAGTACACAGAGGTATCATGCCATTAATCCGCTACCTTCCAGAAGAATCCAAAAAAGTCATCCAACCCTTCCATCAAGTAGCCTTCGCGAGACTTCTCATCCAACTCTCCCTATGCATCAGGGGTACTGAAACTTAGAGTGAAGTGAATTTAAGCCATGAGGGCGAAGAGGCCGGCGGCAGCGGCGAAGAAAGCCGAAGCGCCGAAGGTGGCGGCACCGGCGGTCTCGATGGGGCCACCGGGGCGGGTGCCAGTGGGGACCGACGAGGGGGTGCTCTGGGGAGGGGGAGCAGCGGTCTCGCAGGGGACCTCGATGGTCTCGTAGATGATGGTGGGGATGACCGTGGTGATGGAGGTCTTGATGGTCTTGACGGAGGTGGTGGGGCAGGCAGGGGCCTCAGTGACCAGGGTGGAGCTGAGGACGGGAGGCTGGACGAACGAGCCGGAGGGCTCCGGGACCGAGGGGGTCTCGGTGGGCTCCTCGGGGCTCTCGGTGGCGGTCTCCTCGGGCTCCTCAGGGGTCTCGGTCTCGGTGGGCTCGACCGGGCACACGGTGGTGGAGACGGCGACGGTCTCGGTGACCACGGTGGTGGAGTCGGCCGGGCAGTTGGAGACGGTGTCGGGGCAGTCGGTGATCGTCTTGGTGGTGGTGCTGTAGACGGTCGAGGTGGTCATGGAGACAACCGAGGAGGTGACGACGGTGGCGGTAGCCGGGCAGTCAGGGACATCGGCGGCGCACGACGTGATGGTGTAGTACTCGGTCGAGTAAACAGTGCTCTGGGCCTCCTCCTCGTGGCCGTGGGCCAGGGCAGCGCCAGCAAGGGCAACGGTAGCAAGAGCGAAACGCATATTGGCGACTGTTTGGGGTTTTTCGTAAAAACGAAGAGGGTGTTTGTTTTAGGTTGGTGAAAGATTGACGAAGCGAGAAGCTTTGAGAGTTGTTTGAAAGAGTGGACGACCGAAGTCAAAGAGCTGGGCTTAGATTGGCTTGAGTGAGCTGAGGAAAGAAGAGAAAAAAGGTAGTGTCGAGACTGGACAACAGGCCATCGTTAAATAGGTCGACGAGCATGTCCACCGCTCCGCACAGAAAGCGGGAAATTGCTCGTCAGCGCCGGCTGCCCGATTCGGAGGACGCTAATCCAGGGGCTCGGTGGAGGGCAACATTGGAGAGCATTGGAGGGAACATTGCAGCGCTCCGCGAGTAGCGGGCGGGTCCCAAGTGACAGCCCAACGGCCGCATTGCCGCTGTGTTTGCGGTCCGGCGTCCATATCCAGCCAGCGCCGAACCGGGGTACGAAGGTTGTCAATGGAGGGGGAGGGGAAGCGCTTCGGCCAACCATCCATGAAATGAACCCATCCATGCAGCACCTTGAATTGGCTGCCCCCTTGTCCTTTCTTGTGATAGGGGTCCCACTTGTCTGGGGAGCAATTTCGTCTCCATGTCATGTCGCATTTGCCACCAAACAAGCAGCGACAAGGGCCGAAAAGGAGATGCTTGGTTTGCCGATATCTGGAGCCACCCGAGAGCGCGTGGGCGCCCTCGGCGTCCCCCGCGTGTTGGCACAGCACTGTGTACTGTGGACACGCGAGGGGCAAGTGTGGGCAGAAGTGAAAGTGGGAGTCGACAATCATCCCATGTGGGAGGCGATCGGTCCTCCTCTGTGTTAATGAGTAACGTTTCAGGTTTCCAGGAGTTTAGACGAGGAACAGCACACCAATTCCAGGTTGCTTTCTTCCAACCTCGAATGTCTGATCGTGCTCTCCGCCCTTTCAGGTGTCCACACACCACCATGACACCGCTTGTCTGTATGAAGTAGTACTACCAGATTCGGTCGCACAGAGTCAGCCCTGTCTCTGTCAGCCAAGGAAGCTGACACTGTGTGAAGACGAGGGGACGAGCCATTTTTTTGCGGAGGTGGTTGCTTCGCGCGGAGCGCTAATGCAGGTACGTGTTGTAAACCTTCTTCCCATTCGACCACGGCAACCCTCCTCCTCGGCCAAAAGCCCTGCCTCGAGGTATGCAAGCGAGATAAGGTTTTCCATCACGAAAGGAGAGACATGAGCCTGGACCACGCGCCACCGTGTTGTCAGTGGTTGTTGATTCCCGAAAGTGCCTAATCTGATCGGATTTCTGGAACGGTCAATCGTGATCGATTCCTTGTCCTTCACGCTGACCCGGAAAGCAGCAGGAGCAGGCGGTGGAGGGGATCAGCAACAGTCCGGGGATAAATGCTGGAAGGAAGAAACTCCGGCACTGTCGGCAGACGAGGGGTGCACTGGAGGAGTGGCACCGAGTGGAAAAAGATCCATCAACAACCAACGATCATCGCTCCTTCCGTCTTCTCGTGTTTCCATGTTTCCGTTGTGCCTGCCAACCGCTTTGAATTAATTCTGGAAATTTGCACCGAGGAAGGCTGGCTGAGACTGGTCCAGTCAGATGCAAATGCGCTGAGTTTGCCCCTGGCGCCTCCCAATCCCCATTCATCTGCTCAGCTTCCCCCTGACGGGCACCCACATGTGGATGGGTCGAAAAAAAAAGCCCCGCCGAACTCCAAGTGTAGAAGCTCGAGTTGGAGAAACGAAACAAAAGTTGTCCGGAAGTCTGGAGAATATTCTTTTTACTCTATTTATATTCCTTTTACTCTGTTTCTATTTTCCAGTAAATTTTTTTGGCTTCAGCTCTTCTTCGTTTGTTGTTCTTTTACTCTTATCTTACACTGACAGATTTTCCTTTGGTGTTCGGCTTTTTTTGGTCAGAGGGTGACGGGCAGGGCCTTCCCCACAAACGCCGAGATTCAACGTTGAATGCTCCACCATCTCGCGAAATCAGCCAAGACGAATATGCGTAAAGTGGAATCGGCGCAAACGAGGCTGTGTTGTCTTGCGTGTATATGACCGATCGTCACGCCCACATCGCCAACTGCCTTGGAACGCGCTGAGAAGGATGCGAGTCCACCTTTTTGCGCCAACACCTCGACCAGCGCAACCGCTCGGATTTATTTGTGTTACAGTTGCCGCCATTGCTGCCACCTGTCGACAGTTGGGCAAGTATTCGGCCCAAAATTAAAATCCGTTTCAATCAACCAGCCAGCCGAGTTTGCCTCAAGCTTAGCCACACCGACCGACTTTGACGTCGATGTCAGCGCGGAAGAAATGTGGCGAGTTACGGGGACCGGTCCCGCTGGGGTCGGGCGAGGCCGGGCAACTGGAGCCCGAGTCATCCATCGGAACCCCGCCTCGGCCTCGGCGTCTGATCAACGGTCTTGGTCCGGGCTGATGATCTCAGTTTGAATCGTCATTATTTTATTTTATTTTATTTATTAGGCCTGCTGACAAACCCCTTTTTGGTCTGCGGGCGACGGCATGAACGGCAAGCGGGCAAGTGCAAGTGCCCTGTTTCCCCCCGAGAGTTGGCCCATTTGCATGGCCATGGTTTCGCGCATCGAGTGATGTCGCAGTTTTGAACTGGAGCTGGACGGGAGCTTGTGGGACAGGACGGCCTTGCGTCATCTGCGCCCGGCTGACCTCGGCCTTTTGAGCGAGACTCAAGTTGAGTTCGCGTGGAGATAAGGGCAAGGGCAATCGAAACAATTGAGGGGGTTGGGTGAGCACACGATGGAACTTGACGGCAAACATCGTTTCGGACGACCAGGCGACACTTTATCAAGGATTCGTTGAAGCAACCGGGGAAACAATGACGACAATCCGTGACTCGTCCGGCTCCGACGGAGCACGTGCTGCAACCGAAGCCAGCGTTAAAAAGGCGGCTAGCAGACGACAACACGGTCTAGGCAAAACGAACAGATTGCGAGGCATTTCGGCAGGCTGACAATTCGCCAAACCTGGTTTTTCGGTCGAGCCACTCATCGGTTAGGGCTTTACCGGAAAGCGGGATTATTATGGGACGTTTTGCAACACAGCCATGGCCTCGCGAGACGGTCGGCCGCTCGGGGCTGTGGCCGCCGGGGTTTGACGGCGACAGTCGGGTTTTTGCCAAGTCTGACGGAGCGGGAGTTGGCCTCTGACAGGACGACAAACCCAACTTGGCCCTTCACGATATGCAAACCGATCAATCCGCGCAGTTTGAAGAGGCTCTTAGCGTTTCAAGGATGCATCGCCTCATCTAGGACTCGAGCGGGTCTATCGGCATGCATGCGATGGAGAGATGGGAAAATGGGGAAAACGTCAAGACGCGGGATGGCGGCAGGGCGTAAGGCGTAGGGCGTCCGGCTCTCCTGGCAGGCCGCTTGCTTCAGTTGTCACGCCGTGACCCGGCATCCTCATTGCACCGATTCCGTTAATATTATTGGACGGCCAGGCGAGGACGGAGGTGACGTGGTCCGTGCATAACCGCCTGAGGAATGAGGACTGAGGACGAGACCGTTGGAAGCGGTCCTGGCCAGTGGTCCTGGCCTGTACATCAGGCGGGGGGGAAGTCCTGCAAGGCGGCCGCTGAGCCTCTGCGCAGAGAATGCGCAGCCGTCTGATATGCGAACCAACCGACTATGTACCTTCCCCACGCCTTTTCCTCACGCCCATCCGATGTCGAAGCAAGTCATCTAAAATGGCAGCGGCCGCCTGTTCCATCCTTCCTCCCAATGGCAGGAAGTTCCGACATTTGCATCTGGCTCTTCCGAGTCTCGCACATCTGCGCAGTTTCCCCATCGCGGCATCGCGGCACAACATCATCACACTGGCACAGCACATTGGCAGAAAACACAAAACACAGCTCACAGCTCACACACAGCACGACACAACGCAACACACAGCATCTATGCACAATACCCAACCCGGAAAATAACACACAGCTTCTGTCTAGCCCTCCAAATCTGACATCCTACTGTTGGGCCCCTGCACTTATTCCTCTTTCGTACATTCGTACATTTATACCTGTCGTTCTCTTTAACCCCAGTGCCCCACAAGGCTGAGGCCAACTCGAGAACCCCTCCTGCCGAGTGTATAAGAGGTCTCCGCCGCTGCCTAGTCTCGATATCTTGGGGTCTGCAACGACTCGACCGACCCTTGCGACTCACACACACATACCCTACCTACGCAAGCACGCTGGCTTTCCCTCTTTCCTTGCCAAAAACGTCAAATCTTTCCGCCATGTCTTCCGGGCTATAATTTTGAGGCCTGCTTCTCCAGGTTCCCCTCACGGCACTGGCTGCCTGGAACCAACAACCTGCTTCCAAGTGACCGCGGACCACACATCCCACCATCCCACCTTGCTCCTTCCTTACACGCCTCTTCTTACCTCGCCGCACCACCGGTCTCCTCATCCCCACACCTTTATCGGATTCGTCCCCCCGCACCTTAAAGGCCGCCGCTTCCTTGCCGCTTCGTCTCGCCGCCCCCGCGACCTACCGACGGGAGTCTCTTCCTGGTGAAAACTGGTACATCCTCAGGCCTTCTTAAAACTCTCCTCAGCAACCCACCTACATCTCCAGCGCATCGACAGCTCTTATCTCCCTCACTCACGTACCCGCCGTGGAACCTCCCATAGCGACCTGATGGCATCCCAGGCCAACCCCAGCGCTGGTATCGAGGCCGCGCATATCTGCCCCCAGTGCTCCAAGAGCTTCGTCCGGCTCTGCGACCTGAACAAGCACTCAAAATCACATACCCGCCCGTATAAATGCAAGGACCCGACGTGCAAGTACCACACCTTCGGTTGGCCCACGGCAAAGGAGCTAGAGCGACACTATAACGACAAACATTCCGAGAATCCACGCACCTTTGCCTGCGTGTTTGAGGGGTGCACCTACTGGTCAAAACGGGAATCAAATTGCAAGCAACACATGGAGAAGGCCCATAACTGGACATATGTTAGGAGCAAATCAAAAGGCAGCCGCTTGGTGGCCCAGCGCAAGGCCGACGATAACGGGTACACGCCAAGTAACCACGGCTTGCTGGTTGATGCTGATCTCAGCAGCACGGCTGCCTCTGCCTCCCCGCGGTCCCTGATTGCGCCACCGGTTGACCAGGACTTCGTCCTTTTTGATGATCAAGATGCAATCGGCGACCATGACGATAGGCTTTACACCCCCAATACAGCGACACCCACCACGTCGAGTCCTATCTTCCCTGGACATCACCAACGACTAGGTTACGAGACAACGAACTGGTTCTTGAGAGGTTCAGCCAGACCTACAACAGCATGCAAGCAAACGCGAGCACGGCTGTCGGCACCTACGGGATTGGATCGGGCCCTGCACTCCCCAACTTTTCGCCTCACGGTCTCCAGCACTACCCAAAATTCGGACACCAAGTACCGTTCACAACGAATGTGACGATTAAGGTCGAATCCCCCGTCTTGACTCTCGACACGGCGATCCCGAGCAAAAGGAAGTACGAGCCGGTTGAAGCCCCCCTGGCCCACTTGGAGCAAGCTCCAGCGTCGACATCTGGCATGCGGCCGAATGCCAGCCGGAAAGCCGGAGCAGGTCAGGGAGCGCCAACCCCATCCAGAGCCCGTCCCGCGTCTAAATGCGGAAACAGCAGCGGTGAAGACGTTGGCCGTCCGAAGAAGAAGACAAAATCCAATCCTACCGAAGACTTCGACGATATAAGCATGCCCGATATCTTCCGTCATGCTCACCCCAGTTTATAGTGAGTCACCGAGGTTGGCGGCTCTCTGGATGGCGGGGAAAGAACCAGCGAATCCAGATTGCTGACATGGACGGCCCAACAGCGACGTAAACCGGTCGGACAAATACTCCCCATGCCACACTGTGCATCGAGAGATCTCGACACTAGTGTGAGTCATCCCATTGCGAGCGCGCTCTCATCAATGCTGATCTTGGCGCCCAGCCGGCACCTAAGTAGGCCAGCCCATCGCCTCACTGTGACAGAGCGAGCCATCAATTCCTTCGACGTTGAAGATCCCGACTTCAGGCATCCAAGGGTTGGCGTCTGCCGATCCTGCTGGAGGACTTTCGATAACCGCCCAGCCTTCGACGACCACTTGTCCCGTTACTGCCAGAGGGTCTCCAAAGGGAAAAAAGAGAAGTGGCGTGTTCTGTTTGAGAGCTTCACCCCGCTGCAGGATTCAACGGACACTTCTCTCTCGAGCGCCGAGTCAACCCAGCAGGCCGAATCAGAGCGGGAAAGAGTTTCTGAATACCCCGATGAGTCCCTCATGTTCGACGTCGACGATGATCTTGACGCGGCGAGAACCCCTTCAACCTCAGTTCCGTCACCCGTCACTCTTCAGCTCGCAGATTCTGCTCCCACCGGCCCGGGCGCTGAGCGATTCGTTCCCGCCGACGAACACTGCAGGTTGCAAAGGGAGCACGAAGCCTTGCGCGAAAGGCACCAGCAGCTCGAGCGGATGGCGCAAGCCCTCCTCATCCAGCGCCTGATGCAACAAAATCTGAAACCTGCCGCAACGCCCAACCCCGATGTCAAGCCGCCATCCTCAGGCTCGTCCAAGAACTACTCCTCCGCCGCCTCACCGCCGGTTTCTGAGCGAGACAACCTTGTGCAGCATATGGACTCACAATCCACCGATGTCGACGTGCATGCTTTTATGGAGGAAGTAGAGGGCACCCGCCAGTCACTTTCGCGCATGAGCTCCGGCCTCACCACAGCTTCGCGCTCGACCATCCACCGTGTTCCGCCGAGCCCGCCTTCCCGGCATGCCGAGCTACCAGGCGCCAAACAAGGCGACCAGCCAAGTCACCAAGCCAAGGACACCCTTCCCCACCGGGCCGCCCGTTCCATCGATCCCGGACTCGGGGTATGGCACCGAACAAAGACGTGGCAGCCTAGGCGATCTCCTCGCCGGCGTGGGCGCGGGTGCAGAGGCAGGGCAACTGGCAGCCACCATGCGGCCACTAACCCCCCCGTCTTCCGCCGAGGCAGTCCAGGAGCCCAAACGGACTTGTGGCGGCGACGGCGTTCCGTGGGGCAAAAGTCCCTCGCAACAAACACCGCGGGCCGGCAGCAACAACCTGCCGTCGTCTTCTTCCTCCCTTCCTCATAATAACCCGTCGGAGTTCTTGGATATGACCGACTACCGCGATGAACCCTTCAATCTCTTTTACCAAGACAATGATTTCCAGGCGCTCCCTTCATCGCCTAGTTTCCTCTTTGATCTTCCCTCGCAGGTCGAGTAAGCAGAGCACGGCGCAATTGGATAGACAGGTTCAGCGTTTGGATATGCGTTTCTTTCATTGTGATTTAGGTTACGACTACGGGCACGAGCGTTTCTTTATACCACTCGGACTGGGACGATGGAAATAATGAATGGATGGGTAGGATGTGTATGAGCAATGTGGATGATATCTGTTGCAGGCACGCACACTGGCTGTGCAGGCCGGCCACGACGTAACACACAAAAACACGCAAATCAACTCTCGGTGCCCATGCGCCTCAGGTGGGTCAACGCCCACCATGGCAAGACGTTAGAGGACATCCTTGTATAGATACAATTTACGTTCATCCCTCTCTTGCCCACGACCGTCCATGGCAAATCGCCGACTCGTCAATCCCATGCAGTTTGGTGGAGACTAACAACCTCTATCATTCATCCGCCCCCCCTCATAGAGTCGTGTCTGCAAAAATGGTTCCCCTAGAATGCCTATGAGTGAGTTTAGGAAAGGAGAGAAACCTCGTTTATGGACCGACAGCAATTACACCCGATCATTATGCCCTACACACAAAAACAAGAGAAGAGGAAAACATCCGAATCATGATGTCCAGGGTCTTCCAGAACTCAGCTCTCAACCTCACCCCCTTACCCCCCTCCCTTCCTCCCAACCAACCCACCACCGCCACCTCTACCCAAATCAGACACAAGAACCGTAATCCTTCTGACAGCCCAAGATAGCCAAGCACGAAATGGTGTTGGAGCTGCACTTGTTCGACGGGCTGCAGCAGTTGCCAAGCCCGCTGCCCGTGCAGGTCTGCTTGACCTCGGGGCCACAGCGCCCGTCGGTGCTGATGGGGAGGCCGGTTTGACTGGGTTTAGGGGTGGATGTTGCTGAGGGGTTCATGTTAGTTATATGATGGGCATGATGAAGGGGGGGTTCATGGGTTGGGCTTAGAACTTGCTTGTTGGTGTGGTTTTGGTGGAGAAGGAGGTCGGTTTGGCGGACGAAGTTGGTGGTTTAGCGGAGGATGTTGGTGGTTTGGCGGAAGACGTTGGTGGTTTAGCGGAAGACGTTGGTGGCTTCACGGTGGAGGTCGGTTTCACCGTAGACGTGGGAGGTTTAGTAGTAGACGTGGGAGGTTTCGCGGTAGACGTTGGAGGTTTGACAGTAGATGTCGGAGGCTTCACGGAGGAGGTCGGCACCGTCCCGTCACCGCCACAGGTTCCCCAGTCGGGCTGGCATCCTCTATCAACTGAGCAGAAGTCGTCGCCAACGCCACAGTAGCCAAACACGGAGCAGCAGGACCCAAACTCAGTGCCAGCGCACGTTACACCGTTGCCACACGAACCGTCAGTGCTCGCGCCGGTGCGTGTCGGTGCTACGGAAATGGTCGTTCTCGTCGGGCCGGTGGGCCGGGTGCTCGTGGAGGTGGGAGCGACCGAGCCGCTGGGGACGACACCGCCGGTTGGTCCGGTGCGGTACCAGTTGGCGACAGGATCGCCTAGGCACTCGCCCACAGTCACGGCCCGGAAACCGGCAGCAAAGAGGGAGGTGAGGATGTAGTCGGTCAGGTTGTACACAACCTCGTAGTGGATGTCGTGTTCAATCTGTAGGTAGCTGTCTGAAGCTGGGTCGGCCCCGTCAATGGCGTCGTCCCAGATGTTTTTGCTGGTCTGGATCTCCTCGGCGGTATCGTGAAGGTAACCCTCCGTGTCCAAATCGAAATAAATGACGTGGTAGCCGAGAGTTGCCAGGATACTTTGGCAGTTGCTCTCGCAGATGGAATAAGGAGGCCGCATGTATGTCGGAAAGAAACCGAGGATAGAATTGAGCGCAATCTCATTCCAAACCATGTGATCCGTGAATTGTTGGTTAGTTAGCTGGCTGGCGTTTTGATGAGCCCAGGTGTGACTAGCAATTTGATGCCCTTCAGCATGCATTCTCTAGTATCATGTCAGCTTTTGCAAGCTCTTGACCGTAACAAGCGTTCATACTTTGATGATGGCAGGATAAATGGTGGCGGGGTCATTGATCTTCCCCTTTCCGAGGTTGGTCCCGGTGATGAAGAAAGTGGCTTTCGCCCCGTAACTCTAGTAACAGATTAGCATCACGCTTGCTTAGGTATGGAAGGGCGTAGTCTCAAACCTTCAACTTATCGAGCAGGTCGTTAGTGTAGAGGTACGGCCCATCGTCAAAAGTCAGAGCAATATCACCGGGATTCTCGCAGTCATAAATGCCCGCTCCTCCATACTGAACACTCCCAAGCTTGGGCCGGGCAACCGCCGACGTGTCCGCACCACCAGGCTTTTGGTTCTGTGGACTTTGTTAGTCCTGGTCTCGGCAGCGGGTTTTGGTGGTACTTACGGCGTCACAACCGGTGGCATAGTTGATTTGGCAGTCAGGAGCAGAACAGAAATCTATACCCGTTCCACACCATCTATGGCGTTGGTTAGCCCACACCCTCGAAAAAGCAAAGGAGACGGATAAGCGAACCCTTCAAAGGAGCAACACTCCCCAGTTGGGCAGGCCCCAATGCCTGGCCCGCATCGCCCCTCGTCATCGTCATCGTCCTGCCGCCCTTTCAGTCTCCGTCGTTGGTTGGTAGGTAGTTGTTGACTCCTGGCAACAGTGCGTTGTTCACCGGATGCAGCCCTCCTCCGAGCCTCCAGCCCGGATATGAACTTCCGCACTCCCAATAGCTTTGGGACGTGCTGGCCATGGTCGTTATGTGCCCATGCCAAGCCAAGCGAGGCGGCCAGAATGGCAGACGACAGCTTCATCGTGGGCCAGTGTCGATATTATCTTCTGCACGTGGGGGAAGACAATGACGTCTGGACACCCAAACACAAGCAGCTTGTAAAGAACGACAGGGCGTAGTTGAGCGAGGGAATATATCAGAGACACGAACGAAGGCTGTAAACGCGGGGCCACCAATGATATCAGAAAGGACAGAGACTCCCGCAGCGGCACGGTCCCTCGATGCGCATGCAGTAGGGTCGCAGACGAGAACGACCAAAGACCAAGACGGCGATGGGAGGAGAGCTGGGGAAGTATAAATGGATGGTGGATGCCACATTACCGGGCCACCGTGGCCAACCACGTTGCGGAGGACGCTTCGATATTACCGTCCATCTGCTCGGTGCAGGTAACCTTGTCGCGCCAACGGCTCTCGAATCCCTTTCTCTTTTGCAACCATCACTCTCCGCTCTTTTGTGGAACGGGACATGGGATATCAGAAAGCAGCAAGTGCTCAGCAAGTATGCAAGCAACCTCTCGCCAACATTGGCCATAGGGGAACTACACGGACGAAGAGTGCAGCGGGTAACCTCTGCAAGCCTTCCGGCCGTGCCAATGAACTGACGTGATCAACGCAAGGAACGCTGGCCCTGTGCCTGAGAAGGCGGGTTGGGAGGGATGGGTAACGCAAGCGCAATATAAAAAGGGCCCGTAATGGCCAGCAGAGTGACGGTAGCCTCGCATCCCGCTAGCATTTCGATATTGAAGAGACAGCGCGTGGTAGCAAGCGAGTGGTAGCAAGCGATGCAGGCCCGGGGTCTAATACGAGCAGATCGTTCGGAAGCCCTCAGGCCGCAAGCTGCTTCCAAGGTTGAGCTCAAAAGAAAGAAGGTCGAGACGAACGGAAAGGCGGGAGATCCGGCAGGGCGCGCGCTGATCAGCCATGTTTGCGCGCAGGAGTATCAAACTCAGCCGGCGGCGGGCTGGCCAAAACGACCTGCCGCCTTCTGCAGAGACCAGGTTCATCGGAAAGCGATTGCCTTCGGCTGCAACCAAGGGTCGGATCAGAACCTATACTGCAACGATCAGCCGCATGTATTGGCGGCTGCTTTCCGGCAGATCTGGAGCACGGGGTGTACTGGGGAGGATCTGATGTTGAAAGCTTGGTATTCCCGCAAAGAGGATGACGCGGCAAAATATCCTAAATTCGAAAAACGACGCCCCAAATCACGACTTTGAATTCCGGCTGAAATGGAATCGACAATCGCTGTGGAGCTGCGGAGCGAACGGGCTGCACACCGAGAAGCAGGAATGGTTGCGAGAATGGCGTTACAAGCTGTGAGGTACCTACCTAGGTTATGTAAGTCAGGGGCTTGCAGCAGAGGATGAGGGGAAAGAGGGAGGGTTGCGCACCTATTGCAGCTAGGTAAGTAAGTTTGGTCGAGACTCTAGAACACGAACGAGTCGGAGTAAAAAGTGCATATTTTACGCTTGGCGAGAAGGGAAGCCAGGTACGGTCAACTCGTGATTGGGCGCTGTTGAGGTTGAGTGTTCCTGCCTTGACTTGCTCAAGAGTGCAGTTGATAGAAGCCATTTTGTGTCAGCGGCTGTCTATTTGGGGGACTGCCCCTTGGTTGCTCTTGCAAAGTTGGGAAACCTAGCAACGCGGATGGATGGGGTCTCAACGACACCCACCACTGCACGCCTTCCGTGGTTAGAACCCTAGATGGGCCGACCTAGACCTAGAACCCGCAGTGGAAGCGACGGGCGCCTTCCCCTTCTCGCCTTGGATGGATCCCATCCGAGAGTCCGGTCAGGTACGAGGTTCCTCTGCAGTTCGATAGAACACATTCGCTTCCATTGTCTGCGTGCAGCTGAAAGTGTTACTAAATCGAGTATCAGCCAATGCTGCATCAGCTGCCTGCCGTGTCCTGTGAAGCAAGCACGCTCCTGTGCGATACTACCGGGGTTAATAACGGCTCAGTCCGTCGCTCCCGACTCACTCATACCTTAAGGTACTTTACCTCAGGTAGCTCGTCATGCCACTGCAGCAGAGAGCAACGACTTGCCGAGTTCCCCGTTCCACTCGACAACTCCACGTCGGCGGACTGTGACACGTTGGTTGAGCTGTCGTGGTAACGTGCCATGCATGTTCCAGTCACGACTCGGTTCAGCTTTTCTTCTTCCCGCTGGCTGGCCTTCCTTGTCTAGTAACACCAACAACAGGATTCCGGGTTGCAGGCCCGTAAGCGAACAGGAGAGAGCATGCGCGGATTTCACAACGCAGGACAGCCCGTGGACACAGGGGATGTGGTGTTAACGGATGGAGATGAGTACTCAACAGCCGCCTTCTCCCGACCTGCTCATCGGTTTCTGTCTTGAGTCATGGTTTAGTCATATCTCAGGTTATCCTGGTTTGCATGCAGGTTCCCTAATAGCAATATCCATTGCGCAAATAATGCGTTAGTTGATACACTCTACTCTTCTAAGCAAACTCGCATATACCAGAACAAACAATGAATAATACAGCTTTCCCCACTCCATCCATAACCCACCCGCCCCCAACCCTCATTACCCTCATCCTCCGACATCCTCATACCTACATACATACAAACCATCCCTCATCAAATCAAAAACCCATTACCCATCCCCCAACGACCCAACACACCCACCCGGTTGCCCCATTCCATTCATGCCACCATAGCCCCCACCACCCCAGCAATCTCCCCAAACAGCACACCCCTAAACACGGCCTCGCCCATCTCCTCCCCCCACTGCCCGCCTTCTTCAGCGCCCCCTTCCACGCCTCGCGCTGCCCCTCCTCCAGCTCCCACCCCCTCGCCTGCCCGTGCCGTTCCTCGTCATGCCCCTCCACCACCCGCAGCACTTCTTCGTCCGTGACATGGTGAAGTACCACCTTCTCCGGCGTCTTGCCCCCCGCGGCAGCAGCAGCTGATGCCAAATCGTGATACTCCGCCAACACGCCACCGCCCACGGACGGGGCGAGGCCGTAGAACCGGCCCGGTTTGTGCCAGGTTAGGGGTAAAGTTGCGCGCGCCGATGACGGGCCGGGACGCGCCGCGTACTTCGAGGATGCCCTGTAGGAGGAGGGCGAGGAGGGCAAAGACGAGGGCGGAGCCGAGGAGGAGGTTTCGGGGGGAGGGGCGGCGGGGGTTGAGAGCGAGGATGTAGCGCGCGGTGGGTTGTTTAGTAGCAGTAGGGGGTGGTTGTGGGGAGTGGTTTGAGGGGGAGGGAGTGGATGATGCAGGTGTTGGCCATGGAGCCGATCGAGGCGAGTTTGAGGTAGGGGGTTACTGTTGGTGATGGTTTGGAGGGCGGGGTGAAGGGGGAAAAGGCTAGGCCAGAGATGGGCCGAGGTGGACTTCCTTGAGGGTGGTGACGGGGTGTAGAGGTTGGCGATGAGGTTGATGTCGCCAATGGATTGGTGGTCGAGCGGTACAGCGTGACGGAGCTGTCTTGGCCCGTCACGGCGATGGCGAATTGGGTGTCACCTTGCTTGGACGTGGGTGTGGGTGGCGGGGAGAGGTTGCGGACGGCCATGCCGGTCGCGCGCGTGATGCTCTTGGGGAGATGTGCAGAGATGGCGAGCCGGCCTTTTCCTTCCTTCTCTTCCTTCCCTAGATCGGCCAGCTTGGGTAGGCGGAAGCCCTGGAGCACTGCGCCGCCCGCCTTGGGCTTGTTTGCGACCGCAAGCACGAATGTCGGGGTAAGGAAGCGTATGGACCGGAACGATGCGCGATCTGTGGCTCCGATCGCCTCCTCGATCGGCATCGTAAAAACTGAATGTGGACCGCTGGTGGTAGTCTTGCCAACGACCACAGTGTAGATGTCGTAGTCATCGCAATATACCAACTGATGCTCGTCCTCCGAGATCTGCATCATGTCCATATCCATAGCCTCCTTCGGGAGCTCCACTTTGCCTCTGAGCTTGGGTGTCTGGTTGTTGCTGGTCGCAGCAGGGATGTCAAAGATGGCGATCTGTGCATCTTTTGCGCGACCGATAGTGCCTGTCGCAACTGCGCCGACCTGGCCCGATATCCTCAGCAATCTCTGATACGCCTCTTTGTCTGTGGTTGAGAAGAAGGCGGACCTCGAAATCTCGGCGATCTTAGGTTCGGCCTTCGCCTTGGAGGGTAGTTCGGCGGTAAACACCCTAAAATGTTCATTTTTCCCCTTCTTCAAGTCGTCTTCCGCCGAGTTGATCCCTGTGTAGAAATGAAGCAAATTATTCCTGCGGGAGCCGACAGCGAGGGTGTTGACGCTGTCTTCATCGCGGCTGAGTTCGATCTCGGAGTCGATTTGCAGCGTGCCCTCGTGAGATGCATCCAACACGGTGACTTTGTTTCCAACGCCACTCCGGGCAGCTCCACCACCGCCGCCCACTAATAGGCGGTTCGCATCCTCGGGGTCAAAGTCGAGGGCGTATAAGGGGTACGAGAGCCGTAGCTCGGCCGAGGGTATGGCAGGTGCCATTGGATGCGACAATCGGTTGAATTTGGGTGTTAGGAATGGCGCGCGGCTGTTGTGGGAGACTCGACCAATTCGTGTATAGCTGGAAAGGCGACCTCGACGATTTAAGATGCCGACCTCGAACAAAGCTAATGTGACCGCGACGGAATGACGACGATGCCACGATGCCTCGTGGAACTCTCTCCCCAGCTGTGGAGTTTTGCGTCTTCTCTGTCCTTTGAGAACTATCCAATCAGCAATCGCGATCCCCTCTGGCCGTCAGCTCCAGGCTCTTGGCGGAGACCAGACCGGGTTGAGCTTTGAAGCTTCAGCAGTCGAGACCCTGGGCTTCTGGGGGATGACGTCGCTGTCTTGGCGTTTCCGATCTTCTTCCTCAGCGTCGACACCGTGACGTCTGATTGACGGCGAATAGCAACACGCCTCGCGAAGGCAAACTCTTGTCCAAAAAAGCCGGACTCAGAAAGGTAAGTAAGATCGTGCACAGGAAAATAGAAGAGTGATAAGACAAAAAGAAAAACGAGAAAAACGACTCAAATAGTTTCAGAGAACTTTCGTTCCTACAAATCGGGCATTTACACGTGGAGTCGGGCCTGTTTTGCTCATGTGGTGGAAGGTAAGAGAGCTAATTTGAGGGCGCTATTACAAAATTACCGAATGATCCCCAGCGACTAACGGAGTGTTTACATTCAATCTGACCCATCAACCCTCCATGTTCACATGAATTGCCTTTGTGTTACAGTACGGCGCCAGCCCGGCCTCGCCCAGCTCCCTCCCAATACCCGACTGCTTGACTCCGCCGAATGGGATCCTGAAATCAGAATCATTGCTGCTGTTGATCCAGACCATGCCCGCTTCGATTTCCCTAGCTACTCGGTGCGCCCGAACCAGGTCCCGAGTGAACAGTGCGGATCCAAGGCCGTATGTCGTGTCGTTCGCTAGTTGTATGGCGTCTTCCTCCGTGTTGAACTTGACAATGGCCACGCAAGGGCCAAAGATCTCCTCCTGGAAAATCTTCATGGTGGGCTTCACATTGGTGAATACCGTGGGCGCAATGAAGAAACCTTTGCCTTTTTGCGGCGCCGGTTCACCGCCCAGGGCAATAGTTGCGCCTTCTTCTTGTCCAGACTTGATGTAGGAGAGCACACGGTCATATTGCGCCTTGGTTACCTGAGGTCCCTGAAAGGTTGCCTCCTCGAACGGGTCGCCCACCACCGAGATCTCTTCCACCTTGGCCTTGAATCGCTTGATGAACTCGTCATAAACATTCTCCTGAACTAGGATTCGGGACGTGGCGGTGCAGATCTGGCCTTGGTTGCTCATGATGCCGATGTGAGACCATTTGGCTGCGAGATCAAGGTCGGCATCCTCAAAAATAATGAGTGGCGACTTGCCTCCGGTCTCGAGGGTGATGTTCTTCATGCTAGTCGCAGCCATCTTCATGATCTCCTTGCCCGTCGCCGTGCTGCCCGTAAAAGCGATCTTGTCCACGTTGGGGTGCTGCACGAGGGCCGAGCCGGCCTCCCGGCCGTGGCCGTTGATGATGTTCACCACGCCTGGGAAACCGGCCTCCTTGATGAGCTGTGCCACGTACAGCATCGAGAGAGGAGTCTGCTCGGCGAGTTTGAGGACCACCGTGTTTCCACAGCAAAGGGCCGGTCCTAGCTTCCACGCGGCCATGTCCAGGGGATAGTTCCATGGGATAATCTGGCCGCAGACGCCCAAGGGCTCCTTGACCGTGTAGGCGAACTTGGCTGGGCCAACATCGATGACTTGACCGAAGTTCTTGTCGGCATACCCGGCATAGTATTTGAATACGTTGACTATCTCGGGCAGATTCTCATTGAGAGCGACAGAGTACGGCTTGCCGTTGTCAAGACACTCAATAGTGGCCAGTGTCTCTGCATGCTGCGCCACCAAGTCCGCGAGCCTCGACATCAGCGCGCCTCGGTCAGTCCCCGAGAGAGATTTCCACGAAGGATCCTTGAAGGCCTTGCGGGCAGCGGCCACAGCCATGTCAACATCATCAGATGTCGCGGCAAAGACGGAGCAGATCTCCTCCTCCGTTCTAAGTAGCATGATTAGCTACGACCTCCTTACCGGGGCAGTAGGGCGGGGTACAAACGTAGGGTTGATGGAGGTGATCGTCTGGCCATTGCTACTTTTGACAAACTCATTGTTGATGAAGAGACCCAGCGGCTGAGTCCACTTCTTGCCGTTCGGCGCTGAGAGTTCGACCTCCATCGTTCTTGAGTTGGTTTGTTGTCGAGCTTGTGGAGTCAAAGAGAAGCTGCGCAAAGCTCCCGCAATGATGAATTTGCTTGACAGGTTTCTGCGGGTGGGATTGAACCAGGCCGAAGCACACGGAATTCGCGGCAAGCGGGTGGCCATTGTGTCTGCATTTATACCGGGAGTTTGCCTCAACCCCTCCTCCTCTGCAGATGATTGATAGGTGGTTGCACAAGGCGGGGGCTACCACACACTGCGTGATGGTTCCATCCACCTCGGGAAGGGAGCTCCACGGACCAAGTCTTGAATCCAAATCGCCAAGTGCGACCTGATGGGCTTACTTTACCGCGGGTGTTGCCCCTCCTTCCTTACACAGTAATCTATAAGCAATAACGGTACCTAAGTTTCAGTACTGGTACGTTAGGAGGAGCTAAACCAATCCCAAGTGCGAAAGCTGACAGTGCGCTAACGCATCACCCAGGTCTTGAACCATTATCTCCGGCTTGACTCTCAGGCTTTCAACTGCAGGCGACAGTGACGATGTATGCTGATGGACGCGGATGCGCATGCAAGATATCACCAGGGGGCACTGTGTAACCAATCAGAGAATTACTATTGTCTCGGCGTTCTTGGCATTACATCGCTGCTGTTAAAGGGTGCTCCGGATATAACGAGGATTCCGTCTTCATCCCGAGTTCATGAAATGTAGCAAGATAGAGCATTCTGTCGTAGACCGGCCCGGCGTGGTGAAGTTATTGCCAATATCATCCATTAGCCTCCAGACCAGCTATATTTTCCAATGTCTTAGTTCAATATCAGAGACTCAGAGCCCCTTACCACCACCAATTTGCGGCACGTGCCTGGTCCCATCTCTGCCCCCCAAGAAGGGATCTGTGACATAATTGAACAGCTGCGTCAGCCAACCGTCGCCAACCTTCGCCAACCTTCGGCCCATCCGGCCCACGCGATACCCATTCCATCCCCTCGGATATGCGACACCAAGCTTCCCATCATGATTGAAATAGCGACATCGCTCGCCGTCGCCGGTACCGTCACTCGTCTTTGCGCTGGTCGCGCTGCTTTGCATCTCGGTCGTCGCCCTCCTCATCCTCCGATACTACCTCCCGCTGCGAACCACCCCGCCTACCTCCTCGTCCCCGTCTTCTTTGCGCTATGGCTTCCCGCGAGCATGGTCCTGCTGGTGCCAATAGACTTGGCATCCAGCGCCATGGTCGATGACATTGACGCTAGGGGCATATGGTTAAACTCGAGAACCCTCAGGGTGTCGTGGAGGATAACATACTGGCTGACCTTTGCCTTGACTTGGTACGTACCGTTGTCTACCTGTACAGCGCACGTATTCAGTTCTCTAACCCATTCGCCTTATTCTGTAGGTTCATCCTCCCTATCCTCGGCGAATACTCGGATTCCGGATACCGCGAACCAAAGGGAAAGATCCTCGACTCCCTTCGTGCGAACGCCCAATACTACGCCATGGTCTTCGGGTCTGGAGCCGTCGGGCTTATTTACGTCCTGATATCCTACGGACACTTCTCAGAGTCGCTCAAGAGCACCGTCATGGCTCTTGCATACTGCTGGGGTTTGATTCTGGCTATCTACCTGATGGGCCACGGCCTCGTCTCCATACCCCGACGGCTGTTCCGCAACGCCAACGTTAGCGGCAGGTTGCGCCGGATCCAGATTCAGGCGCCCAAGGTCTATGAGAGGATGGACGATGCCGAGATGGATTTGGAGGATCTTGAGTTGCAGGTGGCCGAGCTCGGTCGTCGCAAGGGAGGCAGCGCCAGCTTCTTCCAGGATTGGATCGAGGAATTGCTCGACATGACGAACTTGCCAGAGTCACAGCCCGGCCGAGTGACCGCTGTCCGAGGCTCCGGGAATCAGAGTCCGCTTCCGAACGTTATCACCGAGAAGTACCTCGCTGAGCTTACTAGGCGGCTCGTCAGGGCGAGGCATGCCCGCTCAAGATACGTCAGCGAGTGGAATCGGTTGCTGCGAGACGCTGTCAAGACGCAAGCAATTCTGGACTCGGCAGCCTCCAAGAAGTTGGATTTTGGCAAGGCCTCTCCCAACGCAGGTTTCTGGGACAGACATACCCTCTTCACGCCCTACACGCGCTTCCTATTCCACTACCACTTCGTCCCGCATTTCCAGAGCGCATTGGCTGCTGTTCTCTCCGTGGCCTCCGTCTGCATCGTCTGGTCTGAACTCGTCAAGGGCCTTTTCCCGCAGCTTTCCGTCATCCGTTACAGTGTTATCCACCACCAAGTCGCCTCCAAAGGCCAAGTCGGCTTCGCTGGTCAGGCAATCGCCGCTCTATGGATGCTCTACATGTGCGCTGCCGCCCTCATCTCCATCACCGAAGTCAAGGTCTGGCGTGGCCGCGCCCTCGTGCGCCGCAACACCGCCCAGGAATCCGCCTTCTGGTACGCCAGCCAGGTCGCCCGCCTCAGCGTGCCCCTGACCTACAACTTCATGACCTTCCTCGGCAGCATCTACCGCGACACCGTCTTCTACGACTTCCTCGGCCAGCTCATCAACCTCACCCCGCTCGGCACCTGGTTCGACTACCTCTTCCCCGCCTTCATCCTCCTCCCCGTCTGCGCCACCCTCTTCGGCCTCTACGGCCGCGTCAAGCGCGTCGTCGGCTTCGGCGTGGACGTCCTCGACGATGACGAAGACGAAGACAGCAGCGGCGCCGGCCGGGGACCCGCTTGGAGCAACCGCGCCTGGCGCGAAGGCCGCGACCTCATCGAGCGCGAGCTCAACGGCACCTCGGCCGCCATCCGCGCCCGCCGCACCGACGCGCCCCCCGCTGGTGCCCCTGGTGGCCGTCCCGCGCCCATCCTCTCCATCCCGCGCGCCGGCCGCAGAGACGGCACCAGCCCCACCGTCCCCGGCGGTGGCCCGACCACCCCCTTTGGCACGTCGCCCAACGCCGGCCCGTCTTACGGCCGGCCGCAGGCCAATACCTCCGCGAGGCGGGTCGGCCGTGCGACGACGGCGGTACTAGTGGCTGGCGAGGACGAGGAGAATTTCTTCGAGGCGTTTGGGCACCGCGTCAAGAATACCATTGATACGCTGGACACGCCGAGGTGGTTGCAGGATTTTGGGCAGGGGATCAAGAAGCCGAAGTGGATGGGCGGGGATGACGATGGTGATGATGCGGGTCGGGGTAGGAGTGGGAGTGGGGGAGGGTGGTTTGGTGGTGGTGGTTCTGGTGGTAGGGGTAATGGTGGGGAGGGGAGGATAAGGCTGTAGGTGTGTGTGGCGCTTAGACTTTGGCTTTGGTTTTGCTATTTTTCTTGGGTAGGTAGCGTGCATATCCCGTCCATCCGGTTTGATGGTTTGGTTGGTTTTTTTGTGTGTTTGGGGTTGCTGGTCTCTGGGTGGGCATTATTTGGCGTCTTCTGGCCGGGACGGATTCTTCCGGATGGGAGAGTCTCAACTCGGTTCCATGGCTGCTGGTTGTGTAGAATTATTGTCGGTAATACAGACTTCGGTTTCAGATACCGCGTTAGCTTGCCAGGGAAGGGCAAATCCGTTCCCCGGCTTCATTTCAGTTTGGCCTGGGATAAACAGGACATGGGAATGTGCCTTGAAGGGGACATCGGAACAGGATTGATCCACAACAATAAATATGATTTATGAAGAGTTCGGACCGCTCGTTGTCCGTTGATTCCGCCCACATGGTCCTCTCCTCCGTCTCATTCCCTGGGTATCTATTCGATGAAAAGAAAATTGTAAGCCCATCAAACGCCAAGTCCACAGCCTAGCCTGCTGTCCCGTCTACCCCATCCGCAGATATGCACCAAATACTATACCCATTCCCATGCGCCTAGTACCATCTCCATTCCAACTCTCTTATAATCACATGATGAAATCCTTGTGCACAGCACCTCAGATGAAAATATCAACCTCCACCACCCCACCCGAACGTCTGGCATTGTAGATGGCCAGGACAGCACGATCCCACTCCTCTTCGCTAGTCACTGTCTTAGTGTCAAAGGGCGTGTGAATCATGTAAACCGGGTCCTGACCGGCGGCTTCGAAGGCAGCCTTGAGACTGGAGAAGGCACCGCTGGAAATCATGTAGTCGGTATGCCGGTACGTGCTGCAGGGCGCGAGGTCGTCACCGTCGGTCTTGTCCTTGACATATATGTGATACTTCAGCCGCGCGTTGGCGGGGACCTCGACATCATAGTGGACCTGGTTGATGCCCAGTACCGCCTCGCTGCACTTGCGCTTCTTGCCGGCACTCGCGTCCTTGGCGATGGCTTCGAAGAAGGACTGACTCGCCAGGGTAGGCAGTGGGCTCTGTGGGGAGTCGGTGGGTTGGGCGGGCGGGGAGTCGGTAGGTCGGGCAGAGGGGGAATCGGCAGGTCGGGCAGAGGGAGCCGGGGACGGCGGCGGCGAGGGGTTTGCCTCCAGGAGCCGAGATTGGGCCCGTATGATGCTTTGATGCTTCTGCTTCTGGTTGGTGTAGACGCGGTAGAGGACCGTGACGAAGCCACATAAGAGACTAGATGAGTTGTTAGTTTTTTCCTCAGGACTTTTGAAGGAAACGTACTTACACTGATGAGTCCCTGGGCCAGAGAGTCCTTCGGATGCAGCGGTCTCATGGTCCTCACCAAACCAGGCACGGCCCCATTCCTTGGAGATTAACATATAGAACGCGATCTTGACGAGGATCTTCTTGGTCTCGGTGGGGCGACTGGCGGGCTGTGCGACGAGCGTCGCGAGAGGGGGCTCTCCTAGGAGCTTCTTCATATCCGCCATGAGACGCTTACCCTCCGCAGCATTCAGCTCGAGGTAGCCATAAAGAACCTCCACCCTAGTTTGGCGGTCTAGCACTCGTTAGCTATTGACTGGCAAAGACAGAAGAGCGGTTTGAGAGCTTACTAAGTGTGATGTAGTAGATTAGGTCCTCGGCGAATTTGGAGTCCTGGTCGATGCGCCGCGGCAAGCGAATGAACGAATTGGTGGTGCTGTTTGCGTAGCGGAAACCCGGGATTTGCGTGGTGAGGATTTCGTCGTCTCGGATAGCATCGCTTTCTTGTCTTTCTGCTTGAGCATTAACAGGCGGTTCGTCGCTTGCGTCGGCCTCCCAGAGGCCCGTGAGTTCGGCTTCCAGGGCCGCATCGTCAAGAAGGTCCTCGGGCGAGGATGCCGCGGGTCCAGAGCCAGAAGCAGAAACTTGGGTACTAACCACGAGGTCACCTGAAGTGTGTCCATGCTGGTGCGATAAAGAGGCAACCAGAGGATCAGGGACTGCGGGGAGCGAGAGCCGAGGCAGCACCGGGGGAGGGAGCTGGGGCAGCGAGAGGGTGGGGTGCTGAGCCGACCGGGTCTGCGTGTGGTCGGCGGCGGAGTCGAGCTGCGCAGGAGGGTTAGTCGCCTCATGAGGGCGCTCTTGCGACAAAGGCAATTCTGGCTCACAGTCGGCCCCGTGTGGTGGTGCCTCAACCTCGGCGGCGGGTTCCGTAAAGAGGGAACCCAGCTCGCCATCCTGGTCGTCGCCCCCAAAGAGCGAGTCCACGTCGTCGTCCCCCTGCAAATAGCGCGCGACGAGTTCCAGGCCAGTTGTTTCTTCCATTGTGATGAAAGTGTCTGCCCTCTGCGATGTTGCGCCTTGAGGTAAAAAGTGAGGGGACGAACAGGCAGAGGTGGCAGTGGTGGGTGAGAGGATTGAGGACGGATTTAGCAGATCTCAAGTTTCTGGTTGGCTATAAGATCAGATAAACCCTAACCCTACCTTTGGTGACGACTCATCAGCAAACACTCGCAAACTCAACACAGGGAAAGAACCATTGAGGGCTTTCGAATAATAGAAACAATGGGAAGGATCGGGCATTTGGCCAAGAGGGCTGGTGGTCACCAGCGAGTTGCTTGATTCAAACCACAAAAATGAATTTCAAAATTATTACACGGCAGCACTCAAAACCCAACAATGCGGTACACAATGCAACCAAGTTGAGGCCATTGTGAATATTTTAGCTGAATAATACGAGTATTATTCAATCCTTCTCAAGTAACTACGGATTGGCGAGATCAGCCTTCCACTCTCTTGTCCTGAGCTACAATAAGGTGGACGGATTATGAGGATATGCAGCGGTTTCTGACCCATTGCTTCCACCCCGCGTCACGCTCCTCCCGATTCCCGACGGACACGCTGGCGAGATGGAAGGACTTGTTTGAAATTGGACTACTTTCCCAGTGCCGGTACCGGAATTTTTGAGATGAGCCTGGCGATTTTCTTATCAGGTGAGTCGGCATCTGCCGTGGAATGAGTTCTGCTGCTCCTTCGTTCTCTGGTCTCGAATATATTTCGTCCCTGGAAGAGGTCTTAAGTCTAACTACCTACTTTGATCTGAATAGCCTCAACCCAAACCACGCTGCCTAACGCCTATTGTATCTTAACTCGACCGCAAAGACAATGACAGTCTGGATGAAGTTCGGTACCTGGGTTACACTCGGGTCCTTGGCCACCCACCAGGGTCCCAGTCCAATAGTTTGGGCCGCTGACCAAAATTAGGATTGTCGAGGACCCTCTCTTCCCGAGCGTTTGAAGTCATGTGCTTTTCTTGATGAGCCTCCCCGGGGTCCCCAGTTGCGATACCTCGTTAGAAATGTCGACTTCATCAATGGTCATTGCTGGAACCCTCCGCTCACCAAAGTGGCAAAGCCGTTTTATCAATACACAACAGACAAAAGATGTGATTTGCCAACAAGAAACCTCAGACTCGCTTGCCTTGGCCGGACAATCAATCCTCAGGGGCGGCACGCACGAGTTTCCCCGTTGGCCAGTCCTTCACCGCTCGCTTCGCTCGTTGGCCGTCATCTTCACCAACTGGCGGTACCCCTCGCTTCACGTTGGCCGGGCCTCGGCCTTGGTCCAACGGCTTCCCCTCCAAGCAAATCCCGCCGAAGGTTCCCATGCTCTCCTTCTGCCACTCGGAACCTCAGCCGGGCATCATGAAAATGGAAAATGGTAGGCAACCTGCCGCTTGGCCACTCTCACTCGTCACTCGCGGTGGGTCTACCACGGTCCAGACTGATTATATTCCACCAAGTTCCGGTTGTACAGGGGAATCACAGGGCTCCAGTGGTCTGAGAGCGCAAGAAACATCACAGTGCCCACGGCGGCCCTGCTGACGTGCGACTGGTTGAAGGAGTCCCTTGGGGGCATCATGAGATCACCGTGATCATCACATACCGTGACCGGCGGAACCGGATCCAGCCCTGGCGAACCAAAACAGTCCTTCCCGTGTTGCTCATCACACGCGACATCCGCTTCGCCGTCTTCGAAGCGCCCATCTTCTTCGACGCCGCGTCTCGACCAACACCTCTTGCCTAAGAGGGAGCAGATGACTTTAGGGGCTCATGAGTGGCTAGAAATCTGGTCACTCCCTGAGAGACGCTCCCCGCCATGATGTTAACGTCCCGCCAGTGTTCGTAATGCTTACAGCACTCGTCACTGCCACAGGCGGAGACCCTTGACCCCTGTTTGCGCGCTCTTCACGCTCCCAAGCTCCATGACGCGGAGTACATCGGGGATCAGTGTATCATTGAGCCGCCGTTTTCCGCAACAACAGAGAGAGCAAGGATGCTGAGGATGTGCGAGCTTCCCTGGTCCGTCCCAAAAACGTCCCCTGGCGGTTCACGCTTCTCAAAGAACAGGCAAGGGTTGATACGTGGGGTAGGATAATCTACATGCTGTGTACACTAGGGCCGAGTCAACGCAAACCGTTGGGCTAAACCAGGAGCAGAAGCACCCACGCCACTCCGAAACCATTCCGATGGGACCACTAGCTCTAGCAAACCTCTCTACTGTTGGTTCTATCTCAAGTCTATGGCCACCCCATCTAGTTAGAGTCCACCACCGCCCGGCCATCACAGCCATTGCAACTGGTCTACCAAGCTAACCGGTCACCAGCCTACCGGTGACTCCCTCACCTACAGCCTGAACGCAAACCGCTTCGTCCCCTCGGCACCGACCGCCACCCGGAACACCGCCCCCCCAGCCGCTTACTCTCCCCCTCCCCCTCGGCATCGTCCGCCGTAGTGATGACCAGATCCCCGCCACCAACCAGCTCACAGCAAGTCGGGTTGCGCGTGGGGATGTTGATCTGGCCAATCAGCTGCCCCTCGGGCGAGATCTTCAGCACGCGCGACTCGCCGTAGACGGCATGCCACAGGTTTCCGGCGGTGTCGACGCGGAAGCCGTCGGGCTCGCCGGGCCCGTCGTGGCGGTAGAAGACACGCTCGTTGGAGAGGCTGCCGCCCGAGGTGGCGTCGTAGTCCCAGGCCAGCACCTCGCGCGCCGTCGAGTGCGTGAAGTACATGGTGCGGCCGTCCGGCGAGAAGCCGATTGAGTTGGGGATGGTGAGCCCGCTGCGGGCGCGCGTGGCCGGGGTGGCGCGGGCGAAGTTGTAGAGGGCACCTTTTTTTGCAGCAAGTAGGGTTAATTGGAGCCAGAGAGAGAGAGAGAGACGGTGGAAAAGGGGAAGGGTGGGGGGGTGTGCATGGTCGAATGGGAACTTATTGGTGATTGGTGTAAGGGTTCGGGATGTTTATTTCGAAGGGGGTTGCAGTGGAAGTACGTCAGGCCACATGGCATGTATGCATGGCCGAGGCGGCTCGACGTGGTGGTTTGTGTACGAGACCGAACGGCAAGAAGTTGCCGGTGAGAGGGAGACAGGTGTGTGATGTGGCCGTCACCGTTACTCTCGTCTCGCTCGGGACTCTGGCAGCTTGCCACGTGGATGGTGGTAAGTGTGTTTACCTGCCCCTCGACGAATTCGAACAATAACAACGACAACAGCAACGCGAGAAACGAAAGGAAAAAAGAAAACCAGACTAACCCTCAGGCTGGAAAGGACCCAGTCCGAAATCCGTCATGGTCCCGAGCCAGAACCGGCCGTTCGGATCCACCGCGCCATCATTGCTGCGGATTCGCTCTCCCTTCTCCTCCCCAAACTTGCTCACGTACTCGTACCTCCCCGTCTTCCTATCCAGCACCGCCAGCCCTTGCTTCGCCCCGACCACGACCGTCTCCTGCGGGTCCCGGCCCTCGATGTCGGCCGTGACGGTGACCGACTCCTCGAACTGGAGCGTCTTGAGCGACGAGGGTCCCTCGGTGAGCGAAACGGAGTGCAGCTGCTTCTTCTTGATGTCGACGAAGCGCAACGTGTTGGTCGCGGGCTCGTAGTAGGGCCCTTCGCCGAGCGAGCAGTGCGTTTCAAGGTACGGCTCGCTCACGTGCCATTTCTGGATGTTTTGGCTGTTTGCCATTGTTGTCGTGGTTCCGGTGATACGGGGTGAGTGAGTCAGTGAGTCGGCCGGAGGTGGTTGTTCCGGGTCACGGTGTAGGTCACGGTGTAGTTAGTAGCGGATGAGGTCACTCCCCGGCCAGTCTCCGTAACTGAGTGGACCCTTTTCGTATTTTTGGGACCGGTTTGAAGAGGAGAGAAGTTGAGTAGTTGCACAGGTCGCCACCAATGGGCAATGGGCATGGCCCTCACATTTTATGATCTGGCCTCGGATCCATATGCGGAGCCTGAGGGAGCGGCCCGGCTCGCGGGGTTGCAATCTTTGAGACCGTTCTAGTACGGATGACGGCCCTCACATCCGTTGCGGCGGTTGATGTCGACAGCCGAGACGGGAATACACCGGCGGGACACGTTTTGACGGCGGCCTGGGATGCCGTCCCGGCCAAAGACCGAAAGGCCGGGTAGAAGGGATCCGGGATGTGGCAGACTTGGACTGTCGGCCAGGACTGCTCGCTCGGTTGAGTCTAGACTTTGGAGGGGTTTGGGCTGGTGAGTCTGACTCTGAGCGGGGAACAGCAACCTTCGACCCGACATGTCAAACTTCGGACTTCCCGCCATCGCGCTAATGCCCCATCCAAAGAAAGACATGACAAGTACGAAAAAAATGATGTCAAAAACAGCTAGGTCGTTCTCAGTCGTCCATCTCGAACCTGCTATCGACACCTCGGGCGTTGGCCTGCAAGAAGGGAACCTGCATGACGTGGAAGCGCATATTGGCTGTCGTGTAGCCGCATAAGCACTTCCGAAATTCAGAGTTGTCGTGCAGCACTGCAGGTTCATCCCACTCGCACGCGTATGCATCTGCTGGTGCTGGTGCTGTGGTCCAACCTGTCAATTAGCAGCAAACTTCCATCCATCCATTGAGAATAGCGAATCTTTGCCGGCCAGGGCTGGTGGCGCAAAGTACTGTGTAAGATTTTCAAGGTGGTTATCCCGCATCCCATCAGGAAGGAGTCTTTTCCATCACTCCTCCTTCCATTGACACTGAATCATGCCCGGTACCAATGTGGTTGTTCACTTATTCGTATTCAGTGGCCTCTCTCGCTTGCTTGGGGTGCTGTTAAAAGCACAGACGATCTTGTATTTCTGGAGCGAGTAGCGAATTTTGACTGTGGCCCGCCGAAATGTGATCCCGGTAACTGCCGTCCCGTCCTGGGCTTGAATGTGCATGTACCTGAATTGGCACATTGAGAGAACTTTACACATCCCAATCCGTTGGCATTTTGGGTGTTCCCTTTTCTCTTTTTGAATGGTTCGAACTTTCGCACATCTTTTCGTCGTGCCAGTGGCATTGTTACCACCATTGAACTGTTAGAAGGCAGCACAATTCAACTCGGAAGTGATGCCGAATGAGAGCAACCATGGCACCAGAGCATCTCCCAATTTCTCTCCATGGGAAGCACCCTGATTTTGTGCGCGGACCTCCTTTCGGTCCCTGCGAGTAAGGTTGCGTTGGGCGCAAGGACAGGCGGCGGTACGGCGGTTTTTGGCGCGCTTGCAGTTCCGACGCATGCAAGAGCCCCACACACCAAGCTGCATGCAATCGCTGCATGCCCGCTCTTCGGGGATTGCCCGGATTGCTTGAGTGGATTGCTTGGATTTGCCTGGGATTACCTGGGATGACCTGGGATTGCCTGGATAGGTTGCGTCTGAGCTGGCACGGATGAACACCCGTAACCAGACGACGGACACACGCACACACACACACACGGACAAACCCCGGATACCAGGAACCGGTCCTGCGCTTTTCATGCATGCCACCTGTTCCCGGCGCGCTGGTTGGGCACGGCGAGACCAGCCAAGCAATGACCTGATGTCGAGACTTCCAAGGCGGGAACACCGAGTTGGACCGGTCTTCGGCCTCGTTAAGCTTGCCGCAGCAAAAGAGGCAAAGAGAATGACGGTTCGGGAAGGCAGGATCCCGTGACTGGTGAACAGGGGGCCTCGATCTGGACAAGGTGCAAGTCGCTTCTCCTCGATTTGGCTTCCCGTGGGGGTCTCCAGGAGTGAGACATTTCACTCTGGACATGCCTCATGGGGGAGGGAGGTCCCTTATTTTCTTGAGTAACTATCCCCGTCGTCAGCATCGATTGATAACGAAACGGGAATCCACTCCACCCATTGCTTTTGGGTCTCGACGAACGTCTCGCCTGTGTTTTATCATTTGCTTCTGGAGTGCTGGTGCGGATTTCCGCCACTTCCCCCGTTCAGCAACCTGATACGGCGGCACACAAGATGAAGTTTTCCCCCGCGGCGCTGTCCATCCGTCACATGCTCAGTTTTTGTAGTATGTACATACATACATGTATGAAGGTACATACAGTCCAAACCACAACTAGGGTCGGTCGCCGATGCGGTGAACAAAGCGGCGGGTTTCTTGAAGCATCACCGGCCCCCACCCCTTGGACCTTCAGACCCTTGCGAGTCGGTGTGTCTTGTGCAGCCTCCCGGTCTTCTGAGAAGGACCGGCTCTGCAGTGTGCATGCCGTGGCAGACTTGTGAGCGGTGTGTGTGTTGACTTTGACCAAGTCCGTGGTTTCAGCCAGCTCGGCGCTTCCGAGTCTTCTGTCCCAAAACAGGTATCCCAACACAAGTGAAAAACACACAACAAGGCTGGTGGTTGGTTTGATGCCGTGCCTCTGTTGACGTTTGGGGTCGCATCACAGGCCGCAGAATTCGTCGGCAGTAGCCTCACTCTTTCTCTATGGACGAAAAACGGGCCAAGACAGTTCGGATCGGCAGCCAACCGCTGCCCCACATGTGATGATGTCTTTCATGAAATGCGGCGCACAGGCACTATCTGCACGACAGCCCAAGCTAACCGAACAGCTTCATCGGGCGTCAATGCGGGCTGCAGGAGCGGATTGTCGAGGGTGGTGGTGGTGGTGGATGACTGAATGGGCTCGCGGACGCCCGACATGGGGAGAGCTTTTCAAACCGAGGTGGACATGGAAGCGCGCCAATGGCCAATGGGAGACCAAGTCGAGACACCGGTCGGCTGAAATATCCCGGGCCGTTGCATGGTTGACCCAAAGCCGGCGGTTGTTCGAAGCCGAGCGAGAGCTTGCCAGAAAGAGCTAAGGAAGCGATCCGTTGGAAGTTTCGGAAGCTTCCACTCAAGCGTTGGTTCAGCCTCAACCAGGCTCCGTTCTCGCGAAATGCTTCCCGCTCCCGCCCGCCCTCGTTAACGATTAGTTACCGTCGAGACGGGCATCAAAGCTGAACGGCATTGAACGACGATCAGCAACGGGCCAACGGCGGTTGCGATCTCGTGGGAGGTCTGTGCGGTGTGACTGGACTCCCGATTCTGCAACGCGCGTCCGGGGCTGCAGAAATGATCCGATGGGGGGAAGTTCAGATCTTCAAACTCACTTTTATCTGATGTTGACGTGTTGGACTGCATTATGTACATACTTCGTACGAAGTACTGTGTTTCCGAGCTGCTAATGCCCGGTCGGGTACCAATCAAGAACTCGTGTAGTAGTGTAGTAATCATCTGTACGACGAACGACGAAGCACACCACACACACACACACATACCCACCCAAAGTTCAGTACTGTGTATGGAGATCCAGATGTACTACTATACACTGTGTATACACCCATACACTCCAAGGACTGCATCGTGCCATGTTCACGGGCAGCTTCGGCGTCCGGGGTCCGGGACCAGGGCACGCCGAGGCGAGGTGGTTTTGGTGTTGAATGCCTGATCGCAGACGCCAGATGGCGGTGGACAGCAATCAAGAGCGTGGGATTTGGTGACGTTATTTGAGGCTAGCGTAGGGCTACCTTGTCCATGTTCCGCCTTCCGCGAACATCGTCAGCCATCCATCCATGGGCTCAAAACGCTCTGGCGGGAGAGCGCTAGTCCTTTTTAGCTTGGCCGTTCCTGTGAACTCCCCAGTCCCCACACAACCACGCGGGCAAAATGGCGCTCGGCGCTGCAATTGCACACAGTGCCAGCCAGTGCCAATGCAACATCGGTAACGATCACGCCTTCCGGAGATTTGTGCTCTCGACACGAAAATGAGAAGAATAAAAGCAGAAACTGGCAAGAGCTATGCGGATCTTGTCAATTTTAGGAGTCAAGATGAGTCGGAACTGCTCCTGGGCTCCTCCTGCCTTCCACAAATACCTTGAGTGCCAAGTGCCCACTTGCACTCTCCGGGCAGGTACGGACCTCAAGAGTACTTACTACTGTACTCGCTAGCACCTCGATGCGATCAAAGCAAAAGTCTGATTTCCACCAGACACAAAAAAAAAAGTTTTAGTTACTTGAAGCACACACCTCATCATCATATCAATTGCCAAAAAAACACCCACCCACCTGGCAACCTGGCAATCGACACGCCATGCCGGCGCCCCGTTTTCCATTTTCGGCGCCATGTGCTGGACACGAGACGCTCATAAGAAGCCGCCACGCTCTCTCCATCTGCCTTCTCCACCCGCACCACACCCCGGCACGAACTGGTCAAGGAGCAGCTCGGCGGCCCATCCCCGCGACCCGCACCGTGGATTTCCATGCTGCCATGGGTCCGCGGGTGGATTCCAATAGTTTATTCTGCTAGTTATTGATCACTCGCATGTTCTTTCGCAGCGGCCACGACCGGGCGCTCGTCCGTCCATCAACCCAACCACGTTCACATTAGCCCGGGTGGCCTAAGTGCAGGGGAAGGACCGCCTCGGGAGAATTCTGGGCCCTCGTTCTGTCGCGTCAGCGTCGGTGCTCAGACCCGCCCTGCCGAGCCTGGCCTGCGCCATGGGTGATGACGGGCATGTCGGATCCCGCCAGCCCAAAAGCCAAAGGTTGTTTGCGTCGTGTCTGCCGAGCTGCGGCAGCGTCTGGACTCATCAGCCACTTTTGCGGTTCCGAGTGCGGATCCGGCAACATCCAGCGGGGCCTTGACAGGGTAACGGGACGCGGGATGCTTGTCATTTCTCGTCAACGAACACACCACACCCCCCAGACACCCAGACTAAGCAGGCAGGCACACACACAAACCCAACACACATACATATTACATACACACACACACTTCTCGACCTCGCAGATCTCATCTCGCATCACCCCTCGACATGGACCAGCCAGGAATCCCCGGCGGTGCCCCAGATGACGACACGTCAGGGTTCCCGCCAACGCTCTTGCCGTCGTCCGTCGTCCTTGGTTTGGTTCGGCACGTTTACCTTGCTCCCGGACCCTGGAAGGTCGCGTCACTGCTGTGTCTATCCCTAACTAGAACATGTGCGGAAATGTGACATGACGAGCCCGCTGCAGACAGCGAGCCGCAAGGATCCGCCACGGTTGCCAAACAGGGCGTCGTGGCGGCCTTGTCGGTGAGCGTCTTTCTCGCTCCATTTTCACTTTACCGCTCCCACTTGAGATACATGTATCTGTATGTACATACAGAGGTACATGTACCTCTCACACTTGCCGCGCTATGTCGACTCCCCCAGGTCCGTCTGGTATGAGGGAAACGTTTTCGTATCGACCAAGGAGGCCCGCGCCTTTTTGTCACTTTCGTTTCGTCTTTACACAGTACCGTCGTGCATGGACCGGGGAGTCTTCAAGGTGGCCCCTGGGCCGAGAGATAGCCGTCGTCTGGGGATTACCCAGTCAGCGCGATGCCATGCAGAGAGAGCCGCCGGTGGTGATCATGCCAAGCCGCCAAGAAGCGTCAGTCTCGATGCCGCCCCTTTTGCACTAGTCGGACGGATTTGCAGGGCTTGCAAAGGACCACGAACGCGTGGTGCGAGCCACAATTCCATAAACTCGGGGCCGGTTCTTGGGTTTCAAGGTGTCAGGGCGGTCAACCACCCCCCCTCCCCTTCCCCCCACACCCCAAGTTGACAATGGGGATGGGTACCGCCGCAAAACATTCATTGCAGCAAAAGCTGTGGGCAGCGGGCTGTGGGACGCCTTGCCGCTGCGTCATCAGGACCGTTATTTACCTCTGCCCGTCATTTACAGAAATAAGAAAAATGAGAACTCATCTCAACCAACCAATCTTTCAAAAGGAAGCATCCGTCCAAGCCCTGGTTGTGTGGTCTGCGCACGCAGCATGGCCCCCCCCCCTTGTTGACCCCATGCACCCCGGTTTCCAACCAGACGGCTGTGCCCCCAGCAGGCGACGAGGGTAGGTTGTCATCTGCCCGTGAGGTACCGGTAGAGAGGAAACCCGGTGGACGCAGAGGAGTGGCCCAAAGGACCAGGGCGATGAAAATCTGCTTGCTTCTTAAAGTCTGCTGCTGTTTGACAGCAGCCCGAGCTTATTACCAAGCTCCCTTTCCAACGGCGTGTTTCCGAAGGATTCCACACACCCCCTTCAGTTAAACCAAAGAACGGACCCAACCGTCTCAACAAACGGTACATGGTACGTACATACATTATACGTACGGGTTCCGATATTGAGACACCACAACCGCCGCGCGAAATCTCGACATTGGCCCTAGCAAAGCTTCGGTTTATCTGTTTCTCTGGGCTCTTCGATATTGGCCAAACAACCAAAAGGACAACGCTACTTCTCCGCTACTTACGAGGGCGTGCGGCCCAGGAGAAACCAAGAGCGAGTGCCCTGGCTGTTGTTGTTTTTGGTGTCCATTCAAACGACGGGAACACCCCTAGCGTCCGGAACCAGTAGGTTGGCCCCGAGTTGACTGAGAACAACCACTGGCTGTTTCCGCCCGCAACTCATCAGACTCCGGCCCACCGCGACAACCACGATTCTGGTATCGATCGCTCCGCTGCCGCTCTGCACCTCAGTCTGTTATGCTTGGCTCCGAGTCACCTGTGACAACTGCCTCGTCCCACTAGCCCGCGGCGTGGCTTCACTGGTGCATGTGTGGCATACCCCGGCCTAACGCACGCAAGCCAGCACATCTCTTGCTGTGGTCCCCGGACACGTACTTTCTGCATTTTCTCTGAGCGCCTGCTTCTGCCCTACTGCAGTTTGATCCCGGGTCATCGTTCGACCCTCCATCGCCGACGTGGCCGTGGCCCGTATTCCGAATTCCTTAGCGGGCCACGCTCCTCCTCCCCGTACAACAGACAAGCTTGTCGCCACTGCCACTGCTACTCCTGCCATCCGGACTCGGCGGCTTGCTTCGCACCTGCAAAGCAACACGCACGTCATTGTTCCGGCTCTCCAATCCGTCAGCGTGGCGATCCAGTCGGTTCCTCAGTGGGCCCAAGTACCAGCGCGGAGCTGGGTAGGTGCTATCTCCTTGCAGCTGTTGTCTACGGTCCACTGCAGCGAGGGCGTGTGCATCCCCCCGAGCCGGGCACCGGGTGTTGGTTCCGACCGGGAACCCACCGGGAAGGCAGTACTTGAAAGCGCCCGCCCAAATCAATGTCAGCGACCTCTAGACCACAAGAGCGAAGGGGAAAAGGCCGCGATGTCGCAGGGGGATTCTGCGCCTCGCCCCGTCTCTCGCAATTCATCGCGGTCTCCGGCGACAGCGACAAATACGGCAACCTCCCCCCCTCTCCAGCGAACCCGGGCCTACCGAGATGATTCGAGACCACAACCGCCGCTTCGTGATCCTAGCGGTTTCGTGCTAACGCAAGGCGAGGGGTCCAGCCAATTAGGCGGGAACGGGAACTCGGACACGCGCCATATATCAAACCCGGCCGGTTCATACGGGAGCTTGCCTGGGCAGTCTTCATCTCTCCCGCAGCCTTCGACCTCAGGCGGGAATCAACAGCCGAGCATGGGGGCTGGCCAGTACGGGACGGAGGGCTCTCCGTCCCATCACTATGCCTACCAAACGCCAGGCCATACTACGCCAAGGTCAACAAACCAAGCCATCCCCTCGACAACGTCTCCAGCGAGGCCGCCTACGTCGGTAGAGCGGGGCTCCCCCCAAGCTGTTCACCCGTACCCCATGGCTGCGAGGCGAATCTTGACGCCGAAATCACCTAGGACAGCAAGTCTGAGCCGAGCTGCGATGAGGACAGTGGACGCACAACATCTCGCGACGAGCCTCCCTACTCCTGGCTCAAGAGGCGTCAACTCGGGGCATGATACCCAGACACACAGCAATGCCCCTTCGCCCCTGGGGCCACCACCACAACTACGCAACTCCACCCCCGGGCAGGGACCCGCCGCCCCCCCGCCAACCCGACCAACATCCAGCCTTTCCCGCTCGCTTTCGCACCCCAACCTAGGCCATGGCCCTCACCCACCGCCAACGTCCGAACCACCGCAGCCTAGAAGTCTGAAGCGTGAACATAATGGGCGGCCGGTCATGTCGGGGCCTCCATTTGCGTCGCCGCTGTCTACTAGCCAGCAATATAGTGCATCGGGGGTTATGGGAGACCCGAGGTGGGGACCTGGGCTGTTCGGCTCAATGCCTGCGGGGGGAGGAGGAAACGTGGGCATGAGCGAAGGGCAACCACTCTTGACCATTACCCCGAGGCATGGCGATGAGATCGTGGTCCCCATTGACGTCCATCAGGGATCCAAGCAGGCAGACCAAAAACGGCAGCGCAACGCAGGGGCCTCAGCAAGATTTCGACAGCGGAAGAAGGAGCGTGAGAAGGAGCAACAAGAGGAACTGCAAAAGTTGGAGAACGAGAACCGGGAGCTGGAGAGGAGAAACGAGGAGCTCGCCAGGCGCTTCCAGGCTCTCGAAGCCGAACGGGACTTCTACCGGAACGAACGAAACCGACTGCGGGATATCGTCATTCAATTGCCCGGCGGGAGCGAATGGGTCGGTCGGGAACCACCGAGCCCGGTCTTGGGAGCCGCAGGGGGCCCGTCTGCGTCTGACAGCAACTCTATGCTCGCTCACCAGCCGCAGCCGCCTCCTCCTCCCCATAACCACTCCCAGCCCCAGCACCATCAGGCCCAGTTCTACCAGCCCCTGGCCCATCCGCTCGCTCACGCGCACCCGCGGTCTGGTTCTTATGGCGACTCATCCTCGCTCGAACCCCCGGCTAGGCGGAGGAGAACCGATTCCGAACCACAGCTACCAACGACCTCTTACAACCTGATGACTCCTACGACATTACCACCCATTACGGGGCCCTCCCCCCCCCATTCCTCCTTCGGCATCCCCCCATCGCCACATGTCACACCGCCCTTGGGCGTGGCACGGTTACCACCGTTGCGGTTCGATCAGGCTCGGACACCGTCGACAACACCACACCTGTCCCCATCGCGCCTCCGCCGCAAGGGATACCATCCCAGACCGGCAGCCCGTACATCAGGTCGAGGAGATTCCCTCACGAGACCGGTTGGGCTACCGACCCGCGCCCGGAAACGGAAGGCGGCCCGAGGTGACCGGGCCGGATACCAGAAAGTTGCGCGCGAGATGTCGGCTTGGTCGACAAATCTTGTCGATGATGAACAAGCGCGCAAAATCACACGATCATGTTCACACACGCCGCCAACACAAACGGAGGCCTCAGGATTGCATTTGATCGATCCATTTCCCATTTTCTCGTCATTCTTTTTTCTTTTTTTCCTTTTGCAGTTCGGGTCATACTAGAGAGGCCTTACAGATCTGCCTGGGCAACCAGCAACGGGGTTCATCACGGGGGAAGAGAAGACCAAGAGTTCTACCTCATCTGTCTATTTCCATTTCTTTCACACTCCTTCGCTCACGCTCTCCCTCGCACCCACATACACACACACACACACACACACACACGTCACACTCATCATGGCTTGCTTGAGTCACTGTTTTCCTTCTACCTACTAATCACCACCTTCCCCGCCCACGCATGCATAGGATTATTATATCTCATGTTTTTATCAGGTTTAGCTTTGCTTGTTCTACATTTCGGCACACAAATGCTGCGAGCGGTTTATGGGGGTTCTGGCACGGTGTTTTGCGTTTCTTATTGGGTCTGTCTATTTTCGAAGGTTACGGTGTTACGGGGCTTTTCGTCAAGTCGATAATTGGGCGGCATTCGTATATAATTTTCTTGTCTCTCCCTATTTCAGGACTCGTCTCCTTTTGTTTATCTGTTTAGCGGGGGGCGGAGCATTTTGATACCAGATTGGTCTAAAAAAGTCTGTTTTTATTTTACTTTTTATTTTTATTTTCCCCTCCTATTCCCCCCCACCCGCCAACCAGCCAGTCAGCCACTAACTAGCTCGCGTACTGATCACCATCGCCATTTTTTCTCATTGGATACCCAAACCGACCAGAGCAAGGCGGTTCACGCTGGGCGCGGACGAATAGAGCGAAACGGGGCGAGGGCGATAGGGCGATGATGGGGAGGAGGATGGATAGTGACACCGAGGGTGGGAAAAGGGGTGGGGGGGAGGGAGGCGGGGGAAAGACGCGGGAGGGTTGGCGTTGGCAGCTGGGGAGAAACACCCCAAGGCAGCCAAACCGCACAATCCTGTCGGTTGCATTGTAGCATGCATGCGTTATGATTCACTCATGCAGCTATGGCGTCCCGCGGCGCGGCGGTGCGGTGTATTCAGTAATTCGAACGCCGAGAAAAAAACAAGCCCTGTCTCGGACAAGTCCGCGCTTTCTTAGACAGAAAGAGAGAGACACTGGGAGCTGCCCGACTGAGGCAGGAACCGTTCCCGAAGGGGAAGGACAACGAAAACAGAAATACTTAGAATGATCCAAAACTGGGCCCTTGTTCAGTGACACACACCCTTCCGGATGCCAATGCTGTGTGACTCGACAGAGGCTATTCCCAAAACCGCTGACCTGCCCTCTTTTTGCCACCGGCATGCCTATTTGATCCTTTTTTTGCTGGGCTGGCCTGGGTTGTTGTGCTGAGCCACATCCTCTGTTTTTTTTTTACTGACTGTTGTTGTTTTTAGCTTCCTCTCCTATCCGCATGCCCGACGCCGGTGCTCGTCACGCATGTCAGCCTGTTGCTATTGCATGCTCTGCCGCGGCACTGCTCGGTCGCGTGCCCCGGTTGGACTGCGGCCCCTAACGTGCTCCTTTTTGTTTTTTTGGTGGGGGCTGAGTGAGGGAGAAAAAAAAGAATGGTATTGATTTGTACACTATTTTTGTATTTTGTATTTTTACCCTCTCGCCATTACCGCCCCCGGCGCGGACAGCCCCTTCTTCGGGAATACCATGGAGGATGAAAAGCATCAGCACTTTTGATGTCGCGCGTCGCTCGACTATTTGGCTTGGCTGTGAGGATATCCCAATCCCAATCAAATCGGTACCTAACCCTTGTCTAGGAAGGAGATTCTCTTTGCCTAAGGAGCAGCAGTCTCGGCCCTTCTTGCCCCCCTGGTGCAACAGCCCAGTGCTACTCCCAGAGGCTGGTGTCGTGTCATGTTTTAGTCACGGCATGTCGCCCACTGCCTACCCGCCCGCCCGTTTTCTCACCTCACCTTCTTGGTTTGGGGGAGGGGTGGGTGGCGTCAGCTAAGACAGCTCTCCGGCGACCCATCAGAATAGAATGTCTTGCAGCTTTTTTTTTGCCTTCGTATATCAACCATACAGAAACGTTGATTTGGGAGTTGGTGAGTGAGTCCCCCATGCTGCAGGTGATTCGCGCTATGGGGGGGGTGGGAAACGTGCGGTCGGTCGGTTTGGGCGAATCGGCCCCGGACCGTTGCGAGGAAGAGAGGGGGGCAACGCTGATCTGTTGAGACTATTTGCGCTGTTCATCACCCACCGCCGGCGCGGAAATAATCTGAAACAGAGCAAGCAGGACAGATGTCTTGGCGTGGTGCGGAAGAAAGCTAACAGAGGGTTGGTTTGCTTTGGTTATGTAGTAAGATGGTCAGGTAATGGCGGGTGGCACTGTGGCGTTTGTCGCCATCTGCGCGGTGTCTGCAAGATCTGCCTCGAATGTCTCACTTCCCTTTTCCCAAGCCGTCCGACCGGGGATGTTCCGCACTTCCAACAAAGTGTCATGTGTCTGTAAACGTGGCCTACATTTCCAACCAAAGTCCGCGGAGTTCGTCATCTAGCCAGGGAGCTGCTGGTCATATGGACCTGTTGACTTCGGGTGACGACAACCTGAATGTCCGAAACACAAACATACGTGTGACGGAGTAGTTAGCATGAGACCGGGAAGGGTTCCAATGCCGAATTGGGTAACTCGGGCAGCTGGGCGGGCGCCAAAATGAGCGACGTTTCCGAATCCGAGACTTGATCGACGCGGGAAAAGGAGCTGTTGGGTTGGGAAGTCCCAGGATGGAACAAACGCCCAGATTTCAAAGCCTGGTCTTTTGTCTTGCGTCCCATAACTAAGTGGGTTTGATCACGTAGTTATCACGTAACTCGGGACCGAGAATGTTTGTTGAACGAGGGAACGCGGCAGATCGACCTTGGGGAGATAAAATCATAAAACGCAGACGGAGCGTCGTCCGGAGGGTCCCCATCTGTGCGCCGTCTCGGCGTCACGGTGGAGGCACCGTCATCCTCCCGTCCCGTAGCTAGCGACGTTACATCACCCGTTCCGTCGGGTCGGCTGCAGGGATGGAAACTTCGGTCCACACGGAGCGGACCATCCCAGAGCCTTGGAACCGAGGAGTGTGGCCAACTTTCCAAGTGGTGGAGTACAGGATCGGGTGCAGTAGAGATTGCGTGCAATGCGTGGAAAAGCACGTATCAGTGGGTAGTGAATTCAGTATTCACTGACCGTTGAGAGTCAAAGAAACCGGACAAAATAAAAATAAAAAACTGCGACACCGGGCTGTTTAAGATCGGAAGATTTGAAGGTAGCACGGAGTACAACAATATGCTTCCGTGCAAGCCCACCTTCGGACAGCAAGTGGCAATGGCGCGCCCTGTTACTGCAAATACCCCGCGATGGGACGAGATCTCTGAAACGGACAGCTCGCATATAAGACAAAAGAAGCGGATGGTGGTAGGTGTAGCCGAAAAATGAGGCCGAGGGATGAGACTGATCGAGTTGCACGAGGAGGTGTTACAAACACGTTGCTGTCTTTCAGCAGAGGGCAGCTGTGGGAGAGGGGATGGATGGTCCCTCGAATTTTTGGTGGGGGCGGGGGCAAACGGAGGAGGGGTCGCTTTTCTTTTGTGGGGCCTCGATTTTATGCCTTGGCATTAAGGGTCGTGCACCGCAAAATGTCCCCACTGTTTACGGGAAGGCCTCCGTTTGTATGGATTTCCTAACACAGCCCGAGCCGCGCGACGTCACTTCCCCGTTTTGCGAGGCCTGTAACCATCACTAACTACAAACCTTGAGTTCGCTGCCGCTTCCATCTCTTTGGCGAAGATGGAGTCGCCTCGCTCACCTAAGCGACGACGTATCTTGTCTTCTATCAACCCGCCAGAACCAGATGCCGACGATGATGGACCAGGACATTACAAACGCGACCGCACCATGACCCCGGATATTTCCGCCCCTCGAGGGGAGGAATTGCCGTCGAAAGAGGACAACACGACGGACAACCGATCCGAGACACAGGACCGTGACTCGGGTGCACCCAGACCGACCAAGTTCCGCTTCAAATCCAAGTCGTCCCGGTCATCGCGGCGGGCGTGAGGGAGAGGAAGACGACGACCGCCGCCGTCGCCATCGGCATAGATCTCGATCGCGGTCTCGCGGCAGGGACAGAGACAGCGACAACTCTAAAGACCATGACCATCACCGGCGCCGGCACCGCCGGCACCACCATCGCCGCCGCAAACACCGCTCCAAATCCCCCAACCCCCCACAACAACAGCAACAACAAGACCAAGACCCAGACCACGACCCCTTCCAACCCGCTCCGCTCTCCCCCACCACTGCCTTTCGCGAATCCCTTTTCGACGCCATGGCCGACGACGAGGGCGCCGCCTACTGGGAATCCGTCTACGGCCAGCCCATCCACATCTACCAACCCCCGCCTTCCAACCCCAACCCCAACGCCTCCACCGGCACTGGCACCACCCCCACGGCCACCACCTCCATGCTCTCGCACATGACCGACGACGAGTACGCGGCCTACGTGCGCCAAAAGATGTGGGAGAAGACGCACGCGGGCCTGCTGGAGGCGCGCGCCCGCCGCCAGGCCGAGCGCGACGAGGCCGAGCGGAAAGCCGCCGAGCAGGCCCGTGTGGATCGGGAGATGGAGCGCTGCTTGCGCCGCGGGGAGGAGAGGCGGCGGAGGAAGGGGTGGCGCGCGAGGTGGGAGGGTTATGTGAAGCGCTGGGCGGAGTGGGAGATGAGTGCGAATGGGGATGGGGATGGGGATGGGGTGGGGGAGGGGGGCATTCCGTGGCCGGTGCTGGAGGAGGGCGGTGGTGGGGTTGGGATTCGTGATGGGGAGGGACAGGTGCGGGTGGAGGCGGTGAGGGCGTTTTTTGTGAATGGGATTGGGTTGGAAGAGGTGGGGGAGAAGGAGTTTGCTGCGAGGTTGAAGGAGGAGAGGGTGCGGTGGCACCCGGATAAGATGCAGCAGCGGCTGGGAGGGACGGTGGATGAGAAGGTTATGAGGGATGTGACGGCTATTTTTCAGGTCGTAGATGCGTTGTGGAATGATACCCGGAAGAAGAGCGGCTAGGCGTTTTAGAGGGTTTGGTTATGATTAGGGTGTGGCTTGTTAGGGCTGGTAGATATGCCTCGTGCGGCGTTTGAAGAGGGTGTCACTTTATGGTTTTTGCAACACGGGGTATGGTCTCCTGGACCGTCTTATGTCTCTTGGGCTGTCTGTCGGCTCCTTGGCCCGTTGCCCCTTTACCCCTAATGAGTCCCAACAGAGCTTCCACTCTCCGAAAACATGTAAAGACTACCCTGTTGCTATGACAAATTGCATCATATATTTTACCTAGCTAGCGCCACAGGCATTCATGTAGCTATAGCTATTTAACAACCTCGGCTGGATCGAGTCTGGATCGAGTTTTGATACTCAGGCTGTATTCCCTCAAATTCGAGCCTCAGCCCCCCCGCGCTTCAACCAATATCACCTTACCCATATGACAACGCCATGGGCGAGTGCATCGAGTGGCGGAGTCGAGGTGATGGTTGACGTCAACCGTCGTCAGCAGAGGGAAAGAAGCCGTCATAACGCGTGGCCTTTGAGATTTGGCAATCCGTTTTGCCGAGATCCATCCAAGTGTTACGGCATCCTGAGTTAGAAGATGAGTCAAATGGGGAGTTTGAAGAAACACAACCATTGAATGGCAACACCAGGCCCTCGCAACACTGAAGTTGACATCTTCATTCTAGGTGTTCAAGTGAAACAGCGTATACCAATTCCATCACATTAAGAATCCCATTGATGACACCCGGGGCTTATCCCTTAACAGCTGCCCTTCGCGGAAACATGCAACCCCGTAGCCCTTCACCCACTCATCCCCCCCATCCCACTACCATTACAAGCCTCGTCAACCACCATCACATCACCCTTCAATACAAGACCACTCCACCCCTCAAAAGGAGACCCCCTCACAAATTCACCAACACCGCCACACCGCCCAACAACGCCCCCACCCCCGCCGCCGCAGTCTGGCGCGGCTGCGCCGCGTTCCCCGTCGCGTAGCTCGTCGCGGAGGCTGCCTCGCTCTGTACCGAGCTGGCCACGGACGCGGCCGAGCTGGTGGCCGACGACAGCTGGGACTCGAGCGAGGACCGTTCCGGGCCGGTGGCGGTGGCGAGGGCGGACGACAGGGAGGAGGCGAGGCTGCCGGCGTCGCTGGTCAGGGAGCTCAGGCGGGAGGAGACGGCCGAGTCGATGGAGGAGAGGGCGGAGCTGAGGGAGTAGGTGAGGGATTCGAGGGGGCCGGTGGTGGGGGTTGGGCCGGTGGGGGTGGGCGTGGGGGTTACTGTTACGGTGGGGATCACGGTGGTGGTTACTTGGGCCTGGGTGAGAGGGTTAGAGATGCTGTTTTTCTGGGATGCTATTTTGCTGGTGAAGGGGAGTATGGTAGGTAACATACCGAAGCCAGGGCGGCGAAGGCGACGAGAATGGTAGCGTAGTGCATTTTGATAGGTGTGGTGTAGGACTGGTAAGTGTCTTCGGTGGGATAGACGTAGCTAATACTGAAGATAGGGGGCGGGTGGTTACGTTACGGGACAGTTGGCCTTGTGTGGTTCGATAGAGGGGAGCGAGGAAGGACTAGGAACGGACTACCTCGGGAAGGGGCTTTATATCTGGCTCATGTTTGCTGGCAGGCGCACGGTACGCTACGTACGCTGGATCGGCAGGAGCTAGCAAACTCAAGTAGAACAGCCACAGCGAGGAATGCGGGCAGCCGGGCAACGCCAACCGAGGGAGCTGTCTATGCGAGACACTGTCTTGCCATTCTATGCTGTCCGTTCCCGTCACAGTGCGCAGAGGGCCGCTTGCGTGGCTTCACGTGCAGACTGATCATGAATTGCCTGAAGATAGCTTGGATGTCCAGCAGTCGAGCTCGTTCGAGTCGTGCAATGGCATCATTGCGTGGAGCTAGCCCTCCGCCATAGAGTCCCCGGCCGGCAAGGACGTCGGGAGAGCTTTCTTTGTCCGGAGCTTTGGAGCTTAAACCGTGGCGAACGACAGGCATGTGGTCGCTGTGCAATCGTGATGGTCGTGTGTCACGACACGCAAGAATAGCCAAGAATAGCTGCCGTGTCTCCGGTGGTGGAGCCGCATACCGTATGTCGATGCCGCCAGCCACCTATTGTAACACATGCGGTCTTCGTTTGATGCTCAAACCGTAGTGCTTCGAAGAGCATTGGAGGAATCCCTCCTCTACACAACAGAATAGATGTCTCTTCACTTCTGGTAGTACACAACAAAGCCTGTAGTCTTACCCGTTCTTCCATGCCACGCCACGATGGAACCCGCGACTCTATCTCGAGCCACGAGGCTTCAGAGCAGGACGTCATCATCTCATGCTATAATATAGCCCGGGGGGCTGTGTGGGCTTCACGAGCTCGCACGATGGCGTCACCATTAAACTGGGCCGTGGTTGTGACTGTCGCACCTCTCCCATGTGGCTGCTGCGTGTTGTGGCAAGCTCAAGTATACCAATATACAAAATGGGTACCACAGCGCCCGGGACTAGCGCTAGTCGGGTAAAAGCTCGATCGACAAAGCTTTAAACCTCCCGGTACGGTGAAATGCCCTTCTTGAGCTCCGTAACGATGTCAGCTGCATACTCTGCGCTGCTGGTGACAAAGTCGTATCTCTTGCTCTCCGTGGACTTGTAAACAACCAACTGTGTTGTCTGTCAGTAGGTGGCCGGGATTCCCAAAGGCTTGTCTTCACATACCTTAAAGTTCGTCGGGTGCTTCCGCGAAACCTTGCAGCCCACCACATTGCTAAAGTGGACCGTGGTTGACTTCCCATCCGCGTCGGCCAACTTACCACCGGACGCAGGCATGATATGGACATACTCGCCGTCAATGGCGAAGAGCTTTTCTGACAACAGTCGCATCGGCTGTTTCCGCCAAACCGTGTACTTTTTGTTTGGGGGCCACTCCAAGCTCCTCCTGCTTCGCTACCTCTTTGGCCAACGGGTGCGTCCCCAATAGCTTTGACTTCTTCCCCTTGGTCCAGCTGGCGTTCTCGGTGAATAAGTGTGGCCTGGGCGAGGAGCTGCTTAGCGACCCCGCCATCAGGGGCCCATCGGTGGCAAAGCGGCGCCGGTAGAGATCCAAGTCGGTGATGTTTCCGAGCGAAGCAACCGTCCGGTCGAGCAAGACGACGGTCCCGGAATTCGGGAGCTTCAAGACATGGTTGGCCTTGTCCAGCTGCCGCTTTCTGCAGGCAATATCGAGAACCTCGGCCAGCCAGGTGTCGGTGTTCACGTCCAATGTGATCATCTGGCCGGGGGCAATATCAGACGAGTGGATGTGGATACGTAAGAGCCTCTTCTCTCCGCGAGAAGACACGTTCGCCGGCTGGGTGGACTGCGGAATGTCTGCAAATATGGTCGTATTCGCGCGGTACGCTGTGTTCAGGAGCGGGTTTTCCCGGGGTCGGGATGGTAGTGGCAGGCCGGCGTCCGGTCGCGGGGTGTTCCGGGGTGTCGGGTCCTTGTCCTCCTCCTCATCGGCGGCTTCTTGCTCAAACTGGGGTGTGTTGCGTTTGTTTTCCTCAAACTCATCGGGCGAGGCTTGTACCAGGCCGAAAATGTCGTAGAGTCTGGAGTTGGAACGAGAGCGGCCGGCTTTGTTGTTGACGGTGGTAAACGAGATGAGCCCCTTCTTGCGCTCGAGGGGCGGGAAGTCGTCGTCAATCTCGCCGTCTTCCTCGACCATGCGTAGCGTCCACCAGTTCACATTTAGTTTGTCGCTGGGGAGCGACGGCTCTCGCTTCTCCTCATTGTAACGCCATAGGCTCAGCCCGATCAGATCAGCCACCGTCACTGGTCTATCCCCGCCTTCTCCTTGGTGAACAGTCCGCCGGATAAGCACCTCGAAGGGCCGCGAGGGCGTTTTGGAGAAAGGTGCGTAGATTCGAAGCATAATCGGGTTCGGGTCGCCCTGGCCTGACAATGAGGCGAACGTGTCAAAAGGAAGGGCCGGTTTGGTTTTCTTTGCTTTGAGCGCCGTGGAGAGCAAACTCTTTGGCTGCATCATGCTCAATGGCCGAATCGTGCTCATAGGTCGTGGCGGCGGTAGTTCCCCAATGGGTGCATGCAGAGGCGCGGGAATGGCCGACTTGCGTATGGTAGACCTTCGTGTAAAGGCCCGAGGAGGGGTGCCGACCACCTGGTGCCTAAGGGACGCATTCAGAGGGTTCTTGACAGCCTCTAGGACCGAGGCCGAATCAATGCTTTCGATCAAAGCTAACGACATGTCCGACGCATCTGAATCGTCCTCTTCGTCTTCGAGGAGGTCGCTCCCCTGGCGTCTCACGCCTTCGGTAGGCTCCGTATTGAGCTTGACAGATAGCTTCGCTGCGCGGGCGGCGGCGGCTCGCGCCGCCTCACGGTGCTTGTGGAAACCGGAGGCGTCGAACTCATTTTCGGATGACACCTCGCTACTCGTGACGGTGTCACGCCGTGCTCTCTCCTTCACTGTCTCGAGTGCCGACTGGGAGCCTCTCCTTCCGGCCGGACGGGGTGAAGACATGGTGGTGGTTTGGCGGAGGTTCGACGACTGAAGAGGCGACGATCCCGAGCGGTTCCTCACAGGCATCTTGGCAAACTTTATTTGCTGAGCAGCGCGCTGATCTGGTTCGTCGTCGCTTTCGTCGCTGAGGTCACTGCTGTCCTCCTCCTCCATGTGTTCTCGGCGGCGGCGACGCTTTGTTGCCATGCTGGGGCCTGCCGCATCGGGCACGCTTCCGGAGAACAGACCGCCTTCTTCCCCCTCATCCTCGAGTGTCAGCCCTGCGCGGCGGGGTGCCTGGAAGTACTCGGACGCAACTGCGGTGGGGATTGGAGGCGAGTGAGTCCGTTTGATGAGAGCAGGGTTTGTGCGCCACCCTGCGGCCTTGAAGGGAGCAGAGTTCAAGAAGCCCTCGTTCAAGGTAAACAGACGCTCACCGACGCCATCAGCGATGTCATTGAGGTAGCTCGTGCGCAGCTGGTACAAGACCAGACTGGATATGGTTAGTGTGTATCATATCGAGAACGAAATAGGAGCGGTTACTCTTCAAGTTGAATCACCGACATGTTGCGTGTGTTCAGATTGCTCGCGCCAACTGGGAGTCAACGTGTATGCAGGGTATGGTTGGTATATGGGATGGGGGGTCTGCGGAATGCCGGACCCAAGTAAACGTAAGGACGCGCGGGATTCTAGAGAAAAACGTTACATAAACAAAAAAAAGGCGCGTTTCGGTCTGGTTGAACAAATAAATCAAAGCAACGGCGGCCCTCGTATACATTTCACTTGAGGGCCGTCCATGTTGGTTTGTTGGTCAGGAACCTAAAGTATGGGGTGGATTGAGGGTTACATGTTCCTCCGAAACGCGCAGGTGGGGCTGGAATAGGCACTGTCCATACAGTGTGCCTTTGTTATCAATGTTAGTGGTTGATAGAATCTACAGGGCCTCAAACTAACAGTTTACTTGGCTCCCACTGTTCACACAGTCGCGCTTCTTTCTTGAACCCCTGCTGCTTGGCGTTGAACTTTGGGTGGCTCTGACGTCGAATTGCGGACGATACTTCATACACAGTACTTTCACCATCGATCAATCTATCACGACACCTCTTGAACTAACTACCACGCAACTGCAATCATGGGTCTAGTCGACTACTCCGACTCGGAATCCGAAACCGAAACCGAAACCGTACAGCAGAAGCCAAATCCCACCGCCGCAGCAACCTCGAAGAAACCGTTCCAGAAGCTCCTCGATCGGTCGTCCGGCCCTGGCAAGATTGTCGTAAACCTCTCGGCCGCGGGTGCAACCCCTGACGCCAACGCCGAGGATGAACAACCACCAGCGAAGCGCGTAAAGACTGCCGGCAGCAGCAGGTTCAGCGGTCTCGGTTCATTCTTGCCACCGCCTAAAAGGGCGGCGGCATCAGCAGCAACGCCAGCGGGATCGGCAGCACTGGGGAGGAAATCCGGCACCGCGCCCGCTCCCGGTGTACATCTCCGTACCGGAGCTGAACCGGCATTTGCTAGAGGAGGCGGCGATGATGCGTCAACAGATATTGACGGCGACTTTGCTTCTGGTTCCAACTCCCGCGCCGGCCCCTCGATACCTGAAGGGCAGAAGCCAGAGGAGGAAGTGAAGTTAGTGGGTAAACCGCTCATGTTCAAGCCCCTTTCGGTGGCTAGGAAGAAGGCACCGGTGAAGAACAAGAAAAAGGACACGGCACCCCAGGGAGCCAGCCTGTCTTCAGCCGCAACACCCCCCCAGAACCAGCCATCGACGACAATATCACCTGCAGCCTCGAGTGCAGCACGTCCGCCCAAAAAGAAAGTCTCCCTCTTTTCCATGGGCGACGACGAGGCCACTCCAACTCCAAACCCTACCACCGCAGCAACAGGCAGCTACGAACCGCTCTTCCCCCCCGCCCCAGAATCGACCCTCCCCGACGAAGAAAGCGACGTCACCTCCGCCTACCCAAGCTACGAGCCCCAAGAACCCACGACTCAACAATACCAACAACAGCAACATCACCAAAACCTAACCTCACTGGCCGACGGCCTCTCGCGCGCGGCACGACGCGAACTCTTCGGGCGCTCCGACTCATCCAACTCACCCTCCCTCCCCGCCAACGCCAAGGTGATATCCTTCGACATGGAGCGGGAGTACGCGCACAACGAGGCGCTGCGGGCGTCGGGCGCCGCGCAGCCGGCCTACAATCCCGTGCGGTCGATTGCGCCGGGCAAGCATAGCCTGCGGCAGGTGGTCAACATGGCGCAGAGCAACCAGGAGGCGCTGGAGGAGAGTTTTGCGCGGGCGAAGAACAGCCAGAAGGACGCGGCAGGGCGGTATGGGTGGTAGGGGGGTGTGTTTTATTTTATTTTTGGATCGGGAGGGTGTCCCTAGATGGCGCTTGTTCGGTCTGGCTCAGATACCCGTTGATAGACTTCGTTACAGCTAGCTACCTTTAAATTGAGCTAATTGAACGAACATCTTGCATGTAGCTACAGGTCGAATAGCAGTTTGTTCGTCAAATAACTGTAACTGGTTCCCGCTCTGTACCGTAACTCGTCAAAAGCGTCGGGCGTTGGTTGGTAGTCTGTATGTAACATCGGTTGGCAAGCTGTAATTCGTCGCCCTGGACACCCTGGTTCAATGTCAATACAGATTACAGAGGCTACCAGCAACATCACGACCGTGATACCTCATCTCATCCCTCGCTAATCCATCCACATCTTCCTCAATCTCACCATGACACTTTCGGATGCCCAAAATAACCAGCTTCGACTCTCGCTCCAGCAAGCAGTGGTAGCCTGCTCCGAACGATGTTTATACCACTCTACCAAATGGCGAGTGACGTGCCCCTCAGCTTTTCCCCTTCACAGTGACTAACCCGATACTACAAACAGGATGGCGGCACTGCTCAGTGCGCTTCCAGAAGACGGTGTCAGTGACGATGTAACATCTGTTGCGCGCGTTTTCAACCCGCCGACACATCCCGCCCAGCTGCGCTTGGAGCAAAACGAGGTCCCCAAGTATCTTCTGGCCAAATCCTTGTTCAACTGTCGCGAGTTCCAACGGTGTGCCGCCGTCTTCCTACCTCGGCAGGCCACCAACAATCTCGGAAGCAGTCGGCAAGACGCCGCCGCGTATGGAAGGATCAGTCGGAAGTCACTCTTTCTTGCCCTTTACGCACTCTTAATTGCCGGTGAGAAGCAGAAAACGGAGCAACAGGCTCAAATCCTAGGGCCCAACGATAACGAGGCCACTGTGAATGAGCTGCTGCCAGACATACGACGCATCTTGCAAATGTCCTTGGATCAAACACACGAAGTGGCCGTCGAGAATGACTCCAGTCAGGGCTGGCTTGAATATTTGCAAGGCGCTTTCTGTTGAATTTCCCTCCGATCCTCCAGCATAAACCCAAAAGCACCCCCAATCAACCACTAACTAGTACTCGTGCCAGGTACGGGGTTGTTCTGGCCAAGGATAGTAACAATGACCTCGCAGTAACATGGCTGCTGAAGAGTGTCACCCTTAATCCATGGAACTGGGGCGCCTGGCAGGAACTTAGCAGCCTTGTCCGTAGCGCACAGCATGTAAGCTACCAACACCCCTTGGTTCACGCTTTTTGTCAAGAATGGGAATAGTTGATTAGACCACCACGCACAGCTCAACCAGGTGCAGTCCCGTTTGAAGCCGAGCATTATGGCCTACATGTTCTCGGTGCATTGTCGTCTAGAGCTGCATCAGGCCAACCCGACTCTTGTGTCGGAAATCACTCAGTTGCAAACTGTATTCCCAGGTAGCCTGTTTCTCGAAAGCCAGCGCGCGCTCGCTTTCTACCAGATGAAAGGTCGGTACATACTGGCCCTCTCCCTTCACCCCTCTCGTCCCCATGGCCCGAGTACCACTCCCCACAAGTGACCGAGACACTTTTAGGCGTGTACCTTACCTTTATTAACCAAAGCACAGACCTGTACGAAGCCAACCTGCTTTTCACCAAAGTCCTCTCCCTCGACCCGCTCCACCTCGACTTCTCCGACAGCCACTCCAACCTCCTGCACACCCTCAACGCCCGCACCCAGCTCGCCTTCCTCGCCCAACTCGCCACCACCACCTCCCCCCACCGCCCCGAAACCCTCCTCGCCATCGGCAACCACCACTCCCTCTCCTCCCACCCCACCGCCGCCATCACCGCCTTCCGCCACGCCCTCACCCTCCACCGCAGCTACCCCCCGGCTTGGACCCTCCTCGGACGCGAGTACCTCAAAACCGCCAACCCGCACGCCGCCATCCAAGCCTACCTGCACGCTCTGCGCCACGCACCGCACGACTACCGCGCGCTCTCCGGCCTCGGCAAGGCCTACGAGTCTCTATCCCCGTCCCAATCCCTGTCCCCGTCCCCGCCCCTCTCAAAAGCAAAACCAAAACCGGCTTTGTCGTTGCACTACCATCTCCGCGCCGCGGCCGTCCAGCCCGGGGACGCACAGTTGCTGCGGGCGGCGGGGGAGGGGTTGGTGCGGGCGGGGAGACGCGGGGAGGCGATCAGGGTCCTCAAAGGGGCGCTTGCGTGCAGCGCTTCCGGGGATGGCGCGGCGGCGGCGGCTGCCTCCGCGAGACAGACGAGGGTGGAGGTGCTGTTTCGGCTGGGGGGGTTGTATGAGGAGGTGGGGGACCGGGGGGAGGCGAGGGCGTTTTTGGAGATGGGTTTGGATGAGGCTGGCGATGGGGTTGAGGGGGTGGAAGGTGACGGAGATGGCTGTGGGGCGGCGGCGGCGGAGGTGAGGGAGGGTGTGGATATGATGGTGGTGGCGGTGGACAAGGCAAGGTTGATGTTGGCGCAGTGGGCTGTGGAGGACGGGGAGTATGCGAGAGCTCGCTATTTTGCGGGCCAGATTGAACGGGAGAGCGAGTTGGGGAGGGAAGCGCAGCATGTATTGAGCAGATGCGGGTCGGGTGAAGATTCGGGGGAGTAGGTACCGCAAACGGGATTTGGTCGGGGAAGGGCAGTAGTCTCTCTTGAGGGTGATGGCAAATTAATCATCAAGGTAGTAAGTACTCTTCTTCAAACAGGTCGCATCACATAGAAGAGAGGGAGTAGGAAGCGCAGACAGTAAGATGTGCATCATTCGATTATGATATTAGTGAGTTGTTCCGTTAGAAGTCTTATAACTAGAGGTAGGTTAGTAGGAAAAGCCTGAAATAAATCTTGCGTGGGAAACCAAGTTTAAGAAACCCACTCTACTTCCAACCTCCAGTTGTGTTCAACAGATGGATGGGTGTACAAGATGAAGGAGCGGGTTGCGCGACGGTACAGAGTAGTTCACATTGATACCCAATCTTGATGACTTTGTTTTGAAATATTGTATTTAATATTGCGTATGACGCATCCCTCCCTTCTTTTCTTGGGTGAGGCTCGGGAAATATATGCTCAATAAAGATATACAGCGCTGAAACGGTCACAAACCAGGACCCCTTTCCCCTTAACCCAAATCAACACGTCCCAACACCCGCCGTCCTACCCTTCCCAAACATTAGGAACCCCCACTCGCCCCTCGTGATGGGCGAGATATCGTCATACCCGTTCGGCGTCATCGGCCCGACTCTATCGTCTCCTTGTGGCTGCACCTGCAGGTGGCTGCCACTCTCACGACCGCCATCACCACCGGCTGCCCCGCCGTGCAGCATCAGCTCATCAATTGACATGCTACCATTGGCACCGCCGTTACTGGCCGACCAGTGGGCGTTGGCAAACGACTTGATGGCGCTGTGTGGCCGCGCCGTCAGCTCTTCCTCTTCCTCATCCTCGTCCTCTTCTTGCACTGGCTCGATGGCCGGTTCTGTTGTTGTTTGGGCCTGCGGTTTTACGGCGGTTGGCTTTAAAAGCTCTTTCTTGCCGGGCTTGTCGAATGTCGTCTGCAGCTTCAGGGCGAGCGATCGCCCCGGAGGTGCCGGGCGGAGCTTGGGGGTTGTGCGGAGCATTTCGGAAAGGGTGGGCTCCTCTGGCTGGTGCCAGGGCCTGTTCCGGTAGGTTGCCGATGTTGGTGGCGGGGGGGCGGCGAGGAGGGAGGGGGAAGGATCTCGACTACTGCCGGAGTATCTTCGGCGGGGTGGGAGCGTAGCGGGTGAATTTCGATTGTTGTTGATGAGGGCGTGTTGTTTTGTTGTTGTTCGATCTCGCGATACCAGGCTTCGATTTCGTCGAGCTCAGATTGGTCTTCTGGGCGGTCGCCCGAGAGGAGAATTTCCTTGTCGAGGGCAATAGCTAGATCAGCGATCTGAGTCTGGATCTCCGGCTCGCGGTGTTGCGGCGGCGGCGTGGTCTCGGTATGTCGGCTGCGTCGCACTGACATTCTCGTCCCCGTTGCCATCGGTTGCTCCGTAACGACCGAGATCCGTTTCCTCTCCGGCAACGGCCAGCCCGACGTGGGGTCGACATCGTTCTCCACGCCACTCTCCCTCTCGATGCCCCCGTAGGCCCGCTCGTACATGCGACAAACGTCGGCCAAGGCAGCGTCGTTAAGGGGATCGAGCCATCGGTAGGCACCCAGTAGAGTGCTCTTGCGCAGTGCGCGACGCCCGTTGGCGAGGAACAGACGGCGCAACTCATCGACAGCATCCTCGAGCCGGGCAGTGGCCCTTGTGCGGGCGTAGGCTTGCAAAGCCGTGCGGAAGGTGTACAGATGGTCTAGTGACAAGAGTGTGAGGCGTTCTGATGTAAAGAGCGTCTTGTTTTGGGCGGTTGACTTTAAGATTAGGTCGGCTGGCAGGCCGAGCGCGGAAGGGGAGACGGCTTGAGGGAGCCAGCTGGGACTGTCAAGGTGTGTTAGTGTTGTGTCGTATCCCACGGCACCCTGGGCACATACTCTAATTTGAACTTCTTCGCCGCCTTCTCGAGTGCTTGAGTGAGACCCTTTTCCTCGCGTGGGCTCAAGAGGTGAGCATAAACAAGCTTCAAGCCGAATTGTGTCGAGTTCTGCGCTCCCAACCGGGAGGCGGCGCCGTTCCCGTCTACCCCCGATAACGACGACATGACGGTGAAGGGGGTGGCCGGGGTTACGGGGACGCTTCCGTATGCCGTCGGACTACCCGGCCATCGTATCCTACGGCTGAAGGTCGAGTCGGATGTCGATGCTGAAGAGGCTGTGGAGGCCGAGAACGCGGACGCCTCACTGAAAGCGGGTGAAGCAGTTACATTGCGAAGCTGGTCCAGGTGAACGTGGACTATCCTCTCCCGTATTTGTTCTTCCTTCGAGTTGCTTGGCCGGACGAGCTGCTTGAGGGCTTCGATCCTCGAAGTCGGAAAGGTTGACCTGGATAGCGTGCTGCCAGCCGACACCAGACGCGGGCTAGGGGTGAATGTCGGAGAAGAGATGGGCGATGTGGGTATTTGATAGTCCCGGCGGACAACCAAGAGGGTGATGTGGGCCGCTTTCCTTCCTAGGCGTTTAGAGGCATACTCGAGTGCCTCGTTGACGTGGTTGGGCAGGTGATGGGCGTCGGCGATGGAAGGGCCAGCTTCGAGGGGCGAGGAGATACGACCCCTGATGCACGGAGAGAACGACATGGTGCCGACTTTGCTGTTGGATGCCCGACTCAGGGGAAAGGAGTGATAGACCTAAAGAGAGTGGCCGGTTGGTGCTCTAAGTGTTAGGTAGGTAGCCGAGACCACTTTCCAGGGGGACAGTAGCCAAGATATGGTCTGTGGTAAGGCTGACCCAGTTGGTTGGTGAGGATGGCGGTGGCTGACCGTCGTCTTCCAACCTCAAACGGAATCCTTCAAGATGCAAAACGAGACAGACATGCAGGTTATAAAAGAAGGTTCCTGCGCATCTGGCATCTCGCGTCCAAGGCCTTGTTTCAAGACCCGATCGGGAAACGCAAACAATGTTTCCAAACAAAGAACGAAACAACGGGCACCCGGAATGAAAGGGGTATGGTGACGACAGGGACGGGGGACTGGGATTGGGGTTGGGACTGATAAAAAAAGAATGGGCGGCTAACACTACCAGGCGAGCGATGAGATACACACAGTACAGAATAAGTGCAAAGAAGAGATGAAACAAGCAACGACTTTACCACCTTACGGCAACCTAACTGTGCCCGCGTTTCAGGTCGTAGCACGAGCAGCTTCCCGCCATGACGGGTCGGTGCAAAATAATAAATAGCATCTCGTCACGACGGTAATCCCGCGTGGGTGCGTGATACGTGATGCGTGGTGGGTGCGGTGAGCACGCGGTGCCGTTGGCCATTGCCTCTCTGACGGACAACGAGGACGTCATGCACGTCGTGTGATTTGTGATGAGGTCTCGGGAAGGAAAGAAGCCACTGCAATAGCGTTGCAGCCAGCAGGGGTGAGGTCGGCAAAGCGAGGCCTGTGGGTGGGCGACCAGCCGACCGGCCCCGCCCCGCATGGGCCTGCTGCGTTGGAGTATGGATGGGCCTGAGGTTCAAGATGCAGTTTCGTCAAAGCCGTGTTTGGTTCAAGTTGCCAACGGCTGTTTCCATCAGAAGTTATTTATGAAACCGAATCTTTTCCCTCTTTCTGCGTTTACAACAACAAAACAATTGTATACCCCGGTCACAATCCAACTTCCCTCACCCGACAATGACCCCAAAAATACAGCAGAAACGTAGAAAAACATCAAAACATCTCACCCAACCCCCAACCTGCCAAAAGACCACACCTCTTCCATCCAACAAATCAAAGAACAATTGATGAAGAAAAAAGGAAGCGAAGGAAGCAGCCTCGGCGGCTAACCCCATGCTTCTGGGCCAGAACCATTGCAGGGCCCCACTCGCCCTCAACCTCTCATCTCATGCGGGGTAGCGGAGCACAGGCCAATTCGGGACTTTTTAGCGTGATTCGACCAGGTATAAGCTTCCAGTCCCAGCATTCTTCTCTCGGATCTCTCCAGCTAGCCAATCCAGGCCGGGCGTCTAATAAACTGGGGCACCAACCCACTGAGCAAGGTTCTTTAAGCTGTCGGGAACCAACGACATTCGCAACAGAAGAGGCACAGCTATTTTGAGAATGCAAGTCCCAACGCCTCTTGATATGTGATTGGCCGTTCTGAATCTGATAGTTTTTGTGTATGCAAAGCCTCTGAACTTTCAAGGCAAGGCGGGCAGTTAACTAATCGTCAGAGGCAGCCTTTCTCTCCGGAAGCCACACCCGGCCTCGTGGTAACCTCTTTCGGGCGTGGGCGTTTTGCACTAGAGACAAAAGTTTCCAGTATCCCGAGCCTTGTCAACGTCTAGTTTTAGCATTGCCCTTTACCTTCGAAGTACTTCGTGCACAATCACAATGTCCCGGCAGAACCAAGTATAGTCAAGCCTCGTCGTCAAAGTCCCAGCTGGAAAGAGCAACAATGTTCTGGTTGACCCGTGATGTGAAGTTGTTGTTGAGACCCTCTCTATTAAACCGACTCCCTGGAGAAAAAAGAAACTCAGCCCAGGCCCACGAGAGCTGGAAACCGAAGCAGAAAAATCCCCAAAAACCTGCAATAAAAAAAACCAATGTCCCACCCCAGCCACGCCTGTCATGCATAGCAGCCGGTCCTCTATGGAGACCCCCCCAAACAAGTGCAATGTGCAATCTAATAAAAACAATACAGTGACCGCCCGACCCCGACCAGACCAGACCAGGCCGGTCCCCAACCCGTTCCTCTATCCGTCCCAAAATCCCCGCGCCGTCCGTGTTGGTAGTTTTGGGAAATGCAGATCGTGAATGCTCGATGTCCCTTGATTTTCCGCCCTGACGCCGCCGCTGATCCATGGGCAAATGACACCTTCCGTTTCGTCGTTTCGTGCTATTATCGTCGCACCCAATGCATCATCCCGTGAAATTGCTTCCCCTGCTTGACGGGGGGAGCATCTGCTGGGCCCTGGCTATGGCCGTAGTCGTAATTTCGTCGTGTCATGATGCCTGCCGTCTCCTTCTCTACTCCTCTCCACCCCGCAGTTCGTCCGTGACGGCGTCTTCAAATCCGTCGATCTGCCCGGAGCCCACGGATGAATTTGCCCAGTCTGCAGAGACCCGGTATCAGCCGGCCGTGTGGCTTGATCCGACGCTTGACTCGTCGCTATAATACATACCCGAACCGTCCTCCTCTAACTCGTCCACTACCATGAGCGTAGTCAGTCCATCCTGGACTTCTATCCATGTGTTAGTCCTGCCGTGCGCGAGAATGTGAGCAGGTATGAAGTGACCACTTACCATGGTTGAGCTGCACGAATCCCGGAGCCTCGTTATCCTCCCCTGGCTCCTTCAGATTGAAGTACCTGCTGCACTGCTTGATCACTCTCTGCAAGCCCCCAATCGCGCGCTCCGTCACCTCCGCATTGCGGATCACGTAATTTTCCCGAAGATAATACAGACACCTCACCCCGAGGGCTCTCGCCGTTAGTCGCATTTTCTCGGTCAATTCCCGCGCCTCCTCGGTGTCCTCACTGCCGGAAGGCCGGAAAGTGCGGTACCGAAAGATCTTCTCGTGCAAGAAAGTCTCGGTTCCATCAATGACTGACGTGTCAAAGTAGCCCAGCAAGCCGGGCGCCCAGTCAGGCACATTGTCGAGGCCAGCCATGACGACCTGGTGTGCCGTTTCCCCCGTCCTCTCTCGTGGGCCGTCAAACGTCTCCCGCATGAAGTCCAAAAACGCCTTGCCCTCAGCATTCTGTAATGACATGCACTGGTGGGAAGTGTGCTTGACCAGGTTGTTGACCATGCTCGTGTCACTTGCGGAGCGGCAGAACGCCGTCCCGGCCACACGCAGATACGGTGAGACGGCATGACCTATCTGCCCAGTGATCCGAAAGACGAGCGTGTGGAAGATGCTATTTTCCATTGCCTCACTTTCCTTCATCAGGGTCGTGATGATTGAGTGGGTCGCCGCTGGGTTTTGGGCAATCGAAATAAGCCTGTCCGTAAAGATATTGACCGGGATCGTGCGAGGACCCGACCGATGGAGAATCTCGGCTTCTTCTACGGTAACGTCGAATGGCTGGTCCGGATCCGTCCCGAACCTCACCCGCTCCCTGGCGCTTGCTGCACCTGTAGGGTGGCCATCGACCGTACACGGGAACCGGACGTTCGAAAGTAGGAAGTCGAGGAGGGCGATAATCGTTTCGTAGGACGGTGGTCGGTTGGGCGGTCTCCTAGCAACCACAGCAACCATTTTCGCGAACTGCGGCGGGAGAAACGGCTCGGCATGTGTGTCTGCCCACACGATCCATAGCAGCCACTTGAAGAAGTGGCGATGCCCCAAGAAAGCCGCCAGTTCGTAGCGGCCCATCTTGACAAAGGATAACATAAAATCGAAAACTTCATGCCACGAACGCAAGTTCATGTGAAAATTCTGCCACAGATGCTCGAGGTTTTCGATCACGCCCGCTATGACGGATTCCTGCGAGTCGAACTCGTCCGAATCCACTTCCTCATCATCGCCTATGGACGGGAGCCCGTATTGCATCGGGGCATGTGCCTTGATCGATTGGAGAATGTGGACCATGAAGTTGGCCGTCGCCTGGCGAACATCTTCATCCACGTTCCTCTGCATCAACATGCGGAGAGCAAAGATGAACCTGCTGAAGTAATCGTGCACTGCCATGCTGCAGCGAGGGCAGCTCTCACACATGGTCTGGATGGTGCCGAGAAGCGTGTAGAAGTCGGGAACATCCTTTGTCCGTGACGCAACCTGGTCCAGGTGGCTGAGAGCCATAGAGATTGCCTGCGTCTCCAGAGAATGGTCCGGAGAGCACCCATTCGAATGCAGGTTCCTCACATTGGAGAGGACCAAGCATACAAACTGTATCTGAGACGGGTCATACAGACAATGTCTCCGGAGCAACCAGGAGTTCTCCTCCTTAATGTACTCTTGGATGTCCTTAGGCATCTTCACAGCAAGAGGAACAGAACGCCCTTGGGGCTGTTGTTGCACCACCTGGTTCTTGGTCCGGGCTGATGACCTCTGGTAGAACAACATGTAGGCGCTATACTGCTTTTCAAAGATAGCATTGCTTGACTGGAATTGGGGCTGAAAATCTGGGCCCCCGAAGCATGAGTTTGCCATGGAGGCCGGATCCCACGGGGTGACTGTCTCGTCGTTAAATTCAACCCAAGTTTGGGTTTCGGTGTCTGTCGGGCGCTCCCGGATGTATGAATAATAATGACCTGATTCCGCCGTTCCGGTATGGACAAGGACGCCAACGAGCTCGAAGATGTCTTCCGATTCGTCTTCGCCAGGATTGCTCAGATGATCGATGGTGTACGGCCGCATGTCGATCTTGTCAGGAAATGCAAAGTAATCGTTGATCTTGCTCCGCTGCATAGTGCGCAGGTTGAAGTCAAAGCGCTTTAGGTGGCAGATGAGATTGTCCGGGATATCCTTCAGACAGGCCCTATTTACGACGGTTAGTACCGATTCTATAGCATAAGACAACATTTCCACGGACCTCTTGACGGCATCGACATGGCGATCACAGGTAGAGCACTTGTACTTGTTGTCTGTGCTTGGTTAGCAACGAAATAGGGCACTTCTCCGTCACGTCAAACGTCACATACCGCCTTCCATAATTTCCCCATCGACGTAGGCCTGCAGGCTTTCTTGCAATGTGCTTTTCCCCTTGATGTCGCATTGGATCGCCGAGAAAGGCTCGAGCCGTTCCGAGACGTGTTCGCATTCCTGGGAGCGGACTTGTTGGACGAGTTGGCCGCCATAGAAGGAACGGAAGCGGTTCTTTTCGTCAGCCGTCAAAAACTGGCTTTCCCACCGGTCGAATAGCAAGTTGTAGAACTCGTCAACATCCATCTGGATGACGACGTCAATCTGCGTGTCCTCGTATGTCTTGATGCTACCAACACATTCCTCGGGATTGATGAAAGGCCGGACACTTTCCTGCAGAAACGCGAATAACTTCTGTGTCTGGAAAAGTAACTGCTGGTCGTATATGCGGTCTCGGACAGTGGCGTCCAACATGAACTCGCGGAAGTCCACATTCATGAACAGCTGAGTTACCAGCGAGTTGAAGTAGCAGGTGTTGGACAAGTTACGGACTCCAGGATAACCACACGGCGCTCTGATTGATTTTGCCCTCTCAAACTGCTGGGGAAGCTCGTAGGAGTAAACGTCTGGAAGGTCAGATGTGTCTCTATTAGATGGCTTCTGGGCGGTGCAACTCACCGTCTAGGTTCGGAAAGACCGGGACTAAGTCATTCATGTCGTCGACGAGCCACATGTATTGTGTTGGGTCATCTTTGACCAGCCTGTAGATGATTTCCATCAGCTGTCCCCGAGTCTGCGGGCAAGCAATGGGCCGGCCATGACCGAGCTCTCTTGCCATTTCCTCGCGGAGCGGGAATAGATGCCTCCAGAAGATCTTTCGAGCAGTACCCCTAGGAAAACATCAGTATATCCGCATCGTTTGCTGAAAAAAAGGGGTGGCAAATACCAACCTCTCTGGAAGTATGTCCCGGCCGGCTCGCCCGCTGCGACTGCACACAATGTCGTGCAGGAGCCGAACCAGACCGGCCGCAACAAGGTCAACTTCGTCAGGCCTGGTGAGATCCTAGACAAACACAGTTAGAACAGGAGCGACAATGTATGCACTGGAGGGCGCTAGACGTACCTCGGACGTAGTATAGTTGGCAAGTAGGTCGAACCAATCATTTGAGAGTTGTTTGATATCTAGCATTTCAATTTGCGTCTCTTCAAGGGTGCCGAGCATGTCGGAGCATAGGTCAAGAATCTCCGCTGGATTCCCGGTACCTGCGATCGCTGGCCTGACTAGGCGCGAGATGAGAGGCCAGAAGAACTCTCTGAGCTTTGCGACTGTCGTTGACCGTTTTTCCGAAGAGCTGGTATGACATATTAGAGTCTGTGCGTTATAGGAGCAAACAACCGCAGGGTTATTACCTCTCATTCTCAGCAAGTGCGCCCGTCTTTTCCCGGATGAGGACCGCAGTTGTTCGCCGGACAGTGGCCCGCAAATCGTTGAGAAGAAGGTCTTCAAGAACATGGGGAACGTCTGGGTGGCTGGCGAATGTCGACAAGAAGCCGTCGCTCACACAACAACTCTCTAGGATGCTCTGGAGACACAGAGCTACGTGCTTGATGGCGCCCTTTTGAGGATTGGAGGTAGTCGCCACTGAAAGAATCGCAAGGAGGCGATCCAAGAGGGGAGCGTCAAGAGACTGGGTCACGGATGCCGGAAGTTCGTGGCCTGAGCGTCCCATATCATGTTAGTAAACGTGAGCTGTAGAACGAGAACCAACTGCGATAAGTACCTTTCAGAAGAGAGACAAACAATGCTACAAGAGCAGAACCAAGTTCGATTTGCAGTTCTAGGTTCGGGCATTGGGCGACGACCTGAGGGTCCGAGATTGCTGGGACGACAAGGGACATGGCTCGGGCCAAAGAGGCCATGCGTGGACTGTGGTCATCGTCTATTGGGCTCGCCTCCCCTACAACCGCGGATCTTGGCCTCCAGGCGCCGAGATACTCTTGGAGAGCATGGACAGCATAGAGCGACTTAAATGGCTGCGCAAGCGGAAATGTGTCGAGGTAAGAAACCGAGGGGTTGCTAATTGCTTCGAGCAAGTTTTTATCGACAGGGAGCTTAGCCAAAAATCCGTAGATCTACCAATGGTTAGTGTTACCATTTGAGCAGCAAAGAAATCTCCGAAATTCTTACTTCGCGAGCGAGCTTTTCGTCCATCGAGAGGTACTCCCATAATTCATCGAAGTGGTTCAAGATCTCAACCTCGACTGGAGATGCACCTTGGGGAACCCTTGGTGAAGTAGGAACCTCAGGCTCTCTTTTGACAAGAATAAGGCCGTTATGAATTTGAAGATCCTTAAGGGATTTGCAGATGTCGCTTTCCTGGGGCACAAACGGTCTCCCCCGGTAGTAGATCCGGTAGCACTCGAAGCCGGTAGCCTCTCGCAGCCTCGCAAGCAACGCTGCAGCCGTGTTGCCTTTACCGATGTCGAGGGGCATGACAGTTGTCTGTTTGTCACCGTCAAACGACTGATACTTGAGTTCCGCAGGTTCGCCCTCCATCTCTTTCAGCGATTTGGGAATGAGCGATCTCATATCCGGCGCGGAAAACTGCGGCTTAGCCTGATGAGCATGGTGGAACTCTCTCAGGACCGCTAAGGAGCGGACGAACAACAGTTCTTGTTCTTGGATTTGTTGGTCCGTGGCAATTAAAACCATGGAATCGTCGTCCCCGCTAGTTGTGCCATCGGCAAAGGTCTTCAACCTCGCCGCTGCCGACGAAAGCTGGCCAAGGCACCGGTCGGCAAGGGCTAGATGTACTTTTCGAGCCCTGTGAGGCGGGAACGATTGGATGGACCGGCTCTCAATGTAAACATCGCTAACCAGGGCGTGAATGGCCCGCTTCTCGACTGTCCCCGTCGGGGCAGTAAGGGCAATCCGCCACAGCATTTCGATTCCAGCGTTCTTAGGGTTTTCCTCGTCGTCAAGAACAATGCTAGCGGGGTCGTTCACGAGCGGCATCACGCCCTCGCGAACGAAGTCAAGAGCACCCTGACAGAAGAACTTGGGGTCCAAGGCTAGGAGGTACTCAGAGAAGCAGATCGATGCGAAGGGGTTCCGACCTGAACTTCGCTTCATCGCAATAGTCAAGATTTGCCAGGCGGCGTCCCGGTCCTCCTGGCACGCTGCTTCCGAACCAACGAGCAGACCCCATAGTTTCGGCCCAAGTTCTTCCGTGATGGTTGTAGATTCCTGGTATATCAGTGACGTGAGAAGTTCCTTCCGGGGAGCGTTCTGCGCCCCACTAATGACGGCAGGGAAGCCGGCAGCTTTCGCCACAGGGATCGTAGCAGCGAGCTCCTCGATCAAGAGTCTCGTCAGGTCGTGCTCAGAAGCCAACTCGTGTAAGTCCCGGGCATGGTGAAAACGGGTCGCCATCTTGAGAACCCAGAGACTCCCTATTGTGGACGGGGACCGCTGTGCAATGTCGCTCAGGCAGTCGCGATATATCTTCCAGCGACCCTCCTGGTCAGGGCCGTGGTTCAAAACGCTGTCCAACTTCTGGATCGCGAACTGCTGAAGGTCGGGATACGCAACAGGTGACTGCGGCCCCAGCCCCGCGGACTGGCGGATGAGGCGAATGAACAGATCGAAGGGGGCAGAGTCGGTGAGCAGACTCTCTGGGAAGCGAGTGAGGATCTGTTTGAGGACCTGATCGCAGAACTCCCGCATGGTGGAGCCAAAGACCTCGACGGGAATTGTATTTAGTTTCTCCAGGAAATACATCAGCGATTCTTGAGTGAACAGGTTGGCGATGCGGCCGATCATTCGGATAAGGGCGTCCGATACCCGTGGATCCTGTGTTGAAGTGACTGTTTGCCACAAGGTGTCGGTATGCGCTCGCGAATAGGTGGTCGATACGACCAGAAATCCGATGATATTGCTACTCTCAAGGGTGATTTCCGGATGACATGTCGGGCCCAAGATGTAGTTGACCAACCCTGTGCTCAGGAGGAAGTCCGCAACGTAGTGCAACAGAGCGAGTGTGGCTTCCTCGCCAAGCGGGTCGGCGTTTTTGCGATACAGAGCGACGAGATCACTGCACATGGTACTCACGGCCATGACGCGCAGCTGCATTTGGCCGGACCTGATGAGTTTGACAAAGTGCGTGAACTTCCAATGGTACGAAATTGCCTCCGGCACAAGATGTGCTGCGACGGCCGGGCGATCCTGGAGATGCCCGTCGATGACGTCCAAAGGGACGATGCCGCCCGTGGCGAGGCAAGCCTGGTATATCTCTGTCAGTCCCTCGATGAGGTTTGCCGCACCCTCGGGCGAGAGCTGGTTGAGGTTCTTGTCGACCATGTCCGAAAGCATGGTGCCCATCGTCGTGAAGAAAGTATACATGCGAGTGATGGTGCGCTTTGCAGGCTCGCCGAGTTGCTGAGTAGGGGGGTATTGTGCCCTGCGGAACGTGTACTTCATGATATTCCCCGCTACTAAGCATATATTTCCTAGGTGGTCAGTGACCAGCCGAGGGAATTGGGACGCGAGCTGGAGCTCAAGCGTGGCTAGCTGCCGAATGTGCAAGAGGGACCCTCCTTGGACTGCCGGGAAGTTTTGGAACGTGTCCACAACGACCATCATCTCGGCAACATAACTCCAGTCGTCGTCCCCATTGCGCGGAAGTGGTGAACTGTGCATTGTCACCTCTTCTCGGCGTGTGAGAGCTCCAAGCGCGTGAATGTAGGATGGCGAAACGAGCGCCTGGACGCGCGCCTCGTCGGACATGGTTTGACTCCGCAAGACTCGGAGGTCCACCTCGACGAAGAAGGCCGTCAATTGTGCAAAAGACCTAAAAAAGCCAAAGATCTCCTGCCTCATATCTTTAGCTCTGGGGTAGGTCCTGTGATCAAGGTCAGTTTCAGTTACCATGTATACATTCGTGCTGTCGAACTCACTTCCGAGTTACCATGTGGAGAACCAAATGGGGCACAGCTTGCCACATATCTCGATGCATGAAGGCGGAGTCTTCAACGGTGTGAAGAGGCGCAGTCTTGACATAGAGGAGATACTTGTCTATCCATTCGATGAACGCGCGAGGTACTTGCTCGTCTGGGGTGTGTTGCGTGTCAGAGTTGCCCGGGCTTAGTCAATGTTATAAGTGGGGGAAGAAGCTTACGGGTTGGCAAGAATTGCAACAGCCGGATCACGGTTTCCATATAGGATTCTGCGCTGTCGTGGAAGGGAAATGATACGGATGGGTCATATTCGAGTGACCGGCCAGAGTCGTCCAACATGGTGATCGAATCATCGTCATCGAAATCCGCGTCATCTTCTGCAGCCATAGAAACGATTTCAATTAGCGGACTCCCGCTGTCCGACCTCGACGATACGGCAGCATCGGATGTCGTACCGTTGGTCGGCATAACTGAGTCTGGTTCATCCGCCGTTGTGTTGGCGGCATGGGTCTGAGCTGCGGCGGACGGCGGGGTACGACGCCTGTGCATGGGCGAGGGCGACGGGGGGGACGAGGGAGTCGCCTCGAGGGTCTGTAACTGCGACGGCGTCCGTACGTTTATCGTGACGCGGCTAGATCGCGGTTCAGAAGCAGGCTCAGCGGCGGGTTGTTGCCGCTCGGGGGTGGCGGGGATGGCCAGGTCCGAGTCAATCTTCATGGCAGAATCGCTTCTCAAATCGATGGCCGACGTGCCCGCAACGGGTGGGCTAGAGGAAGAACGAAGAGTCTCGACGGATCGGCTTCGAGAGTCGCTTGCTAGGGATGTGCGACGTCGCTTCCTAGAGGAAGACTCGTTATCGTCGTCAAAGGGATTGGGGCGAGTCGAGCAAGGCTCGGAGGAGACAGCACGATCACTCGACGGGTCGGCTGTCGAAGCTTGAGCCATCGGGCTGGCGCAAGAGATGGATCTGGGGAAGGCGGCTTCAGCTCCGCAGACGGGTGAGCTCCGCTCGGGGAAGCTCGGTGGCAGCTTCTAGATCGCGCAGTTGTGAGCATGTGGTGGTGTTTTGTGATAGGTGCAGGCCCAAGAAGGTGGGGGTGGATGCTTTGGATCAAACAGGTTGTGCTGGGGGGAAAGGCAGACACGGCAACCTGGGAAAGCCACCCAAAGTTTGGGGCCCCGGTTTTAGAGAGCTCCAGGCAGTGGACGCGTTGGCCAAGAAAAGCTGCAATTAAGAAGGGCGACTTGACTGGAAAGCAGGTTGCCGAGGGAAGACAAAGAGAAGCAAGCAGCTGCTTTGCCAATAAATCGAAGCAGTACGACAGGCTGGTTTAAAGCTCTTCTGCTGTTTGTTGATAATCTTTTCTTCTGGTCAAGCCCCTGTCCTCAATGCTGGGGGTTGTATGTATGGAGGTGGGGAGTGGGGTGCAGGGTGAGCTCGGTTGGGGGCACGGTCGATGTAAGTGACCAGGAGAGACAAGGTGACAACCAAGCTCCCGCCTCGGTGGTTTGCAGCGGCTTCTGGGGCTCAAAGAGGGGAGGCTCTGGAACAGGCAGACGCGGAGAATGGGGGGCTGCGAGAGAGATGAAAAACCCGGAATCACCACATACCTGTTACTGGTAGCCAACAATGCACAGTGGGTAGCCAAGCGCAAAGGGAACAAATAGCCTGGTGCCGGCGTTGGGGCAGGAAAAAAGTATGTTCCTCAGATCCGAAGTTGAGGAAACTTGCCTTTTGAGTGGAGGCTTGGAGGTTCCTCGGGAGCTTGGGTCCCGCAACGGCGAAGGATGGAATGACGGAAAGAAACGAGGGGCTGCGCGGCTGCGGGGCGTGAAGCAGACGGGAGCTACCAGGCCATCCAATGATACAATGGTGGGGGGTGGGGTGGCCATATAAACCTGCCTTACTGTGTACTACGTAAGGTAGTGCAGAACTCACCACCCAAGAAACGATGCCAGTATCACAAACCGGGCACTGGCCGATATTTTAGGCTGCTCTTTTGCACAATGTCTAAATCTAGTTGTTAGCTAAGAAGGCAGGATATGATGAAAATGACTCTGGCATCGGCAATTCCCCTCCAACGGATGGCCCTGATCAAAGAGACAGGTATGGCTAGCTGGTAGGGCACACCAACTGGGAGCCTTCCATTATTGCGTACTGTGTGTGCACTTGGAGTTTCCTGATGAGAATCATTAAAGCATACTGTATACGAATAAAGTGGCCCAGTCCCGCTTTATGTCCCAGGAAGCACACTCCCGTTCCCGAGTTCCGTTTGCTCTAGGCAGAGAGAGTACTCTCTAGCCAAAGGAAAGCCGACCTCGACTGGAAACTAAGAAATAAGGAAAAAAAAAAAGTCAGTAAGTACAATTCAATTTTTGGGCTTCCGGACAGCGTTTGACTCATTTCGACATCTGCACTTGGAGTTTGGCTTTTTGCTCATGCGGTTCAGTTAGTGGACGCCCAAACACAGCCAGAGGTCTCGTCTCGTATATTTTATCATGAATGTTTATATTCGAGACAAAATTGCCCTTCCACTGGCTCATGAACCACATTTTGGTTCATACACAGCAACCAACATGTCGTTGGCTCGTCAACTGAAGACAAAATTTTGGAATCATCACTATCCTGACACCGACGTGCATTTAGAATCTCAGACAAAAGATCTCCATTCGTGCCGAGCTGCTAAGTATGTGGGGCCAGTCCCAACTCTCCCTCTCCCCTGTCGCTCTTTTTTTTGCAGAACACACCCGACCTGGTACACGACATCATCAGCATCAGCAAATCGTACCGATTCACTAACGGAGTCGTCACTGTCAACACCAAGGTTTTTTTTGACAGCGACAATCTGGGCAGAACTAGCGTCCAACATTCGTCACATGAACTTTTTGCAAGGCAAGAAGTCGACACATCCTAACGGCCTACCATTGGATTACAGCTCGTGATTCAACGATCATCAAGGCTCAACCACAATTGGTTGAAATTTGACCCTAAGAAAAAGCAGCTCGATTAGCTAGCAAGTGGTGACGACGTTATCATGGATCGTAAAAGGGTCGTGCACACCCTCGATACGCCTTACTCGACCGTCGAATGGTCAGGAAACCTCTGTCTTCAGATACACACCACCTGCTGACTACCTAACATACAAGGCCGCAGATAGCACAGGGCGACCAAGATGTCATCCTAGAGCTCCTATGCCAGTGAGTCCCGTTCTAGTGCATTTCTATTCCCTAACATTTGAACGGCCACTCTAACATTATACCCATGTAGATTACTAACTCCGCTCGGTGTTCACCGTAAATCGTTCATCACCCCATCCAAGGGGAAACGAAAACGGTCCCAGAAAGCAGGTAGCCCAGAGAACCCTGAGGAAAAGTCGCAAACTCTGGATTCACCCCCCACGCCGGAGTTGTTCGCCTATGTCGATGTAGGGCTCTCAAAAATCTCCCGCGAGTTGCAGGCCATGTCTAGGAAGGACGACCGCAACCCGTCATCGGAAGCCACACCTTCGAAGCTCGGAGAGAAAGAGCCCAAAATCGACACGAGGCCGTATGCCGTGGTCTTCGTGACCCGTTCTGGCCAGCCGTCGACATTCCACTCTCACTTCCCCCAGATGGTAGCTCTCGCTGCTCAAACCCAGCTGGCGGACAAGGCTGTCAGGTTGGTTGGGTTTTCCAAGGCTTGTGAGGACCGACTGAGCGCGGCACTCGGGATACCCCGGGTTTCTAGCATCGGGTTGAGGGTGGATGCCCCGCAGGCAAAAGGGCTAGTCGATTTCGTGCGTAACCACGTAGCCCCTATCGAAGTCGCTTGGCTCCGGGAGGCGCGGGCTGGCAAGTTTCTGGAAACGAAAATCGATGCCGTTCCTACAAAGATCGGGGCCAAGAAGCCGAGGCTTTCCTAGCAGAGGTATAGGTGGGTGGTGTTTGAGGTGAACGCCACACCGAGGGAGGTTCCCTTGCTCGCCTTCTATTGCGCATGAGTAGCCGACAGCAACCGTCACTCCACAACAGCCGCAAGGGTCACAGGACGTCGACGCATGGATGTCGACGTATACATCCGCCCGCTGCTGCACTGCAGCGTGACGCTCGAGCAACACCTCGAGCAACTGCCATGCATGAGGGCTCTTGGCCAGCACGGCGCTAAGTGTTGACGTCAAGGGAAGCGAGGGGGTGCGCTGAACTGACGGCAGTTAGCAGACACACTGAGAAGCTCGCATGGCTGTATGAAGAGATTCAATATATCTGTCATCTAAAAGGGCCCGTGTCTATTTTCACCAAGGATATCAATCTATTCGTGCTGCAATGACCAAACTCAACTCCATGCACCACACCCATCCTATCATCACACAACACAACTTACACACACCATATCCTACAAACCCCACCCCGCCTACCCTCACACCACCATCAACCCCCCTCAAAACCTACTAATCCCCCTCCCAAAAAGCCACGACACCACCCAATAAATCGGCACCAACACCTTATTCCGCCAGGACATACTCTTGGTCAGATACGCCCCGCGCCAGACCACCCAGGCCACCCACCCCTTCAGCTCGTCCGCCTGGCTCTGGTGGATCGCCTTCCAGCTGCCCAAGTAGGTCAGCGTGCCCCAGTTGCGGAACCGGAACGCCTTTTTCGGGGTGGTGCTGGAGCCGTTATGGCTGTTGTGGCTGTAATGCCCTGTGTTGAGTTGTCGTGCGAGGTAGCTTGCTTGCTGGGCGGCGACTTGGGCTGTTTTGGGGAGGGTCGTGTCGTTCTCCATGACGGCGCAGTCGCCGATCACGTAGACGTCTTCGAGTATGCCGCCGCCGCCGCCGCCGCCGCCACCGGGTTGGGAGGAGGATTTGTCATCCTTGGCATTATTCCCGCCCTTGGTGGCGGTGCGCGCGCGGAGGTAAGGGTCGGTCACGATGCCACCCGTGCGGGCGTCGCGGAGCAGGTGGCGGGTCGTGCCGGGGTCGGTGGAGGGCGGGTTGGCGCCGTCGAGCGCGAGCTCCTTGGACGCGAGCTTGGCGATCAGCGGGTTGGCCATTAGACCCGTGCTCCAGACGACCAGACCCGCGCCGACCTCCTCGTCGCCGTACTCGGCGATCTTGATCTTGAGCGCGTTGTGGCGGCGGCCCAGATCGCCGTCGGCAAGGCGCAGCCGCTGCAGATGGTGCTCCGTCTTGACGTGGATGTTTTGCCGCGCGAAGGTGTCCATGGCGTAGCCGGCGAGGGCCTGGTCGAACATGGGGAGGACTTTGGGGGCCACGTCGTAGACGGTGATGCTGACGAGGGGCACGAGGTCTGGGTAGATGGGGGCGAGGTCGTCGCGGATGAGGTCGTGCAGCTCGGCGGCGAACTCGATGCCCGTGGGCCCGCCGCCGACGATGGCAAAATGGAGCAGTTGGCGCTTGTCGGCGTCGCTGAGGTGGTCGGATCCGCGCGGGTACGAGCATTGCTCGAAGAGTGAGAGCACACGCAGGCGGATGCGCCGGGCGTCACCGATGTCGCGAAGGAAGTGGGCGTGTTCCCGGACGCCTTCAATGCCAAAGGTCTGGCTGTAGGCTCCACATGCGATAACAAGCTTGTCGTATGGAATGTCGATGATATCTCCCTTGGGCTTCTGGGCTACAGAAGTCGATATCTCCTTCTCCAAACCGCTGGTTTCTGACGGCGAAGGGAAGGGTGCCGGAACACGCGTCTTGCTTGCAGCCTCCTCGGCGGCGTTTGTCTCGACACGGATGGTCTTGCGGTTGAAATCGATGTCGTCGGCCCAGCCCTGGTAGAAGCCAATCTTGCCTGGCAGGCGGCGGACAGGTTCCAAGATCGTGCGGAATTCGAGGGTTCCAACCGAAGTAGAGGCCAGCAAAGGGGTAAACACAAAGTAAGAGCGCGGCGAGATTATCACACGCTCGTACTTTGCCGGATCAAGAGTTCGAGCGAAGCCGTAACCTGCCCAACCCGAACCAAGAATCACAACTCGTTCCTTGCGAGTATCATTGTCTATCGAAGCATCAGTGAGTTTGCCCTCATGGAAATAGGGAAAATAAAATACCAACTTTTGGCGATACTGAAGCATCTCTTTGGCGCGTGTGATCGAGCTACCAGCTGGCCACAGCGAGTGAGCCCGTGGTGGGCCATTTTCGGAGGCCGTGATAATGGGGACATGGTCAGTGTCACTGGATGCAAACATCAACAACCAGAAGTACGAAACAGTAACTGGAAGATTCTATTAATGGTGAGACTGTGTGAGATATATGCATTTTCTGGTGGATGACTCTGTCTCATAAAAAAAAAACCAGCATCGGATAGGTCAGGGGGCGTCCCGAGACTGCCCGTTGATGTCATGGGATCAACCAGCCTTGGCCAACGTTCGCCTAGGCTGATCATCGCTGACTCAGGGCCCAGAAATTGTCTAAAAAGATGCCAGAAAATCCCAGTCCAAGTTATTGGCGTCCAGTCGCATTGTAGATGAACTCCATGACTTTTTCTGTGTCCGGGTGATCCGATGATAACAAGGCTGAAAGTGCCTGTTTGCCAAGGACTTGAATGAGATCCATCATCGGGCCCATGGCTTGGCGTGAAATGGCTTGGCGTGAGATACCGCCGGGCTCGACCGGGCTCCGACAGTCGGGCGACGACCATGCCCGTGCTCCGGCGCGGGAGAAATCGGAAGGAGGTGAAGAGCCTCAAATCTCTCAATGTCTCCGTAATACGAATACCTCTATCTAGGCAATTGGTCGAGTAGTAGGGTAAGATTTGGTCACTTTCTAGAATAACGCATTGGAGTTCACAGGTTACTAAAATATAGTCGATTCATCCATTCCTCGATACCAGCCAAGAAGCCCCAGTGCGTGCCGTCACATTTTGAGTTGGAGATACCGAGAATGCCTTGCATCAAGGAATGAACAATAAAAGGCATCTCGAGTAGGGGTTTACAAAGGACATTGTGATGTGTTAGTTTGAGCAGGAAGGTCTAGGGATAAGCAAGGACTGGAATATGCGAAGAACGGGCTCATGAATCAAATCATTGAAAATGGCTAGCTACAGTGCTTAAGTAAGGGATGTTAAAGAGGGAGATCTCCAGTTAAAGAGGGGTGGGAAGAGAAGATCGCCATCGTAGCGCGCGAGTCCCCTCCCTCACACGCACACGTGTAGAGTGCTCTCGTTCAAATGGCCCAAAAATAATGACAAGTGTATGATTTCGTGGTATGGTTGTGCCTTGGCATATTTGGAAACTTCGTTCAGCCAGTAAATGCCCGGTTCTCTAGTTGAAATTGAATCAAGCTGTGCCGAGTCAAATATAAAGGCGACGAACTCGATCGAAGCCCAAGGACATGCTTCTAAGTATGTGGCGTTGAATGGATACTGTTCCTTTTGCATAATGTCTTGTCTCAGTCACCCGGTCAAAAGAGTTGCATTGGTTTACCTCAAACCTGCGGCATGTCTGTCATCGCTGGCATCCTTGCACTCGATGCTCTGGGCAGGCAACACAGACTCAACCCGCTTGATTGGCCAGCTTGCGCGCGCGACCAGGGGTGCAGCCGCAGGGAACTGGCACAGCAGGGGGAGAGGTGCTAAGCCGCTGTTTTTGGTGGAGTTTCAGTGCGCCTGGCAGAGCACTCAGAGGTGGGCGGGAGCGGCTCGTTGCGGTAGGGTTGCCTAGCAACGGAGCCAAGTTGCGCACGAGGGGCTGCTGGCCTTGTTTACTTAGCTGGGCCAATCAGGGGCAGTAATCTGCCTCGTTGCACCACTCATTGAGAAACCAAGGACAGCTCCCTTAAACATCACAACCCATTAACTCCCTGCCGGTGCAGCAGTTGTTGATCTCACCTTCGTCTTCTCGCTCACCATCCACGGTGTCGGTCGGAAAATACGTTAACTGCTGCGCGGTTGTGGTCGACATTTATTTGTTATCGCATCGCATCGCATCGCATCGCATCCGTTGATAACCCCAATCAGCATCAGCGTCTCTCTTTCCTTCCTGTCTGCGATTGCAACAAGCCAGATTCTTTTTGCGACGGCGCAGCTGGCTTCCCGGAAATTTTTATTTTCGTTCCCAATTGTTTGCACGGCTGCAACCTCACGCCTGCCACATGCGCTTGCCATAATACCTTCAGGGACAACAGCAATCGCAACAAAAAGCAAAACGACCTAGACCAAGTATACCCCGCGCTCCCTTGATAACGTTCATTCCGAGCATGACATCTGAGGAACCGGTATGTCGCCGCAACTTGCATTCAATTATTTTCGATACCCTACCCCGAATAACATTCCTGACATTGCGCGCTTTTCAAGGTACAACCTCTGCGCCTTTCCAAGAGCAGTACCATGCCTACTCCCGCAAAAGCTGGCAGCGCAATCCCCCGCCCACTGTCCGAACTGTCACCTACCGAGAAGCGGCGGAACTCGCCCAGCTGGAATCAGACCACCAAGGTGAGACAGTCTTGTGCCACCCTGTTGAGCGTAAGACCGGGGCTAATCAATTGGTTTGTCATGCGACAGAAAATGGCACTCACGGACTCGTCACCATTCCAGTCGTCGCCCTTGGAGAACACCACTTCCCCGCGCATGTTCTGGCAGAACCGCAGCTTTAACTCAGAAAAACAGCTACGGCAGTCGTTCCGCTCGCCATCACCGTGTCGCCGATCCTCCATCGAACGCCTGCAAAAGGCGTCCCGCGTCAAGAACAGCAACATTTTAGCCCTCGAGCAGAAGCACGAATACGACCCAACCAAGGTGCCCCAAATCGAGCGTCCCCTGTCTAAAGTTCAGGGCAACGCTTTTGGCGGCAGTGGTACCACCGGACCCCGCTCCGAGAACCGCCCTTTTGGCCACCAGAGGAACGAAAGCAAGAACAGCATCCCCGTCCTGAGCCCTTCCAAGGCTGCCCCAGGCCCCATGAGCCCACCGATGCGCCCGACAACTCCCAGCAAGGATCAACCGTCGCCCATGAAATCTTCGCTGTCGAGCCGCTTCAAGAGTAGCTTCGACCCAGAGACGGGTACCTGGACCGAGGTGTCGGGTGACGAGCGCGATCTTCCCGAGGGCAAGTCGCTCCACCGGCACCAAAAGAGTGTTACCTTCGATGCAGCGCCTCCCCAGGTGAACGAGTATGAGATGACAACGCCCGACCTGTCATCCATCGGGAGCAATTCGAGAGAAGGCAGTTACGACTCGGAGGAGGAGGATGATGATGACGATGATGAGCACTACATGGTCCACGGTAGCATCGACCCCGATGACAGCTTCGACGCCTCGCTGGAAGACACCGACAAGACTCCCGTCATGGGACCCGATGAATGGAGGCAGAGCCAGGACGATCGTTTCGAGAAGAGCCCCAGGCCCGACGAGCTCCCGTCTTCTCAAAGGCCGCTTCACCGGCGCACCGACTCATCTAACTCAAATGGCGAGAGCCGGCCATTGCCCCCCCTTCCGGGGATGGGCCCGGCCGCCCGAAGCTTGCCGTCGCCTCCACCCGCATCGAGCACAACGCCGGAATCCCATAACATCGGAACCGGCAGGATGCCGCTCGAGGAGCGCCTCAGACTGATGATGCTTTCCGACGACGGAAAGTCGGCGGCTGAGCAGCAGCGGGAACGCCGCATGAGACGTGCCGGTGCTCGCGAGCGCGCAGAGAGCCAGACACCAGAGCGCGAGAGCCGCAGCCCTAGCGTCCAGCCTCATCCGGAGTTTGAGGAGGAGGAGGAAGACACTGTTGGCGAGCTGTCGGGCCTTGAGGAGTACCAACTGCCTCCCCGCATCTCACGGGAGTCAATCCTGCGTCGCGTGAACGGAAATAAGCTTTTCGACCGCGAGGCCGACTATCAGTTCTCTTCACCAGCCGGCCCGTCGTCCCCTGACCCCCCTCTCCCGTATGACCCGGATGTGCCCATCCCTACTACCGAGGACTCCGTCACGATGGACATGGACGACGAGGATTCCGATGAAGGCAGCGTCATCATCAATCGCAACGTCGCGTCAGACTACGATGTCGATTCCATCACCGACATGTACCAGCGCTCTGAGATGACTGATGATGACGATGAGGATGAGCTTGATGACGATGACAAGAGCTCGTATGACGATGAGACCGAGAGCCAGTACTCCAATGAAGAGAAGCCTCACAAGGACCAAGTACCGGGGCCCGAGGAAGATCAGGCTCCGACCCCGCGGGCAACGACTCCCATGGATGAGCCAGTGGTAGCCGCTCAGGACAAAGAAGAGGCACGCGCGTCATTCGAGATTCCAAGCCGGCCTGAGGAGAATGAGTTTTCTAAGAGCTTTGATTCTTGTATGCTCGCCAAGCCCGAGGAGCCAGAGGTTGCTGCCGAGCCCGAGAAGTCGAGCACCCCAGATGCTCAGGCACAGGCACAGTCTCAACGGCCCTTCACACCCGAGCAGCAACTCACAAGATCTCTTACCAAGCCTGAATACGATGGATCAGGCTGGGGCGAGCCTGAGGAAGTTTCTGATGACCCTGGCACTCCCGACTCCGTCATCCACCACCCAATTGCCATTCCCAGTAGCGAGGAGGAAGCAGCGCGGCAGTCTCCCGCAATCCCCGAGCAAATAGCGACCATCAAGTCGGCATCCGGGTCCAAGCTCAAGACGCGCCCCTCAGCCACACCATCAGATCTTGCATCCATGCGGGAGGCTCGTCGTCAAGTCAGCCGCGAGATCCCACCGATCCCTGAACGACACCGTAACCGCATCTCGCGTGACATGGAGGTCGATATTAGCGAGGCCACCAGCGACTTCCTTGAGCGTCACCCTAGTTTTAAGAAACGCAGTCTGACGCTCGACCTTGACCTTGGCCTCAGCCTTGACCAGGACTTTGATCGGGTTATCGAAGCTCAAAAGGTTGCGTTTTACCCAGTTCCTTCTGTTCAGCCCTCCACAACTGCAGCCAGTTTCTTCCAAGCGGGAGAGACATTTGACGAACATGAAATACCCCTCACAGCAACCACAGGCGACCTAATTACTAACATATCTCATCGAAAACAGCGCGGCTACCTAATGCGCCAAAATACCAAGATGGTCACGGCCAGTGATAAGGATTCGGATGATGTTCGCGGCTGCCGGTCTGCGGGCAACTCACCCGTGAAGGCTACCCGTCCTCAGTCGTGGACTGTCGAGCCGTGGAGCGGCGGGCAGAGGAAGCGTAGTATTCGGAAGCGACACCCCCCACCGGTCCCGTTCCACCCCTGCCCGGGCAGGAAAGCAATGCGGCTGCTGTTGCCAATGCCAACGAGGAGGACATGGCCGTTGAGATGGCGACCGAGGAGAGCGGAGAGAGGGGCCGGCTCTTTGTTAAAGTGATGGGAGTCAAGGACCTTGATCTGCCCATTCCGAAGAGTAAGAGAAATTCTCCAGCCCTTGGGCATTATCATGTCACCCAACTAACAGCCACAGACGAGCGCACTTGGTTCAGCTTGACGCTTGACAACGGTGTCCACTGCGTGACAACTGCCTGGCTCGAGCTTGCCCGCAACGCACCCATCGGTCAGGAGTTTGAGCTGGTCGTTCCCAACGACTTGGAGTTCCAACTCACCCTCAACGTCAAGCTCGAGAAGCCCGCGCCTGCGCCTCTCAACAAGAAGGCCCTCCCCCCCTACCAAGACCTCTAAGCCCAAGACGTCGGCCTTCAGCCGCGTTTTCGCTTCTCCCAAGAAGCGTCGCGAGATGGAGCAGCGCCAAAAGCAGCAAGAAGAGGAGGACCGGCTCGCTGCCCAGCGCGAGGCGCAATCCCGCCAGATGATGCTAAAGGCGTCGCAGCAACCCAGCGCATGGGATCTGCTCAGCCCGCTGGCCGCAGAGGACGGTAGCTTTGCGCGCGCCTACGTTTGTCTCAAGGAGCACGAGCCGCGCTGCTTCGGCCGGCCGTACCTCGTCGACGTAGCGGCCTTCAACGAGTGGGCGACCGAAGAGGCCGGATTCGCGTCCAGCGTCAAGAGCAAGCGTGGCAACGCGGCGGGTGCTACGACGGGTGGTGTGATCCGGCGCGCGCCGTACAAGATCGGCAAGCTCGAGTTGCAGCTGCTGTTCGTACCGCGCGCCAAGGGCGCCACCGACGACGACATGCCCAAGAGCATGAACTCGTGCATCCGCGAGATGAAGGCCGCCGAGGAGCGCCTAGCCCGCTGCTGGGAGGGCCACCTCAGCCAGCAGGGCGGCGACTGCCCCTACTGGCGCCGCCGCTACTTCAAGCTAGTCGGCGCGAAGCTCACCGCCTACCACGAGGCCACGCGCCAGCCGCGCGCCACCATCAACCTCGCCAACGCGAAGCGTCTCATTGACGACCGCCGCACGCTCATGGAGAAGGAGACGACGGGCCGCGGCGGGCGCCGTCGCCGCTCGGCGTTTGCCGAGGAGGAGGAGGGCTACATGTTTGTCGAGGAGGGCTTCCGCATCCGCTTCAACAACGGCGAGCTGATCGACTTCTACGCCGACAGCACTGCTGACAAGGAGGGCTGGATGAGGGTGCTAGGTGAGGTTCTGGGCCGGGAGAGCTTGGGTTCGGCCGTCGACGGCGGCTCCTCGGAGGACCTCACCGGTGCTCCGGGAAGCCGCATGAAGGGGAAGTGGTGTGAGCTGGTGCTGAAGAGGGAGGAGACGCTGAAGAAGCGCGCTGAGGGGAGGAGGGTGCATTCGCGTACTAAGAGCATGTACGTGTAAGGGTGGGGTGAGAGTCATGGGGTTTTCTTAGCGATGATGGGATGATGATGTCGGGTGTTGGGGCTGGGCTGGGCTGGGCTGGGCTGGGCTGGGTTGGGTTAGGTTAGGGCTGGTTGGACATTCGTTGCTGTGGCTGGTGTTGATGAGACGCCGGGATGGGGTAAATCATGTGGATGGAGTTCGGTTTGTTGGGGGTATAGGAAGCATGAGGAAGCGGGGGTTGATTGATGATGATGATATACGGGGATGGATGGATCGAGGTGGTTGGGTTGGGATGGGATTGGGTCGGGACACACTCACGGACACACATGAGGTCTGGCTTGGCTGACGAAGGCCAGCTAGTTCCCTCCTCCTCTTGCTTTTCTTTTCTTCTCGTCATCCCTTTTTTCTTTTCCTTCGTTTGTCTACTCTTTTTTACCCACCGACAGACTCGGTGGGGCCATCTTAGGGGCTTGTAACCGCACCCCCTCTTTTCTTACGTCTATTTTGTGTCAGTCTAGCAAGCGTACTCTGTTTTGTCTGTTTTTATCTGCTTTTGCCTGTCGTTCTCACTCTCCGCTGGATGTGTGTCTCGCTGTGCCTGGGCTGGAGTTGGGTTCTGTCTGTGTTTGGTTTGATCTTCGCTTCGTTCCGCCGACACTCTAACTCCACCACTGACTGCGCTGTTGTGGTGGATGAAAAGGGGGCAAGGCAAGAAAAGTTCGAGCTGGCTTGACTAATACCATGGGGACGATGAGCCGGGACGCTGTTGGGGGGGTTGGTGTTGTGCGGTGCTTCTTTGTGTGTATTGAGAGCTTTTTGTTAGATCTGTACGGAACGAACGCATCTGCAGTTGCTAGTTTGGCTATGACTTTGCGTGAGGTGAAGGTTTGTTGTTACGTGTGACCCTCGTAGAGTGACTGGTCCCAGGTGATGGTGGATGTTGACTATGTAATAAGACCTTGGTGGAACACCTACAGCGAAGACTGCGAGCCATCATCAATATATACACGCGCACATCACAATACCACTAAGCCTGCCCAGCACATATCCAAGCCCCTATCTTCTCTAGACCGCCACTCACCCTACTACTGCTGCTGCTGCTGTTGCGACTGCTCCTCCTCCGCCTGCCTCCGATTCCAGGCGACGCACTCCGCCAGCGTGACCCCCTCCCCGCCAAAACAGTCCAGCGCACTCCCAATAGTGAGATCGACCTTACCCCTGCTCAGTCGCTTGACGCGTTCCAAGTCCTCGATGTGCCGCCCGCCGCCCGCATAGGTCACGGGGATGCTGCACCACTCGGCCAGCCGCGCGACCAGCGCCTCGTCGACACCGCGCTGCAGGCCTTCGTTGTCGGCGGCATGGATGAGGAATTCGGAACAAAACGGTTCGAGGAGGCGGATGGATTCTTGTGTGTTCTTTTTCAGTCTTTTTGAGAGAGGGATGGGGAAAAAGGGGAAAGCGGAAGGGAGGTTTACCTTGGTTGACTTCCATGTCGGTGATGGTCTGCCACTTGTCCATGGCGACGAACCATCTGTCCTCGCCGCCGTGCCGCCGACAGCTGAGGTCGATCACTAGCTTGCTCTTGTCGCCGTCGAGCGCGGCGAGAACTGAGTCGAGGCGGGGCTGAGAAAAGGTGCCGTTGGGGAAGAGAAAGGAGGTGATGATGACCCGGGGTATTTTAGTAGATGCTGCTTTCGGTTCGAGTATGAGGGATACAAACTTTCTCAGCACCGGCGTCTATCCACTCTTTGGCGTTGGTGTCGTTGATGCCACCCCCAACCTGCAAAGCCCCTGGCCAGGCTGCCAGTGACTCCCGCGCAGCATCCTGGTTGCCCGGGCCCAGCATGATAACATGGGCGCCCGTGAGGTCATTGTCGCGGTATAATTTGGCGAAGTGAGCTGGAGGGTGTGGTGAGACAAAATTTGTCTGGAGTGAACTGGTTTTACTGTCCAATGTCCCGCCGACAATTTGCTTGACCTCGCCGGCGTGGAGGTCAATGCAAGGTCGGAATCGAGTCATTTTGAGTGTGTTGAGTGTGTTGAGTGCCGCACAGACACTGGTCTTCTTCGGGTTGTGTGGACGAGGCAAAAAGACGCGAGCGAATTTAACAGATTTCCAGGTTTTACTCAAGCCTCCTTTCACCACTTGAGTCTGTACAGTATCTCACTAATAGGGGGCTTGTTTACAGAAGGGGGTGCTGTGTGTTTGGCGGGGTATTGACCGTGCCATTTCTGGAGGGGCTTCCAGGTTCCATGAGATTTCTTGGCGCCCGATAAGATAACCTCAGCCATCGAGGTTCTGGAAATTTTTACCAGAGCTCCAAAGCAAGACAATTCAAGGTCCCGTCTTACACGTCCCCACCCATTGACAACTTCACTTTTTCTGATTCAGGGCAATTCCTCACAATGCCGAGCCTATTAGGCAAACGCAAGTCACGGGCTACAGTGGAGGACCCCGAGGCAATTGCCGACGCTCAAGAACTTCTCAGGCAACACTTCGAGGCGCGTTTCAAGCCACTCCCCAGTGCCGCTGCCGCCCCCCGTGCCGCTCCAAAGAAGACAGCCAACAACGATTCTGACCGCGATGACAACGGCGCTAGCCAGGATGATGACGACAGTGATGCCAATGCGGCTCAATCCGACTCGGAATGGGGAGGAGTTTCGGACGAGGAGGACGAGGACGAGGAGGGTATGCATTGGTTTCCCTGGTTATGCGACACGAGCCCTCGGCTAAGACAAGACAGACACCGAAGCACACGTCGTCGAGGTCATTGATCACACATCGACCACCTCAACCACGACCGCGGCAATGAGCAAACGGGAGCTCAAGGTTTACCTTGTAAGGCTATACATGCATCGTATTGATATGCCGAAGTTACCGCTGACAGTCAGCTCAAGTCCTCCCGTCCACCCGACCCCAGTCAGCTCGCGGCACAGACGACAGCAACCAACACCAAAAAGACACCTGCCGATGGGGAACCTGAAGATAGCGCCGCTTTTCTCGCCAACGATCTAGCCCTGCAGCGGCTTATTTCTGAGTCCCACATCCTGTCGGCGGCCGGCGCGAATCCGTCCCACTGGCAATCTGAGCACGCCGCTGGCACCGCCACCAACGTCCGTGCCTTCGCCGCTGGTCGTACGGCCCGCAAGACGACCGATATGCGCGTGCAGGCTCTGGGGGCCAAGGAGAGCATCCTAAGTCAAGCCAAGATGCCTATGTCCATGCGCAAGGGCATTGTCAGCGCCGCTACGGTGAAGGAAGACAAGAGGCGGAGGGAGGCGCGGGAAAACGGCATCATCCTCGAACGGGAGACGAAGAAGGCCAGGGTCACAAAAAAGAGGGGAAGGGGTGATAGGCCAGTCGACCTTCCTGGTGTGGGTAGGATGAAGGGCGCCGAGCTACGAGTTAGCGCACGAGAGGCGCGCGAGATCGCGGCTTCGGTGAGAAAGCCAGCCGGGAGAGGGAGAGGCAAGAAGAGGAGGTGATCCTGCCTCGACCCTGCCTCCGCACCTTGCAAGCAAGCCATTATCTTGCCCAGCGAGCATTCTGCCATCAACCTGCGAAGACTGACTACAGAGGTCCATTCCTTCGCAATATTTGCCCGTGAAGAGGGTAAGGACGAAGAGTCTTCGGTATTGGCAGGGTCGCGACCCCCGCGCCTCTATCTTACATTTCAATTGGTTCACAAACCAGCTTTCAATAGCAAAGCTGTTGAAACACCCCGCAACCTCCCTTTCGGCCGCTCCCGTCTATCCTGCCCCAAAATGGCGAGTTTCAAATCATCAACAATCGACCGGCAGGCTGGTCGACTACGCACTCTTGCCGGGCCGGTCCAACTTTGTTGGACCCGAGTCGCTGGATTAACAGCTTGGGGCCATGCCTCCCAAAGCTAAAGTTATCGCGGGCATACACACGCCGCCATTCCCGCCACGATCAGCATTCCGCCTTCCCATTGCAACGTAGAACAATGTGGGCTGGCTGTGCCACTGACCTGCTATCGGTAAACGGCCGTCAAGGAGTCTTCGGCCCCGTGGGACAAGCCTGTGCAGCCGGGCCGTCTTACCAACGGGCCTGTCTTGGAATGACCCGGAGTCGTAGTAGGGGTGCTGAAGATGACAAGCCCAAAACGGCGTCACGCAAAGTTGAGAAATTGGATCTGATATCCCACACCCACTCAACGGCCACCGCGATACGAGCCACAATTCCAACCTGCCATGTGTCTGTGTCTGTCTGTCCCTGTGCACCCTCACCCGCCTCAAGGAACAATAACACCACCACCATAAAAGTGTACAAACATCACCAACAACACCCCGTGCATCCCCACCCCCACCGCAAATCAGCGGCCTGTACAACATTGCCCATTTGCTATGTTAGATCCGACCGACCAAGCGGCTGAGCCTACGGTCCTGCCCCAACCTTTTTGCGATGTCTCTCCTAAGCCAATCGAACAGTAGCAGCCCAAATTGACCGACTGCTTAGTTTGGTTGGGTTGACTGGCCGTGGGGTCCGATCCAACAAACCCAGCCAGCCCAGCCAGCCAGCCAGCCAGCCCAGCCAGCTCAGCCCAGCCAAGCCGGGCCGATATGTGGCCGCCCTACCCCGAACCAGATTACCGGGCAGGCAGACGGGGTGGTCACTTGGCCTTGCAGGATGGCCATCTATACGTGCAAAATGTAAGATCAAGATCGAAGATCGGCGGCGGTTGGGCGGTTGGGCGGTTGGGGGGCAGATCTGGGCGGGAGATGGGCAGTCGATCGTTTTGCCACGGGGTGGTCGGTCGGTCACTGATCTGGTTGGTGATATGTATACCTTACTTGTGTTATGTGTCAGTCAGCACGTGGTAGTATGGTGTTACCATGGATTGGATTGGTTGAGTCGGGATTGGAGGCAGGTGATCTTACCTTCGGCTAGGAACGGAAGGACCGCAACGAAATACTATGTAGAGTTTTATCAAGATTGTCGCAAGGCCGGGGGTTTTCTTAGCAACAATCAGCGAACAGGCGAGCTACCTGATGCAAGATAGATGTAATGTAGTTCACACAGGGACAAAGTTGGCACACAATATCTTTCAAAACGACATCAATTGATTCTACCGCCCAGGTATCGTACTCTCCAGCACCAGCCGCCCTATAAGGACAGCTAATGTGCCTATCAACTAGCCGAAAAAGAGAAGTAAAAAAGACACGAAACAGGGAAGAAGACCGAGTTATATACAAAGACAAATGCAGTTATGTCTTCTTCCTTCTCGTCTCGTCCGTCCGTTCCACACTTCCCAGAGGCGGTTGAGGAACGCACTCCCCCGAGAGCAAAAAAAGCCAAGACCACTTCTTCCTCCTTTCCAGCTCGCCGCCGTCTCTAGCGTAAACCCAACTCCATCTTTTTCAGCCACTGCAATGCTTACTTACAAAGATGCGACCGTCTCGGAACCATAAAACGAGATAGCCGCGGACAAAAGAGAAAGACAAGAATGTCACACCGTCGGCAAAAGCCAGCGATGTAGTAAATGAGACCCAGATAGACCCAGGTATGAGGAAATGAAAACAATATAAAAATGTATATGACCCAGTAAAATGTCCCAACCGCCACCATCACACGCCGAAGTCTTAAGCCATACCGCCGGTATTAATAGCGTGCGGTTGGCTCATGGTCATCGGCATGCTAAGCGTTTGGAGGCTGTTGAACGTTTGTGTTTGTGGGTGGCTTTGGTTCGCGGGCGACACGTTGTGAGGTGAGGGCCCGTTGTTGCTGTTGACGGCCGCATCGAGCGACCCGGCCACATACCCGCCCTCGGAGGTCGGCGAGGCGTCGTCGATCGAGGACAGCTGGTCCTCGCCGGAGTACTGCTCTTCCTCCTCGCCCGAGTTGAAGTTACCCTCGGCACCGTCGTTGCGGTCATGGGTGCGCTTGTGCCTGCAAGGAAATACATGGTTAGTCCCCATTTCATACCTGACGGGATATGGTCGGCTTGGGTGTTGGCTATGCAAGGCTGTTGTGTTGTGACTATTGGCGATCTCTGTAGGGTTGGGTGAGGATTGCTCCGCTCTTGGCGTGCCACTTGCGCAACATTGCTGCTCAACTTCCCAATTGTCGACTGACGAAGGAAATGATACACCAAGGAAATGAGGGGGGCATACTGTGCTAGGTTGTCTGATCGGGAGAACGCCTTGCTACAATAAGGGCAGGTGTAGGGTCTTTCTTGTGTGTGTGTTCTCACGTGTCTGGAAGGTTTGGTCAGATTACACCGCAGGAGCTTCACATGTTTACAAATGAAAAGTTTTTTCAAAGTCTTACCGCTTCAGGTGCTCCAACCTCTTAAAGAGGCGACCGCAGGAGGGGATGGGGCAGGTGTGGGACTTCTGGGGATAGGGGCCAAGTTCCATGACGGTTGCGGATCGGGCTCTGCGTACCACGCCGGGGCCACCGTGCATCATTGGCCTTTGGTCGTTCAGGGGGCCGAGTTCGTCGACTGGGAGCGGGGAGTAGTCGTGTTGATGAAGGGCCATGGGGTTGAGAGCGGGGCTGCCCTCCACCGCCGAAAGCGGTGTTCCATGACGCGACAGATCGAGCACCTCCTTGTGCTGTTGCGGCATACCAGAGCCGCCGTATGTCAGACCCGGCGGCGAGGTGTCCCCAGACTCTTCACCTTCGGCAACAGGGCCGACTGAGGCGGACACGGACCTCCTGAGGTCGGAGGGGCGGTGGCTCCCCTGAGTTGCTGCCGCGATCGCCGCGGTGGTGGCTGAGAGCGAAGGGGGGATGGACGAGCGCCGCCTCCGTTGCTTGTACGTAGGCGACCCCTCAATGACGGACGAGTACACATTGTTTGGCCCGTAGCTCCGCGGGAATGAAGGACCGGACAGGTTTGACGGCGGGAGGTGGAGCATGCCATTCAGGGCACCGACAGGGTTGAGGTGATCCGGGATAGCGCTGTACAAGCCTGTCTCCTCGTTGGCGATGTAGGCAGGCTCGCCACCAATGGCGAGTGCTTGTTGCGGGGGTGTCAATGGCTCGAATGAGATACCCCTTTGGCTGTAATCCTCATAGTGGGACGACACAAACGACGGGGCGGGCGAGTACTCCAAGCCGAACGCGGGCATCGAGGTGTGGCGCTGGTGCGTCTGGGCCATTGGCACACCGTTCTGGTTGTACTGCACGCGGGGGTGCTGCGGATAGTCGGGTTCCCGCTTGACTGCCGGCTGAGGTGTGGGCATGCTGGGGGCCATCGCCATCGCTCCGTACGGGGCCATCGCCTCCATGCCGTCCGCCATCGGGGCCATTGTTTGAGGCATCGGGGGCATAGACTGGGGCATCTGCTGAGGCATTTGCTGAGGTATCGGCTGGGGCATTTGCTGGGGCATCTGCTGAGGCATGGGCTGGTGCATCATCTGTGGGGGAGGCATCGAGTCAATCGGCGCCATCACCGGAGAGGTGGTCTGTTGCTGGGAGAAAGAAACTGGTTGCGGGTTGAAGGACGACGAGTTCGCCTGCTGAGCTTTCGTGAGCTGCTCGTACAACGACTGCGACGAATCGAATTGGAAGGAGAGGGCCGGTTCGCTAACGGCGGCCGTTGTGGCTTCCTGGCCCATCTTCTCCCTCTTCAGGTCCCGCTCGAGGGCGTCCAGGAAGAGGCGATCGTGAGGAACGCTGTACCAGTAGAAAACCTTCTGCTTCTTCTGGGTCCGGATGCAGTTGTTCTTGTAGAGGAAATCGAGGAAGGCGCTCTTGGGCTCCTCGAGTGTGGCGTCCGTCCCTGACTTGAGGTTCCGCAGGTCCGAGAAGATGCCCTCCTCAAACTTCTTGGAGTTCTTCACCGGCCGCCCAAAGGCCTGGAAGCGGAACGACAGGCATCTTACGATGTCTGTGCCGGAGATGTGAAAGAGGTTGTTCCATAGCACGCAAGAAACGTACTCGCCGGTCGGGAGGAGGAACCGCCTAATGTATTGATCGGGCGTCCAGTCAACTGGTGCCGAAAGGAGAAAGTATTTGACTACAATCCCGTGTTAGCAAGGTCCGCCTCTGCTTTCCACCGCCGTCTGGCGCGAGCAACTCACGATTATCAACTTGGTGCAGGGCTACCTGAGCATCCTCCGGAAGGTTGTGCTGAGCCTCAGCGCTCAGCATGAACGTCTCTGGGATCTGTTGTCCGGCCATGGTTGCATTCTGTTGGTACATAACGCAGCCGTGGGTTGTGGTTGAGGAGTCAACACAGTTGATCTGCGACCTTGGAACCCAGCAAGGTAGGAGGAGAGAGACGGTGTTCTTAGGCGCTGCCTGAGAACAGTTCCGATTTGTGCGTTTTGTTGGCTTTAACAGTCGAGATTTCCGAGACCAGCCCGTGACATAAGAGATGTTGTCCCAACTCGTTCAATCCTTCCAAAGTGCCTCAGGCGAAGTGTGGTCGGGGCGGTCGGCAACCTGTGCGATAGGCCGTCCCTTTTGCGATGCAACAAGCCCCGTTCGGGAATGCGACCGTGAGTGCCGTGCCGTGAGGCAGTGCGTCGACGACGGGGTGGTTGTTGGTGCGGTGCGATAGTCGACAATCGGCCGAGAAACAATGGATGAATAAGAACAAGGCTCTTGTTTAAATGAAACGAAACCGATCGAAAGGATACCCAGGTATCGATGACTATCAAACAGGCTCGGCGAGCTACTCGGCAGGGTGGCGGCTGGCGACGTGGGTGATGGCTGCGACGCGAATTGTCGGACCCTTCACAGGATGCAGATGCTGCGCTGCGCTCAGGCGGGCAGGGTTGCGGAGCGACGGGGCGATTGCCTCTGGGGTCTTGATCGGAAGGAAAAAACTGGTGAACAGGTGGTGCAAGTGTGCCAAAATACACAATGCACGATGTTGCAGGAGAGGTAATATGGTGGTCCTCCTGCGACACTATCCAGAGAAGGAGAAAGAAGAAGGGGGGGAGACGAAGAGGAGTCTTGGGAAAAGGATCGCGAGATAGACAAGAAAGGCGAGCGAGTGGGCGGCCCCGGGGGGTTTAATGACTTTGCTCGTCGCTTGCTCGGGCCCCAGGGATCAAGGGTCTGCTGGCCAATGGTGGCAGGCGACGGAGCCAAGGGCAAGTGGGGCAGCGCTCAAGTGCTCCGTTGTGCGAAGGAAGGGGGTCCCCGCTAAAATAAAAGCACAGACGCCACAGGCATCGGCAGCGGCCTGGAAGAGCACCCACAGCACACGCCCACAAATCATGACTTGGCTTCCAGGTTCCTCATTCATCCACTTCAGTGCCGTGTCGGGCAGGCATCCAGCCTCCGGATTCGGGAGCGGCCACACAAGGCGTGCCCCCAGAAATGGGAGCTCCCGGCACGCAGCAAGCAACAAGACATGTTCTGAAGCCTAGCATCCCGAACGGGTCGGGATCTCCTCCCTCTCTTCGGAGGTTATTCCTGGCGCAAAACTGGGGAGACGCCCGCGATATGGCTAGGAACAGAGGCGTTCAGGGACGAGGGACGGGTAAGGTTCTCTGTCTAATCTGTGTACAGTACATACTGGTTCGGTTCTATTGCCCCTTTGCCTCTCCCCCACGACGAGACTTATTAGAGTACGAGTAACAGTCTATATAGTAAGGATGATTGATACGTGCCCGGGCCTGATATTCTTTCCGTTGGGCTCGGGTTCCTTACCCAATGATGCTAGTGGCGCGGGCGCAACGACACCTCTCACGGGATAACTGCACTAAAAAGTGCGGTGGAGGCCGGAGCTCGCATCGTTGCTCCCCGGGGTGAATGGCGAGGAAAGCGCATCAGCCCATTCTCTCTCATTCTTTTCTTGCCGTTGTGGATGCATGGGTGGCCATACCCAACGGTGGGACTGTGGACCACGAAGTGAGCTCATGGTTACTGCGCTCTGTCTTTTTTCGTTGAATCTTTAACCCTCCCCTTGGCTGGCGGCTCATCCGACTTGCCATTGAGTTGACGCGCCCTCGCTGTCTAGCCCCATCGTCATGCGGGAAGTGTATCTCGTTACGATTGGACATCCGCTCCGTTGTGGCGCTCAGCTACGAGCCCCTCACACCAATGCTGCTTTGTTTTGCGTTTCTACGTTCCCCTGAAGACAGAAGCACTGGCCACGAGTGCGCCGCGCTGTGGAAGCGCTCTGGAAGCCACAACCGAGCCGGCCGTTTCTCCAGGCCTGGGTTCTTTTGCTGTTAGGGTAGGGTTCCCGCGAAATTGCTCCTCATAAAAATATCCTGGCTCGCCTGGCTTTGCGATGCAGTCGGTGCTACCGAGTGGGAGTGCATGGGACCTCGCCATCCCCCGCTCCCCTGATTGGGCTTTTTGGCTGGGCAGTACCGCCGACGTAGCGTTGCAATCTCCTGCAAGAACTGGCAGTCGTGAGACGGCAAAGGCGGCGTGGGGAATATCGCGTTTTTGGCAGTTTGCTAGTATAGCCTCGAGATTCGTCGCCAGATCGGTAATGGAAAGTTTGTGTGCTTTTACGACATCCAGCGGTGCAAAAGGCAGGAAGTGATACTGGCAGCTTATGTTCCAGGTACATCCGGTTACGACATTGGCTTGAGCCCGGCCAGAAACGGCAATCTGAGATCTGAGATCATGACTCTCTTCGATTACTCAGATCCAACAAGTCCTTAGCCACGTCTTTGTCTTGTTATTTCACGAGTGACAACTCCATTGTCTGACATCGAGCAAGACGCTGTCTAAAACAATCAGGGCTCTCCAACGTAAAACATCTCCTTCTTTCAAGTCTTGCATGGCCAGAGCCGACAGGCAACATCTTGCGGTGAGCCCGTCCTGTCACTGGAATCCGACAAATATGGTGAAGATTGGTGCGAGACGGATGAAAAGCAACCTCCCCGGATCGCGAGGAAATGGAATCCAACAGGGCTTTGCTGCCCACTGCCATCGCCGCTGGCTGTCAGGTTCCCAGATCTGTGCCGCCATCTTTGCCCACCCCGCCTCCAGTTAGCTAGTGTAACTAATCAGTTACGGCAGCTCGCCAGGTGGGCGGTGGGCGGCGGGCGGTGTCCAGCCACAGATTTTGAGCTGACCCTGGTCAAGTCTGAAACATGCTTCAGAAATAGCTCAGTTAGCAGGCTAGGGTCCACTCTGTCCTGGCCCAGCGTGCCCAGCCCTTATCTTGGCACACCTGCACGGTTTGGACACGAGCGTCCAGGTGATCCCGCTCGGAGCTGAGTCGTTGATGGCTCTCAGGCTTTCTTCCCCGACGGCTTTTCGGCTGTGATCGACCATGCTCCCCAGATCTATCTGCCCCGCAGAAGGCGGCGAGAGCTTCTTGCCCAAGGCAGTTCGCGGCAGTTCACCCTTACCTCATCTTCCTCATCTTCCTCAATCCTTCCCGGTGGCACGTTGAAAGGTAAACGGCTCGAGGTTGCCAGGATCGTAGCAAGGCAGCTTCTTATGTCCTCTCATGTGCACACACATTGCCCTTCCGTCCCAGGTGGAGGGAGCGTGGAAAGAGAACAGGGCTCCCAGCAGAGGCTCTGGTGGATCCAGTTCCTGTGTGTCTGTTCAACAAGCCGTTATGCAAAGCATCAGATGCGGTAAGTGGGCATGTCGTTCCGCTTGATCGCCCATGGCCAGCATTTTTGAAACACAAAAGCTATCCGTTTCAGACGTTTACTCCGACCCTCCAGCCCCCACGGTAGACAGCGCGTGTCACAAGCCACGGCAGGCTCGCAGAACCAAACTCCTCTCCAATGTGCTGTGAATGGTACGAATGACCGTACATACTTACTCTGTTTGTATGTAGATTAGCCTAGATTGGTTTTCCTGGTTGAGCTCCAGCTTCCTCCGTCCGTGAGGTTGTATCGCGCAACTCCTGGCGCTACCCCAAATACCCCTGAATGGCGGGGATGTCGTCAATATCCCACGTATCTCGTCGGTCACGGCAGGGCGACGTCGTGGGGGCTGGGAGGATATCGTCGCTGGCGAGACCTTGTCGTTTCCTCTCAAGTGTGTCGGTTTCGATTGCCATCAGTGAGCATCATCTTGTATTACCCTTGTGATACATTCAAAGTTTGCTTTTGCAGTGGAAGCGGAAGCATCCACAGCGAGGTTCTTGCCTAAGATCTTGTCTTCCTTTGCTGCCCTATTTGGTGATACCCTCTCATTTGTCGGCGAGAATGCCAACATTCATTTAGGATTTCGTTTCATATTTCCGGGGCAGAATAAGAAGCAAAGGTTGACGTCGGCGCCTTGCCGCTGCCCACCCGCCCAATCATGGTTGCTGTGTCGACAGCCCAAGTTTGGTGACACGCATTGAGGAGAAGGAACTCCGGAGCTCTGACGTGGGGCTCGGCGGACGGCAGACGGGCATCCCTGAATGACATGGAGCGTGTGCATCGGGACCTTGATTGGTAAATTCGAACGGATTGCTCAGGCCGTTGACTGGATACCTGATGCCTTCAACAATATCTTCCTTAGGCGAACAGCGAATCGGCAGGAGGATGACAGCTGGTGGCCAAGAATAGCAGCGGAGTGGTCCAGAAAACGGCCGCAGTCGGCAAAGAGCCAGACACCATCAACGACCTGCCCTATCAGATCCGTTCAGATCCCGCGCTGTACGATCTGAAAAAGACTGTTTGACTGTTTGCGGGGTTGAAAGCATACCCGCCAGCACGGCGGTAAGGTCGATATAGGTGTACATATTACGGTACAAGATACGCGTGGTGCACACCATTCCGGCCCAATGCTCAGGTGGGACATGGTTCATGCAGCGAGCGATGTGTGCGGTCGTGGACATGTTCAAGCCGTGCCGCTGCCCTGTCCCGTGGAGCTGGGCGTTGTGTAAGCTACCGAGTGGAGCAAGCTCTGCGGTGAGCTGAGCCCATTTGATTTGGCGCCCAGGTGGGAAGGTGGACAGGGCCGGACCTTCTGACTGGTGTGCGTATTTGTATCTATTGTTAGAAACAAGTACTGAGTGATGTATGCACATACAACTCGATTTGGCGGCGTCCTGGTGAGCTGATCATGAGCGAATTCGAGCCCTTCGTCTCGTACAGAGCACACAGCAAAACTGCGGTTAGGATGGGGGAAAAAAAAACCATGAAAAAAAACCAACTGCTTGCTGAGTTGCCGGATAGGCGGGTGCCAAGGGAGATCCAAATCCGAAACGTAGAGCAACGGGGTTTCGGTGGTGCTGGCGGATCTCGAAACAATCTGGAGAGTTGCTTCAGGGTCGAGAGCCGAGAGCTCGAGGCAACGGCGGGAAGTCGGCGCAATTGTCCTGCAGCTTCCATTGGTGTGCCTGACCGTGCCTGGCAGCCTGCATGAGCGGGGCGTTCCTCGGCTGCGACTTGCGCGGAGCAAAACCAGAAGCGACCCCAGCGGATTGCCCACACAAGCAACGCGATGGCTGGCGAAACCCGTCCTCGATGCAACCACCCGACTCTGCAGCTCAGGGACTGTGCGTCGCTCGGTCCCATTGTTGGAGAGCGGGGCATTTCGGACTTGCCAGAAAGACAACGGGTGATTGCCGGATTCAGCCTGGTACGCGTGGGTGCAGAGCGCGAAACAAGCGCCGTCGTGCTCGGTGATGGAGTTCAGGGGTCGGGAAAAGAGATGAAACTCGACGACATTGTCACAGCTTCTTCCAGAAGAGCGGCTCGCGCCTTGACACGGGAACGGCTTAAATTCGGACGACGGGGGGTAAATACATAGCAAATGAACCGGTGACAAGCCAAGAATCAACAGCAAAGACCTTTCGCAGCCTGGAAGCTCTGCGTAGGTCGGCGACTTGTTGTTTGTTCATGAATGGTCGGAGATAGATTGAAATGCACGTCGACTGGTGGGGAAGTCTGTCTGCTGATGTTGTTGCATTTTGGGAAGGCGCCCTCTGTCGAAAAAGAGAAAAAAAACCGAACTCGAAAAGAAACTTTAAAGCAAGAAACCAAGGTAAAAAAGACAAACAAAAGGACATCAGCAATTGAAATCGCGTAAAGGTAAATGCACCGAGTTTACTTGGGCTTCCAGAGAGCTTCGGTGGTCCCCCCGGTTCGAGGTTTGGCACCCCGAGTTTGCCCTTGCTTTGTCGGCATGACCCCACAATTGCCTGTTTTCCCTGTCGACTTGTTCCTGAGTCAGAAAACCTCAAAGCAACAAGAGCAACCCGACTCGCCGACGAAAACACCACCCACCGATTCTCATACCAGCAGGATCCGTTTCACCGAGCCTGTCCATCCAGCTCGTCACCAGGTTCGGCCGCATCACCCCTTGTTCAACCGAATCACCGGGACTGGAAAGGCTTGCCCTTGGGAGTCTTCGCCTGAACACCGTGCACTCCCCAAGCCAAGTGCTCGTGCGGTCGACCACGGCAGGGAAAGCCCTGAGCACGAATTCCTGCAAACATTGACACCGCAGTTTGTCTTCACCTGACACACCCCTCTTCTCTGAGCTCGTGTAGGCAGGGCTGAGATATGTTTGTTACTCGCCCCCTCTCCGTGGCATCTCGTGGAGACCACCTGGGCTGAGAGGCAACGCCAAAACCGTGATTGCCGTTCACAACTCACAATGGTCCTAGAGAGAAAACTCAAGAGTACGAACACTGGTTACTCAAAAGGCAACTCTTCCATGTTCAACTTGAACCTCCCGCCTGCGTGAGGTTTATCCGGCGACCAACAGCTGCAGGGTCATCACCAGATCGACTTTCTGAAACCACAACCACGAAGGCATGATCGCTGCCATGGCAGGCGATTGTCACCATCCCTGCACAGCTCTGCGCGTTCCAGGGGCAACGAACATTGACCTCGAGCGCTCGGACGGCGGAGCATGCGAACAGGTGGCAAGCCCGGCAAGCCCTGTTGAGTCTGGCCAGCCCGGCACCAGGGGTCAGGGTCGGGATGCTCTCATGGGCGCCCCCCCCATCCCCATCCGACTCCCCCTGCTCCGGTGGCTCGGCGAGGGACGGCATGAATCCCGGAGCATCCTTGTACCACGCCGCATGGCCCCCGAAATTCATCGTTGAGCAATCCTGACAAACCTGATGAGCCGCCGTGTCTGCGCCGCTGAGGTCGGTGGCTCGGTGCGGGAACGTCATGGAGTTCCACCTGCCTCCGCCGAACACACCACCGTCCCAAGTAAGCCACCAACCGAACGCGAAGTGGCTATACTGCTTTCCCGCGATGCTTGCTATCAGACGGCGTACCAAGTCGTGTACATCGTCGATCTCTCTGTGCCCTTTAGTCCCGGTCCGATCGGGTCCCCCCTCGCCAATATGCGAATATGATCCACCATCTATCTGCCCATGTTTCCACCTCGCCCAAGCTGGTTTCCACCGACAAAGTAACGCTGGCTGGCCGGGCTCAGCTGGGAGCACAACGCTGGTTCCGTATTAGTCTCAAAACGCGCGATGAAAAAAGTTTGACACGAACGAAAAGAGGACCGAGTCGGGCTTTATTTGCCGGATTAGGACCAACCACCCGCCTTACCCCTGAGACCATCGCCCGAGCGAGGGCAGCGTGGTACTCGGCAAGGGCTTCCAGAATGCGTAATCAAAACAGCCCCCTTGACAAAGGGCAGATCCGCCTCGGAAGAAAAGGATCACGAACCAGTGGGGGCCGCGGCAGATGGGCAGATTTCAATTCCGAACTGTGGAGTGGGTTGATGCTTAGCAATGTCTATTCACGGAATCTCCCTCTCATCAGGGGGTATCAACAAAGGTCGGCTACACTATTTGATAGATGCTAGCAGATGAGAACCCAAGCGACAAATGCCAGAGGCTCCATCTAACCTATTTTGCCATGTAAACCCGCTATCATAAAAACAAGTAGGTAAGCTAGATGCTCTTCAACTCCTTCTCCATAGCCTTCAGACCCTCCCGCACCTTGGGACAGTAGTGTTTCCTGAGAAGCTCGCCTTCCCAAATCGTAGTCGTGAACGGGTTGCTCCCCTCGATGGTTTCGGCCAGCGGCTTGTAGGTGCCGTCGCCCTTGCGCTCCTCGGTGTTCCACAGCGCGTTGATCTTGCGCCCGTGCGTGTGCACCACGTCGTGCACCACGCCCAGCACCGCCTCGCTCGACTTCTCGGGCACCTGCAGCGCCACCGACATGAGCTGCTTGGTGAAGGCCGCCAGCCTGAGCGGCGGCACTGAGCGAATGTTCCAGGGCGGGAGGAGCACGCCGGTGAGGCAGCGCAGGAGCAGCACGGTTGTGGTTTGCAGGTTGACCTTGTTGGTCCTGCGGTTGGCCGCGTTGCCCGAGGAACTGTCCTCCGGGTCGGCGAGGTGGAGAGATTTGGCACCGAGCTCGACGTCGGCGTTGACGGAGAGACTCAACAGGCTGCGGTAGAGGTTGGTGATGAAGAAGGAAAGGTCGAGATGTAGGTCTGAGCGGGCGTTGTGGGCGTCCTGGCCTTCGAGTAGGGCGAACGCGGTAACTGTGCAGAGGAGCGCTTCGCGGCTTGTGTCGCGAATGGTGGAGAGCTCGTCGTCCTCGTCGTCGCCGTTCGTTTCTCCATCCGCAGCCCCGTCCTCTGTGAATTCGCTGTCACGGATAAGGTCCTTGAGAGCCTCGAGAAGATCCCCAAAGAAATTTTGGTTGATCAGATGGGCGTACTTGGCGAGACCCTCCAGCACAGCACCCATCAGATGAGGCATGCGGGCCTTGAGAATACGGAAGTAGCTGGCAAATACCATCTTCAGAATTTCAGACTGCGTCTTTTCCCTCTCTTCGTGGCTCACTGCCGCGTCAGCGTGCGCCATCACCTTGTCGGCCTCTTTTTGCTGTTTCATCAACTTCCGTTCCCGTTTGGTTCGGAATTCCTTCTTTGCTTTCAGCTTCTTGCCATTTGGCAAATCACTAGCACGGGTAACCGAGTCTTGTGAGGCCTTGCCAGCGAACTCGGACAGTAACCGCAGGTGCAAGAACAAGTTCAGCACGCTCTCATCGACCCGGTAATCCCGAGCCTTCATCATTTTCGACAGCAGAGACACTGCTTCCATGGAAGCGTTCCCCTCCTCATCGTCTCGGAACAGCGTCTCTAATGCTTTCAAGCACTTGTTGAAATTATCGTCCACCTGGCGACCGCTCAGTTTCTTGACCAGTATCCTCAGGAGCTCCCCCCGGAAGTTGAAGTGCGGTACAGCGTTGACCAATGTGCAAGCGCAGGTAAAGGCGATACTGGACACCGGTTGCCCCAGCCTCCGCGACCCTGTGGCAGTTGAAGCTGCGTGCCTTGCCAAAGTCTTGATGTAGCCTTGATATCCGGACACCAGGGCCTGTTCGTAGGTCCGTAGCCGCTTCACGTCTTTCGATAGCTTCTCGACCTCCTCCGACGCCGGTCGTATCCTATAGCCTGGGATGACATCCTTGTAGACCGTCATTTGGGTCACGATGCAGAGTTTTTGGATAGCAGGAATGGGCGAATCCCCGATGCGAGCCAGCGATTTGAATGCGCCGGGATACTCCTCCGGGTCTTCGTTCAGCTGCGTCGCAATCTTGGCGAGTTCTTCCTGAGCTTTTAGGATTTGCTCACGCTCGGGGATCTTGGGCGCTTCCGGCACGGCGGCCTCGGGCTCTTCGTCAATGCCACCGTCGTCCCCTTCACTCTCAAGCCAGTCGCCGTCGCTCGCTACCGATTCGGCATCGTCGTGAACCTGCCATGTTCCCTGAGCCGTCTTCACGGGAAGCCTGCCTCCAGTCTCGTTTCCATTCTTCTTCGCCTCCTTCTTCTTGGCCTTCTTTGACTTTGTCTCATAGGTTTGCTCGAGATTCCAGTTCGAAGCGCTTTTGAAGAACGCCTTTTGAACCTTGACGTCACCGTTGCCCGAATCTTGGCCGTCCTCGGGAGGTGGCGTAACTCTCCTCCGCTTTGACGGACGGGAACTCATGGCGATTGCGATTGTAGAGGGCTGGTGGATAGGCGGTGGTTGCGATTTTGGGCTGGTACTCGGTGTCACTCTCGAAGCTGGATTTTTTTTGGACCCTGGGATGGAAGAGCAACCCACCAAAGCGAGGCGTTATCGGGAGCGTACCATTGGCCTGGTTGGTCTTATCGGCCCCTCCGACCCAGAAAAATTTCTGGACGAAGGTGCTTCAGCGAGAAGAGCTGTTGAACAAATCCAACGCGAGCTCTCTCAAGCGGACAGTGGACAGTGAGAAACGTCAACCGCATCCTCCACCTCCCTTGCTATTTATTGCCCGCATTCGACGGCGCTGGGCGTAGCCAACTTCTACACGGTTAATTGGCGACCAACAATCTCAAACTGCCCACTACCGCCCCGCCCGGGCCGTTCTCTCCACGTCGACTCGGTCACCCCTCGGTCGCAAACGAAATCAACGAGATTTACACGCGCGGGAGACTTATCACCGCCTCGAGATGGCGTCGTCCTTGGCTGCGCAGTTGGCGCAGATCGCAGCCAACTCGCGGACCAGCCTAAACGCCAAGGCCCTCAAGGCCACCCACTCCAAGTCCTTGATCTGGGAGCCCCGAGTCGCCGCCGGTCAAACCTTTGCCGAGATCTACCAGCTATCCTACGAGGGTTTTGAGGAACTCTGTAACCTGGATGCACGCTTTGCGCATTATGGCGCCTCCCTGTTCAGCGAACAGAGCCAAGAAGCCGACCGGGTCCAGATGAACGCGGAGGAAAATGCGGCTTTGGACAAGCGCGTCGACTCGTTCCTCCACCTCGTGGGGAGCCGGCTGCGGCTTATGCCCGCCATCAAAGCGATCGAGTGGTTGATTCGGCGATTCAGGTAAGAATGCGCTCTCTCGGATTCCTCCAGTTGCGCTAACTAGGCCTTAGGATACACGAGTTCAACACCGCCACCCTTATCACCACCTTTTTGCCATATCATACCATTCCGGCCTTCGTTACACTCCTTTCCATCCTACCAGCCAAGATACCCCTGGAGTGTCGGTTCCTCGATCCCTACATCAGATCGTTAACGGCCCCACCGAGAGCCGCGATCGTTCAACAGGCAACAAACCGACCCGAGTTGCTCTCTACCATCTCTCAGTACACGCTTGAATCATGCCGCGCAAAGCAGGAGTACCCGGGCTTGGTATCATTTTGGGGCGGTGTCATGGCGGAAGCTGCCAATGGCATGCTTGACAAAATGAGGTCCGGTAGGAGGAGCATCCAGTTGGAAAACGATCATATCCTTCTTCAGCAGATTGGGCCAGTTCTCAGCGAGGCCATGGTTATGAAAGAAGTTCCTGGGATCCAGATCGCAAGCTATATGATCGTTACGATACTGGCCGCGAAGGGCAGTCTCAACGATGTGGCCCTCACGGCGTTCATGGATCAATTAGTCCACGGCTGGACCGTCGATACCTATCGCCCGGGTCTTGTCTGTCTCTGCATTCTCGCACAATACCGGGCTGCCAAGCAGGTGTCTAGCCGCGTTGCAAAGGCCCTGATCAAGACCCAGGATCTGGTCCCGACTTTGGTGGAAATCAGCCGGCAACATAGAGTCGACAAACTGGCCAACGGGCTCGCACTGGCATTCATTGATAGACTGTCCAAGAAAGGAGATGTCCGAAGCCTGCCTGCTATCAACTCGCTTCTTACGGCGAATCTGCTGCGGGATAAGCAGATCAAGGTTGTCTATAAGTCCATGCTCCTGGCTGCCCACAAGGTTAATGATGATGTCGACGAGGACGGCCATATTCGCAAGGAAATCGGCTCTTCTTTGATTAGTTTATCACAGTCTGGGGGAGATGTGGGGGATATCATCAGGTCTGCCATTGAGGAGATTGACTTCAACATCGAAGAGCTTGAACTCAAGCTTGGGGCTGCGATTCGCCCGAAGCTCGCGATCGAGCAAGGCGTGGAGGAAACAGAGGTAAAAGAGGGGACAGTGGCAACTGAAAACCGGCCAAGTCTGGACTCGACATTCCAGGAGTTGGCTAGACTGCAACCCTCAGCAATTTCGTGTCTCTCGCGGGAATCGAGCAGCCTGTTCAACGATCTCGGCGCAGTTCTCCTTTCTGCGGCAGCTACGGAGAGCGACATGGAGAAGTTCGATGCCCTTCCTATTCTGAGCCGACCTCTGGCGCCGAGCAATCCCTTCTATCTTAGCTTCTATGTGCGCGTTTGGTGCGGGCCATTTCCCACACTCGCTAAGGTGGCTGCTCTCGAACGTGTCAAGTTACGGCTGAAGGAAACCGATTGCGCAGACAAGGATTTCCAGGCAATCATTCCTTACTGCGCGGTGGCTCTGAGCGATCCGGCCAAGAAGGTTCGTCGTGCCGCGGCCGACCTTGTTGCTGTTTTGGGTTCTCTTCTCAAAGGGCAGTCCCGGCAGGTTTGGGGCGCAAAGGACCTGTATGGTAATGTTGGCGCACCCAATGCCCTTGACCACGATGTTATAAAAGCTCTAGTCAGCTCGGTCCTGGTCCCGTCATTGGAAGAGTCTGTCCTTCACGACGCTCACGTCATTGCCGTCCTCGTCGGCGCCCTCGAGAGCTCGAAGGGTTCATCCGGAACGGAGGGTGAGAGGCGCCATCTTTCCCACGCAACGAGGCTCTCTATTTTGAAGTTCCTCTGTGGTCACGTCACGGAGACACCGCTGTTGGTCGTCAAGATCCGCTTACTGCGTTCGCTCAACCAAATCCGGAGCATCTCGGGCACCTCCCGGACAGATCTCCTTCTACCGCTCCTCCGTTGGTGGGCTACTCTTAGCCACGAGGAGGTCATCGAGCTCACTTCGCAAGAAGCACTCGATGAGACTACCGTTGACGAAGCCGTCGTGGGTATCATTATCGCAAACCACACCGCTGGCCTCGAGACGGCCTTCCAGTTAGTCAACGACCCCAAAACCGCTCTCAGGCCACATCTGGTGCAAGCGATTTTTGGTCGGATCATCAAGATGTGGCCATCTATGAAGTCAGACACCAAGTTTTCCACAGCTCGGTCCATGTTCAACATAACCCAGACTCTCTCGTCGTCCGAGCACGGCCCGGTCATTACGGAGGCGGTTGAGCTTCTGCGCAAGGTGGAGCTCACGACTGATATCCAACTCGACCTTATTGACTCGTTGCAAGACCAAGTCAAACTTGCGACCGAGAAGCCCGCGAACAAGCGGAGACGGGTCAGCACAACCGAGCAGAGCCGGAGCGTGGGCCTGCAAAGTAGCCCAGAGCTCAAGGCGGCCCTGAATAAAACGACCTTCGTCCTCGAGCTCGTTCAAGAGTCCGACCCGGCAAATCATCCCGAACTACTGCCGAGCCTTTTCACTACGCTGTCAGATCTTCATCACCTTAGTACGCTCATCGGATCTGAGTTGGGCTATCTTCAGAACCTTGTTCTAAGCAGTCTTCTCGCCATGATGCCGGCGTACAAGGATAACAAGAACCTGACGATCGACGCATCGGTCGGGCACGGAGATATCTTGGCTACCTGCATCCAGAAGTCGTCTAGCCCTGCCGTGATCAACGCGGCACTGCTTTTGGTGGCTAGCTTGGCTCGGACAGCACCGGACGTGGTTCTGCAGAGCGTCATGCCGATTTTCACGTTTATGGGTAGCTCGGTGCTGAAGCAGGCCGATGACTACTCTGCCCATGTTGTCAACCAGACCATCAAGGAGGTTATTCCTCCGCTGATCGACACATTTCGGAGAAGAGGGCGTAACGTGGTTGCCAGCACCAAGGACCTTCTTGCCAGTTTCGTTACCGCTTATGAGCACATTCCTTCGCATCGGAAGCATGACCTCTTCATTTCCCTCATCCAGAATCTCGGCCCTGAAGACTTCCTCTTTGCTATCCTTGCCATGTTTGTCGACAGGTATGCTGCGACAGACAACATGATTTCGTTCACGACCCAGATGATGAGTTCCTTCTCGGTGGAAGTTCAGCTGCAGACTCTCATCAAGCTCTTGGACTTGACTAGCGACATTTTCAAGCCGAAGCCGACGTTGTCCAACATTTTGCTTGGCGGCGACGGCGGTGAGCATGACACTCAAAAGGTGGCCACAAAGCAGCTGAACCTCCTCCCTCATCTGCTTTCAAACAGACGTCTGAAGCGGGAGATTACGCAGCTGGCGGAGAGGGATGACATGGAAACGGGGAAGATCCGCGATCTCTACGCAACGCTCCTAGAGAGCATCTTGACGCTGGCGACCACGGTCAAGAACAAGAAGGCGCTCTATAACCGCTGCGGCGATGCGCTGTCCAATCTCCTCAATCTGCTTTCAATCGCCGAGTTCATCAAGAGTGTGGAAGCACTACTTGACCGGCCGAACGTCGGGCTACGGCAGAAAGTGTTGCGGGCGCTCGAGCTCCGTGTCGACAGCGAAAGCACCGGGGACCCAAGGTCCAGGGAGGCACTGCTTGCTTTCCTACCGCAGTTGACTGCCGTCATCCGCGAATCAGACGATATGAGCTACAAGCACACGGCGGTGACGTGTGTCGACAAGATCTCAGAGAAGTACGGCAAGAAGGATATCGATGCGGTTGCGGCAGCGGCGGCGACTATTGCGGGCGACCACTGCCTTGGCCAGTCCTCGCAAACCCTCCGGGTCATGGCGCTGCTTTGCCTGGCTTCGCTTGTGGATGTCTTGCAGGACGGCATCGTCCCTGTTTTGCCTGTCGCCATCCCGAAGGCGCTGGACTACCTGGAACAGAGCTTGGTTGGCGAGGAACCCAATGCCGAACTGCACAATGCGGCATATGCCTTCGTGGCCGCGTTGGCCCAGCATATCCCGTACATGATTACCGGCTCATACCTCGACCGCCTTCTGGCTTGCTCGAACGCATCCGCGGCGGCGGGGCTGGACGACGAGTCGAGCAGCAACCGGACCCACTGCCTCCAGTTCCTGGCCAAGTTGGCCGACCCCAAGGCTATTTACAATGCACTGAACCAGAACTGGGCTTCTGCCTCCAGCTGCAGTGCCTCGGTAAGTACCCCTTTTGCTTGCACTGGTGCCAAGGACTAAAACTAACGCTTAAACAGGCCGTCTCTGAATACCTTGATATCCTGGGCATGGCCATTGACAAGCATTCCAAGGCAGCTGTTGCCAAGAACGTGGCTTCGCTTTCAACCATCTTCCTCAGCTCCATGGACCTCAGGAGGATCGTGGCGTCCGGGCAGGTCAAGACGCCGATCAGCCCGTCCGAACTGGACGAGATCGAAACCAAGATCGGCGACGATGCGCTCAAGATGATCTACAAGCTCAACGACGCCGCCTTCCGCCCCATCTTCTCCAAGCTCATGGAGTGGGCGTCAACGGGGCTCCCCAAGAACGACGCGTCGGGCCGGACCCTTCGGCTGTTCGCCGTCTACGGGTTCCTGGACACCTTCTTCGGCAACCTCAAGTCCATCGTCACCAGTTACGCGTCCTACGTCGTCGAGAGCGCCGTCAATGTCCTCTCATCAACCAACTTCCAGGACGCCGACGAGAAGGAGCTTTGGAAGCGGGTGCTTCGCACGCTGGGCAAGTGCTTCGAGCACGACCAGGACGGCTTCTGGCAGGCGCCGGCGCACTTTGGCGCGGTGGCGCCCGTGCTGGTCGAGCAGTTCCTCAACGCAGGCGCCGCCGCTGTGGATACCACTGAGGACCTGATCCCCGCGTTGGTCGAGCTGGCTGCCGCCGCCGACTCGCAGGAGCACCACAAGGAGCTCAACGGGGCGCTGCTGAAGCACCTGCGCGACGGCCGAGCGGCGGTCCGGTTGGCGGTGGTGCAGTGCCAGCAGGCACTGACGGTGAGGCTGGGCGAGGAGTGGCTGCAGGCGCTGCCGGAGATGCTGCCGTATATTAGCGAGCTGCAGGACGATGATGATGAGGTGGTGGAGAGGGAGAATAGGCGGTGGATTGTGGAGATTGAGGAGAAGCTTGGGGAGAGCTTGGACTCGATGTTGCAGTAAGGTGTCTGGGTGTACTTCGTGGATGTTGTATGTAATTCGGTGGGTATGGTATCGTCTATGTCGAATGTATGTTCCGGGATGGTCCATGAATTGCGGAAAAGGTTCATTGCAAAATAAAGCTAGATTGTGTTTCAAGGACTGATGTGCGTGCTCTTATCAGCACCACTTCCTGGCTGGCTCTCCTAGTTACCGACCTCATAACCGAGTCCAGACACGGACAGGATATCGAATTCGCACACGAAAGAACATCACGGTACAATTCCCAGCATAGCAAGAGACACCAGAATTTAGGTGACAGACTGCAGAACACTGGCGGCCCAGTAGCAAACGGTATTCAAGGTATATGAGGATAGACGTTTCAGACCACGGTCAAATCGCCGTAATCTCTTGTGCGAGTGGTCACCCCAACGGGCGCCCGTGCCCAGATGCATAATATATACATACCTAGGTATATGTAATGCTGTGGCGGTGTTAGCCGTATTGTCAAAGGCAAGTACGATAGAGATTGTTAGCGGATGTATCATATGAGTGATATGAGTCGTACTATTTGGCTCCAGTCGGGTAGGTGGGGCCTGCTTCTCGCACTATCTGATTATCCGTGGTCCACGTGACCGGAAGATCTCGGTGTGCCCATTGGTGCCCACATCTGGAACGACAATCCCACACACGCAACAAAACACCGTGACTTGTGTGGCCCTGCGTCTAGTTTTCTCGTTCACTTTTCAAGATGCTAATCGCCCCTCGTCTATTACAGCGTCCTTCGTCTATTACAGCGTCCTGCCCGTGTACGGCTGGGTACACAAAATTGGCCTCGCCACCTTGCCCAAAATCAAAACCCCACCGATCACCGCTGCCCTTTGAACACCATATCTCGAAGGTCGAGCCTGGCGTCCTTCAAACCCGACTCCAAACTATGGGCATGGGCACGAAACCGACAATCTGTTGAAAAACCATGCCCATAGACCAAGAGCCTGTGGCCTCTCTCCCACGAGTTCTTGTTCATGCGGGAAGCAAGTCCAGGGCCTCGCTGATCCTGAATCCCTCCTCTTGACCAACCCATAGCTTGATCAGTACGTCTTGAAACTCGTGCTCTGGGATGGTCACGGACACGCAATTTGTCCTCTGCCACCCGTCATCCCTCTTCCATTGGATACTGCTCTGGATAGCTCTGGAGAGGTTATCGCCCAGGACGTCGAGCGAGCGCTTGACTGCTGCGGTGTACGCGTAGTCGGGACCTATATGAACGGCTCAGTACCTCCGTCGGAGAGTTGCAATGAGGCGGGTCTCTAACCTGTTGTGCATTCTGGCGCCTCAACCGCCTCTTGTTCCGCGTCCCAAGACTGGTTGGCAGCCTCTTCGGTACTCCATCGACCGGCATCAGACCAAAGTTGGATGGGTTCGGCCTGTGGCCCCACCTGCACCAGGACGCTCAAGCTGTTGGCCTCGGCTTGAGTGTTGTCATCCTCTGGTTTCTCCTGCTGATGTGGAGGAAAGATGGCGTCCACGCTCGCTTTGGATGTCAGTATACGCTCCTATTCAAATCTGAAATTCGGGGTCCTGAAGAGGTCTGCAAGCTTACAGGTGGAGAACGCTCTGAAGAAGTCTCCAGATGCAGTAGGGTCGTCAGCCTCTAGATCAAGGCAGCTCATTACACTCTTGCGAATATCCGCCCGACGGAGGAAAGTTGACAGCCCAATGAGCTGGACGAACCTCGCGATATTGCCGATCAGATAGTCGAAAAAAGCATTATCCATCTGGTTGATAAGCCTGACTGTATACGACACGCTGCAGAGTACGAAGGAGGCAGAGTCCAGCCCACGAAGAACCAGTTGGCGGCGCCGCTTCTTCTTACTGACATCCTCCCTGAGCTGACCGAAAACGAATTTGTAGAATCTCTTGATCCGTTGATCGTTGTGCTGGGGACTTTTGTGCAGGCTTTCCAGCCCTGCGTTGAGTTCCCCCTGGACTTTTGTCTGGATCTGGAGCTGTGTCGCGGCTTGGTAGACCTCACTGATGTTTCCCGGGTGCAGCGTTGCGCCAACATCAGCGATAAATTGCTGAACTGTTGAAAAAGACGAAGTCATTGTAGGTTGAGTCAGGTCAGGTGAATGGAAAGATCTACAAAAGTTTATCAATAATTTGTAAAGAATGATGGGAAATTAGCATGGAGAAGCTCACCAAGCTGGTGTTTGACTTCAGATCCGGCTTATAACGCAGTACAAGACGGCGGCACAGGAACCCGCGAGGCTCTTGCGACCCCGGGCATGTCAAGGCCGACCTTGGCGCCATTCCACGACCCCACCCGCCCGCTGGACGTCCATAACTATTGGTAGAGCGCTTGGCCCCCGGCCACTTTCGATGACTAAAGCAAGCCAAAGTCATTTTTTGATCGCTGCCGACAAACCTCGAGGCTTTGTCGGCAGGGGTTGTCACGCGGTTTCCTTTTTATCAGACGGGACAATGGTTACTGTCCGATGCATGAGTGTGCCAATTCTCTCAGCAGCACATGGACCAGTCCTTCGTGTTGAGAACGTCGGATTCGGACAGTTCTCCGCCAATCTCGATCCATACCAACCAGGTAGTTACTCTCATCTGTATGTTCCTGAGTACCCAGCTTGTGGCCACCTTGGCTCACTGGTTCCTATCACGGGCGTCCTTCATTGCGGTCCCCGATGAGCCACCCCACGAACCGGTACTTGCCTTGCTTCCCTAAGAGAGAAGCTTACAAGGGAGGGTAGCGTTACAAAGGTCTGGTTTGCCTAACGCCTAATTCTTTCCTCACTGGTTGCCACGGAAGGGATTCATGTCGGCAGGGGCGGGGGACAACTTTGCGCCCGGACAAGGCATCCGCAACGATCCCGATGGGTATTGAAGGAGTTACACCAACTGAGGAGGGCATCGATAGCAATGGTATGTACAATAGGCTCGTGTTTCGCTCGAATATTAGACAAGCCTGACATAACTGCTCTTCTGATCTTGAGCGTTGCAAGTGCCAACATTTCACATCATCAAACGAGAGTTATCCCCTCCCCCATCTACCTCAGCATCGGCTCTCCCGTTCCCTCTTCCCCCTTCCCCCAACAGCCGAAATCCACCCCACCTTCCTGTCCGGCATGTCTGTTACCGCCGCCGCCGCTCTCGCTGAGCTGTTCAGCGATACCCCTTCCATTGGGGCTGGTTCGGGGTTTTGACTTCAGCAAGGTACCTCTGCTAAGTAGTCACACTCGTTCCATATGCCCTTCTATAGTCAAGTGGAACTGTGCTAAAGCTGTTCGTCAGATCGATGTCAGTGACAACACCCGTCAGGACTACCTGACAGTTGGACTGGCGCTTGACTACAACAACCTCAACCACAAATCGATCAAGATGCTGGATGATAACCTCAAGGTCATGATCGCTGGCACGGTCAAAGCCATTGCCATGATCCCGCCCTCCAAGCGGAGCTGGGACCGAATCGTCTCGGCCATGATGCAATGCCCCTTGATTGAACCTGCAGGCGTCGCTGTTCAGCGTACGGACAGCCTCGTCAAGTCTGGCAGCGACGTGGTCAAGTTCGACGAATCGCCCGGTCCTGCCATTGTCAGAGAGGTGCGTGGCTACCCCCGGCCGTTTGTTTTCATTATTCACCGTCCATCAGAACCAGTCTTTGGGCCCTAGAATGCTAACGGCTCACGCTGTGCCGCAGGTCCAATCTTGGTTCTCCAAGCTCATCGACGATTTGGATGTTCTGAATTCGACACAGTTCCATATCGGGGTCCTCGCCAATATCGTCGCTCAGACTGGCGCGACCATTGACTTCGTCGAGACCCTCTTCTTCAAGGACCTGGTGGACATCGCAGTCCTCCGCTTCCCGGATCTGGAGCACCCTCTTTTCAAGGTTTATCGGATCCAGCTCAGAGCTTGGTCCGATTCCACCCGAGTCCTTATGGTCCAGGATGACGAGAACGGGATCACCGAAGGTGAGTGTCAAGAAGATGTCGAGAGGATCATCTCTCGCTGAACATGGCTGTAATGCTAATGGATTACACTACTACAATTCGCCAGCCGCGAATTCAAGCTGCGCGTCGATGTCATCAAGAAGATGTCTGATGAAGCCACTGGAAAGGCCGCTGAAGAGGCAAACAATATATTTGTCTAAGCGCATGCGGCGCATTGCTGGGGCCGTCTCGCGAGCTGAATTCGTTAAGTAGGGCAGAGTGTTAGACGGGACGACGGAGGTGGGAGTCGCGCTGTTGCCAGTGAGCAGTGCCGATCAACTACCTATGGTACACGGCCGTTTAGCAGAGTGCGACTTAATTAGCGCTGGACCTGATTTTCCCATTGCCGCTCCTTTATATCAGAAGATGGGTGCGATCATTGTGTCAATTTTCCAACCATTTCGGAGTCTCGATGCTTTTCCTTTTTGACGCGGCGCTTGCTCCTGGGATCGATTTGGAATATACCAGTAAGGACAGTCATAGCAAAGGTAACTAACACATTGTCCATACGCTCCCTTTGTCCACCCACCGGCCTACCCTGCACCTGTTGAGCCCCAAGCGACCTACCCGAGTTTGTTCGTGAGCACCCTTGTTGAATCGGGCCGCTACCTAACAGACATGTCAAGACCTGCAGAGCTCCACGGGTCCGGGTAACTTTCGCTCTGCTCCCATCCATGACTAACTAAGGTACAGTTCAATACTGATTTGTTTGTGAGTACGAAACCTTCGACAAGGGTCCCGGTCTAAAAAACCGAAAACCCCTACCTCGACAGCCTAACAACTGTTTAAAATGGAAGAAAATCAAATATTCAGAATTATTCAAGAAGACTATTCTAGTAAAGGCTTTTTTTCTGTTGAGAAATGCACTGTTTTGCTGTTAAGTTGTAAATTTTGGCAGGGACCCCGGTCCTCCAGTCACGCTCTCAAGAACAAACGGGGTGGACTGTAACTACCTATGTCAACGAGAACTGTTCCGCACACACAGCCTTACATGGACATTGGGACATTGTAATGACTCGAAATACCACACTTGACAACTCGGTTAGATGGTACTAGTCACTTCTGATACCTCTCGCTCTATACCTCGTATTCTTCTATTATGCCGATGCCAGAATAGCGAATTCTGGAGGCATCGAGGTCTGCGTGGGGGTTTATCGATGCTCAAGACGGGCTCGAGTATGCCTCCTGGCTTGTCTGAGCCGTCCACGGTTGTTTCTGAAACGGCCTGAAGCGGTATGTGTGTAATGCCCATACAGATTACAGACCCCGATTCGGGAAACTCGTAACTCGAGCGTTGCCCCACCAATGGCACTTGGACCCAATCGGCACACCCCCGGCTTGCCGAGGCTCAAGACAGTAATTTGCGGCTTTGAGGTCACTGGGCGCGCACATGTTGCATGTTGTGTCTCCACTGAATCAAGTTGCAAGTCGAGGTCGGCTTCGCGTTTGTCGTCGATAAACCCTTCCACCCTTATCGCTCCATCTCTTGTCGTTTTGGGGGTGATGACTCGCGATTGAGGCACGATGGCTGAGCATTGAAACGCAGCGTGTTGTATCTCAATCAAGGTCTTTTCGACGCAGACAACATACGCCGACGACTTACGAACGACCTGAACTTCGATTGCCTGACGACACGCGACAGGCATCCCCGCAATGGCTTCAAACCGCACATCGTACATGGCCGCAGAGAGCCTCTCGCAGGCACGCGGCCTGTCATCCTCCATATCCTCTCTATCCGCATCAAATACTTCGGGACGCAATAACGCGGCCTCGCACATCTCCAAAACCTACCGGCAAGCGTCGACACTCTTCCTCACGCGTCGCTTGCCCGAAGCGCTCTCGACTGTCCTCCCCCTAGTGTCGCCTCCCCAGTCAGATGACCCGAACAATGAATCAACCGAACCGGCCCCAGTTATCAAGGCGTCTCGATCCTCGCGGGTCAAAGTCTGGAGCCTCTACCTGACGGTTCTGAACGCGATTGCCGAGCTCGACCCGGAAGACGGAAAGGATGCATTTGGTGGACAGGACTGGCGAGCTCTCTGCTACAAGGTCCGGTCAGGGGATATTTGGGAGGAGGTTATCCGCAACGGATACCATGGTGTCGAGGGGGATGTAGACGCCGAAGTGGTTATCAACCTGTAGGTCGCCCCGGGCTTCTCACCCCTTTTCTTTCCTTCCCAACGCAACAGTCCCACTGATACTTCAAATTCAGAGCAACTCTCCTCCTCGCCCATTCCAAAACCCAGAACCTCAACCAAAAGCGTCTCGAGAACTACCTCGCCGCGGCGCGCACCCCCTCTCTCGACATCTCAGCCGACCGCTTCTCCGATTCACCAGCACGCCGGCACGAATCTCCCTCCCCCTCCCCAGCCTCCAGAAAAACCCGTCGCCCAGCTCCCAGCGGCGCGGACACCCCGCGCGACCTCAACGCACGGGTCAAGATCCTCGAGCTGTACACGCTGCACGTGCTGCCGCGCAACGACGAGTGGGAGTGCGCACGAGTTCATCAGCGTCAGCCCGGTCCTCGACGACGAGCGGCGCGACGCCTTCCTGCAGGCCCTTGACACCCTGCGCGAGGAGCAGGCCGAGGCGGGCCGCCGCGAGGAGGAGGAGCGCGCCGCCCGTGAGGAGGCCATCCGTCGCGATATTGAAGAGGCTAGGCGTCTGCGCGCGGAGAACGAGGCGCGTGAGAAGAAGCGGCTGGAGGAGGAGAGGGCGAAGAGGGAGGCTGCTGAGGCGCGCGAGAGGGAACGCGAGAAGGAGCGGGAGCTGGATAGTGCGAAGGCGAAGGCTAAGGGGAAGGCCAAGGCGACGGTGGACGACTTTGGGGTGGAGAGCACCGCCACGTCTGTGTCGGTGCCGTCCCCTGCTGCCCCTGCCTCGCCGGCGTTAAAGAGGGGTGGGTGGTCTGGGAGCCAGGCCTCGGGCTCGGGGGGTACGGCGAGGCCGAGAGGGCCGTTGCCTAGGAGGGGTGCAGGTAATGGTGGTGGCGGTAACGCTGTTGCCGCACCGACGCTCATGTCGAGGGCGTCGATGGTGTTGACAAACTTCCGGACGCTGGTCGACGAGATCGCGGGGGCTTTCCAGACCAACCCTTATGTGTTGATGCGGATGCTGGCTTTCGTGGTTGGGTTGCTCATGCTGCTCAGCCGGAAGAAGATTCGGGACAGGATTGCGAAGATTTTGCAGACGAGCTGGAATAAAGTGAGGGCGACAGCTGGGATGGGTACCAAGGTCAGCTATATCTAACCACCTACAGCTCGCCGAGTTTGAAAGTTGAGTACGATGTGGAAAGGGGTTAGTTTCTTTTGTAACGGTCTTATGCTCCGCGTTGGTTTGTTGGTTTCCCGTTCCCTTTGTAGAATGTATGAGACGACAACGCTGTATTAGCTAGCTTAGCCCGCCCACCCGTAGGTATTTGGTATGAAAGGAGTAGATGATTTCTTGTGGTAATATTGGCAGTGTCATGTCCCGAGATATCTCGTCTAGAATGCCCCCTTGTGAACTCCAAAAACGCCGTCAAACCCAGGCTTTTTCTGCCCGTGAAACCCCTAGACCTAGACAGTACATTGTATGCCGCCCGTCCCACAACCCGTCGAGAAGAGAACCGCCCAGACCCGGGCCACGCCATCACTAAAACCCTGTCCGATTCGTTTTCTTTTGGTAGAACAGCTGCAGACACACCACACATTAGTACCATTAAACAACACACCTTTTCCTGGAAAAGAGCGGATGAAGAAGCAAAGAAAAAAAAACCCACATCCGTTCTCGAACTACCCAGATTAATAATCTTGGGACACCCATCGCGGTCCTTCTCCAGGCGGGTACACTCGAAGCAGTAGAAAGCGTCGGAGATGCCCTCGCCGCCGCACACGACGCACTTGTTCTGGTAGTTGCCGAAGCTGCACTCGTCGCAGATGCGCACCAGCGTGGTCGGCCGCACGTACGAGTCGCACACGGGGCACTTGCCGTCGCACTTGTCGCAGAGCCGCCCGATCGCGATCCCAGACTGCTTGCGGCACATTACGAGATCGCTGTTCGGAACAGAAGGGGGTTAGTCGGTGTTGGGACTCAAGGGTTGGGAGAGGAGAGGGGATGGGGGACGGGGGACGTACGGGTGATGGCGGGACATGGTGGGTGGCTGTTTGTCTTTTTTTCTTTTCCTGTCTTTTGCTGGGTGGAAAGAAGGATCGACTGTCAAAAGACAGAGGCAAGATAACAGTTGTCCAGGCTCCGTAGATTAGTCGAGGGCCGTTGGTTGCTGCGCTCGTGATGTGGTATGTCGCGGTCAAGAATGCGAGGGGCGGATTTACACGCGACGGGGAAAATGTTCTGGTAAATACGTCACAGGCTTGGTGGCTCTCAAGCCTCGGCTGGGGTCGCGTAATTCCAGTAATTTCGATCGCATTACGCATGGACAGGGGAGGGTTGGGGTTGGATTAGTGTTTTGAGGACTCGACTTTGCGACGCAGCCTCGAGGCTTCCCGAGTTCCCTTCATCTCCCACATTGTTTGTTTCATGCATCCGAAATAGCAATTGGGATTTTGGCCGCCGGTATTACGGCCTTAAGTATCGAGTTTTTATCTCGGTGCCGGGAGCCGTGAAGAGGGTCACACACTCTATCTCATTCTCTTGGTCTCGGCGAGGTGCTGTTGTCTCACGCGCGCGTGCCCCAAGCTCCCAAGCTCCCCAGCCCCGAGCTCCAACCACCCCGCCAGCCATCTAGCAACTGCGCGCAACGAACACCAATCTACACGGCACCCCATCACTTTGGAGTCGCATCGCGACGTACCCCCGGCTCGGAAAATGGCAGAAACAGAGCGTTATTCCGCAAATAAGCGCAAAGCCTCGCCCGAGGTCACCACGGAGGATGCTATCGGCAAGCGCATGAGACTCGAAGATGGAGACGCGAACAGACGCCCAAGCAACGGTAACGGGGCTGAGGGTGCGGATATCTTGCACGAACACGCCACCACTAGGAGCGAGCGAAATGGATCGATTACGGAAGGATCACCCACGAGATCACGCCGGGCGGACCTGGGGCCCGAGTCTCGGCGCTCGCCGGAGGCGCGAAGACCATCCGCCACGGCCGGCCCTCCGGTTCGGCGGAATGTTAGCATGGAGGAGAAGAAGCGAGGGCAGCGGTTGTTTGGCGGCCTGGTCAGCACGCTGAGCCGGCCCACATCGAGCACGCAGCAGCAGAGGCGCCTCGAGATCGAGCGGCGGCAGCACGAGAAAGCGCAGCAGCGGCGGGCCGAGGACGAGAAGCGCAGGGCTGAGAAGCTGGAGCAGTTGAAGAGGGTGCGCCAGATTGAGCAGGTCAAGCTCGATGAGCGAGCGGTATGTCCAGGACCTCCCCTCTCCTCTCTAGGGCTCACCGGTAACTAACTGATCGTTGCGCAGATGAACACCCGGCACTCGGCGATGCTCGCGAAAGCTCGAAGTTTGCATACGCGAAGCGAGCCGAGACTTGTAAGTATATCAGTCCCGTGCCCATCCATGTCGCTCGGCTGACCGATTCATAGTACTACCTTCCATGGGAGCCCACCAAGGAGCAGGAGGATATTATTAACGACCAAGTCCAAGCCGCGGAGGAGGCTGTAGACAGGGAGAGGCGAGACTTCAAAACGCGCAAAGAGCAGCGGCTGAGGGCATTGGGGGTCACGCCTCCTCCACGGTCACCGTCGCCTCCCCCACGACAGCCAAGGCACCAACCTGAGCTAGAGGAAGAGTCGGAACCGAAGGCTGGTTCCCATCCAGAAGAAGCCACGGTTGGTGAGCCCAACCCTCCGCCGCAAGATACTAACCCCGGTGCTATGGCATCCACGCCACCCAAGGCGCGAGATTCTCACCCTGATAAGGATCACGACGAGCAGGGAGACGAGATGATGCAGGACAAGGAGGACATAGTGATTTACTAACGCGTCTTTCATCATGGTACCTGCTCTTCGTTTTTCAGCGCCGGCGTTGGTTGTAAGTGTAGCATCTTGTGTCACCGGGGGGCGTATATATCTAGCGTGTCTTGGGGCGGTGCTGCGGCGTTCAGGGGGAACTACAAGGGCGTTTTGTCGGATCTTGCCGTGGGGGAGCCATGCATACCCGGACGAGGTAAGCGGCCGAAGAGAAAACGGGATTCGGGGCAAAACGGGATTCGGGAAACTGCTGCGGAGACGGAGGTGTTCCGGTTGTCCGTTCCGGTATAGGGTTAGAGCTGAGTTTGGCCAGGGATAGGTATCCAAAAACAGGGCGGTTGTGGTATTTCCTCAAGTCGGTTATAGCTACACATAGGAGGTGGACTAGTCATAAGCACCGCACATGAGGATGAGGATGGCTGCATAGGGTAAGTCGCCTAGCTGACTGCGTGCATAAGAGGACGGTAATGGGCCGGCGTCGCGTGGCCCCGGCATGTACGAAAGAGGTCTCAGCTCTCAAGCGGATCCCTCGCTAAGGTCTACTGTGTAGGTAGCGGGCTCGTATATATGTCAGCCAGTGTATGTACATAGGTATGTACAAGTCCGACGAGGCACTTTTCCCGTCCGCATCACCCCGATCCCTGCTATTTATTAGTGAACATAACACCGCACCCTGTCGCCCGGCCTCGCCGGAGCTAGGTCGTCGGCGAGTTCAAGTCGCCCGTCCGGTTATTTGCTGGCTCTTGGCTGCTGCCGCTGCATGGGGTCTGCACAACAACCCGACCAAGCCGACCCAGGCAGGTGGGGGTTATGACGCATTTGCCTTTCCAGTCGCCGCGGCATTCGATGTACGTCGTAGCGGAGGAGTTGGAGGGCCAGCTTCTTGTTGCCCGTTTTGGATAGCTTTGGTCAAGCACTGCATACGACAGGTCTAAGGAGCCAAACCCGCTCCATCTAGGTCGGCATTGTCCGAGCCGAGTGGAAGAATATACTTAGGTACAATGTACGTTACATGTAGGTTCCATCTTTGACAGAACAAGCCGGGATCCATACGTACTCCGTCTTCACCAATTGACTTTCACCATCATTCTCATATCGATCCCGCCTTCGTGTGAAATACGCCGATACCCCTCACCGATTCTCGTTTCGCATAAAAAGGCACGAGTTCCCCAACTCCAGAACCTAGCTCCCATCTCCCCACCTCCCTCGGCACTCAACAACACCTACAAACCCAATTCCACTCCATCCTGAACATCAACACACACATAAAAAGCAAACAACCCAATACCACTACGCCACAATGGCCGCCGTCGACAAACTCACCCCAACCGACCCCCGCGTCCAGCACCACACCTACACCATCCCCGCCTCCCCTTACAACACCACCTACCACTACCTCCTCGCCGACCCGCCCGCCGGCACCCCCACCACCGGCACCGCCCTGCTCATCCACGGCTTCCCCGACCTCTCCTTCGGCTGGCGCTACCAGGTGCCCCAGCTCACCGCGCAGGGCCTGCGCGTCATCGTGCCCGACCTTCCCGGCTTCGGACGCACCGACGCGCCCGAGGACATCGGGGCCTATTCGTACAAGAGGGTGATCGACGATTTGCTGGCGATAGTTCGCACCGTGCAGGGCAAGGCCGAGGGGGACGAGGTGGAGAAGATCGTGCTGGGCGGGCACGACTGGGGCGGAGCGGTGGCGTGGCGGTTCGCGCTGTGGTACCCGGAAGCGCTGCGGTGCGTGTTCAGCGTGTGCACGCCCTTCTGGACGGTCAGCGATAAGTTTTATACGAAGGCGCAGATTGTGCAGCTGCTGCCGAATTTTGGCTATCAGCTGCAGTTGGAGGAGACCGAGGTTGATGAGGCGGTCGTGGGGAGGGAGAAGATCAAGGCGTTTTTGAGTGTCATGTACGGGGCGCAGAGGGAGGACAAGCAGCCGGTGTTTGGCGTGGCTAGGGGGCTGGAGAAGGATCTGCTGGAGCCGGAGAAGATTGGGGAGAGCCCGCTGGTGAGCAGGGAGGAGATGGATTTCTACGTTGATGAGTATGTCAAGAACGGCATGCGCGGCCCGCTGCGCTGGTACAAAAACAACAAGGTCAACTTTGACGAGGAGCGGGCGCTGCTGGAGCAGGGCAGGACCAAGGTCACCGTGCCGGCGCTGATGGTCGTGGCCACCCGGGATGCCGCCCTGCCGCCGGCCATGTCGGCTAGCATGGACGAGCACTGCACCGATCTTGTCAAGAAGGAGGTGAATGCGACGCACTGGGCGTTGTGGGAGGCGGCGGCGGACACGAACAAGCATATCAGCGAGTTCTTGGAGGGTATCCTGAAGGGCCAGCCGCTGAAGGCTTCGATCTAGAGACAATTGGGTCGTATTAGTTTGGTGGTTGGTTGTATTATTGTTGCCGCGAGCACTATTTGAACGTCAAAATTGCCTCTTTGTGCTTTCGAATCTCGATATCAGCGTTCATCTTTCATCTGATCTAGCCGTTTTGAAGTCGGGCCGCTGGCGACGACAGTCTACACAGTAGATACATGTCGGGAATTTACAATCCCCCTGGCTTTCCAGTCTTTCATCTAATCCAATCTGTATGTACACGACTACATACAACCGACAGCGACCCCGCATCACCCCGGGGTTCCGTCCCAGGACTATGTCGGGTACACGCAGCGGTCGCGTAACTTGTCCTCGGGGCCTTTAAACTTAGTACAGAAACAACCTAAATATACCGGGAATCACAACACACCTCCAATAAACCCCAAACTCGATCGTAGCGCTGCTGCACGGACTTCTGCTTGCATTGTGGTCGTTTCTGGGCGACATCCCAAGGCGAGGCCGTTCAGTCTCAAGTGAGGTGCCCCATCCGCAAGGCGTTTCGTCGGAAGCTGCGGTCCCAGTGTGCGAGACTAGATATGAACCTCTCCTTCACTTGAAAGTGCGCTTCTGGCCGTCAACAGTCGGCACGACCGTCTTTTTCTTGTTTGGTTTGCCGCAGATGTGGCACGCTGTTTTCAGGTTAGTTGCCATACCTGGATACAACAGACAGCGAATCTGCCACTCAGACTTACCATCGTCACGGTAGGCGCACTGGTTACAGTACGTGTGCCCCTGAGCTACTTTGGTCTTGCACTTGCCGCAAGAGCTGGAATACTGGGCGTAGGGGTTCTTGGCCGCTTTGGAGAGTAGTTTGCTCTGTTAGGAGGTTAGCTAACCATGTTGATCGCCATGTCTAATTTCAGATGCTTACTTTTGTGATACCCGTCTGCCCGAGAGTCGCCGACTTTTTCGCGCCCGATGAAGATGTTGATGCAGCGGAGCCATAATACATCTCGGCCTTCTTCTTGACCCCCGGTGTGGCGAGGGTCGTCTTGTTGAGTTTCTGGCACTTGGCGCAGACCATTTTGAGAGTTATTGATTACTTCGTACGTAGTTAGTAGATTAGATGGGCGGTGCTGTGTGGACTTCTAATTGCAGGCCCAGATAGTCGTGCCCCTGATGAAACCGATGTCAAATTGAAGATCTTTGGTGACGTTGTAAATTAGGGGCAGTGCTGGCCTTGTAAGACGCGACGAGGCAAACTTGGCCCAGGGAAACCAGCCGTCCTGTGCATGCTGTGGCTTGGGTGATTCGTCACCTCAAACCCTCAAACCAGTCAGTGGCAGCCCGCAGCCCACCCAGTGCCCCTGCACGGGGATCAAAAGAGTTGGGGCACCATGATTGGCCAAACCACCGTCCGAAACACTGTTCTTCAGAGCAACGCTTTTTCCAACGCTCTCGCTCTGTGGGGTGACAGGCTTGGTTTGAGCCAATCGCGCGCCAAGTCCTCGATCAGCCTCCAGCGGAGCCCCTTGATGCTCTTGCATCGAATCGGGCCCGGGCCCTCACTCTCGTATCGAACTTGAAGTTTATCACTTCTCAACACCAAGCGCAAACCAACAGCTGCAGCTCACCTCCTCCCGTCCGCGCAGCCACGCATCTGGAGGCGTCGCTGTTAAATAACATACTGGTCTCTTCTGATTGGCTTTGATAGCCGAGTTTTGTCCTTTGTTGGAGGCGCCTGCACGTCGTTCTACCAAAACACCCTGCAAGGTTGCGGCTGACGAAGCCAAGAAGCGCTGCTGCCCAGGATCCCCCAATTCGCAATCCTTTTTACTGAAAGGAGGCTGTGCTTGCAACAAACACGACGCATCATCCCCCCGATCTCTGCCGACAACCAACCCCTTCTCGTCGAATCCCAACGGCATTCTGGCCCGAGTTTTTGTTTTTCTGCGCCGGCCTCGCCATCCATCAATGCCCAATCGCCGCGCCTGATATTCCCTCCCCCCTCCTACCGATTTGCCCTGAGCGGCGCCGCCCTCCGGCATGACCGGTCGCCCGCCCCCCGGAGGCTCTTCGGCCTCCCGAAACGACCTCCTCCTCGATCTCGACAATGACCAACCCGTCTACAGCACAGGGCAACGCTCGGCCCTAAACGACGACGATCTGCTCAACTCTTACGCCTACGACCAAGGTGCCGCCGCGCCGTCGCGACCTTCCGTGTCTTATGACGATTTTGTCGGCTCCGGTCAGCCCCGACCCCCTCCCGGAAGGCCGCCACCTGCCGGGCCCTCCTCGGGTTCCACATCGCGCCCTGTTGGGCCCTACGGTCCGGAAATCCACCGACAGTATAGCCAAACATCAGACCTGGGTAACTACCAGAGATATGCCGATGACTTTGACGATTATCCGGATGATGGCGGGTATTACCAACAAGGGGGCGCTATGGCCGGGGGTGGCTCGTCAGCGGCGGTGCAAGATGCGAGGAAACGGAACAGCGTTCTGAGCTTGGGCGGCGGGTTCCTCGGGAGGGTAAAAAACAGGCTCGGGATGGGTCAGGGTTATTCGGAGATGGACCTCCCGTTGACAGATCCGCGAGCCGGAGCCGGACCCGGGGCTGGACCCGGGGGCCGGACAGACACCGCGCCGCCACCGCCAAAAGAGAAGAAGTTCGACATGGGCAACTTCAAGTTTGGCTTTGGGCGCGCAAAGGTCGATCCCTCTACGCTAGGACCCCGCATCATCCACCTCAACAACCCTCCTGCGAACGCCGCCAACAAGTACGTCGACAACCACGTCTCGACGGCCAAGTACAATGCCGCGACCTTCCTCCTCAAATTCCTCTTCGAGCAGTTCTCCAAATTCGCCAACATCTTCTTCTTGTTCACTGCCGGGTTGCAGCAAATCCCAGGACTTTCGCCCACCAATCAATACACCACCATTGGGCCCCTTATTGTTGTGTTGTTGGTCTCGGCAGGCAAGGAGCTAGTGGAGGACTACCGCCGGAAGCAGGCCGACAAGTCCCTCAACATGTCAAAGGCCCGGGTCTTGCGCGGCTCCAGTTTTGAGGAGACGAAGTGGATCAACGTCGCCGTCGGTGATATCGTCCGTGTCGAGTCCGAAGAGCCGTTCCCAGCCGATCTCGTGCTGCTAGCCAGCTCTGAGCCCGAAGGCCTGTGCTACATTGAAACGGCCAACCTTGATGGAGAGACCAACCTCAAAATCAAGCAGGCGCTACCCGAAACCTCGTCGATGGTGAGCTCGACCGAGGTCAGCCGCCTCGGCGGCCGGCTCCGCTCCGAACAGCCCAACAGCAGTCTATACACGTACGAAGCCACCCTTACCATGCAGGCGGGCGGAGGGGAAAAGGAGTTGTCCCTTAACCCGGAGCAGCTTCTTCTCCGTGGCGCCACTCTGCGGAACACCCCCTGGATCCACGGGGTTGTCGTTTTCACCGGCCATGAGACCAAACTGATGCGAAATGCGACTGCAGCGCCCATCAAACGCACCAAAGTCGAAAGGCAACTGAACAAGCTCGTTTTGGCCCTGGTGGGCATGCTGTTGGTCCTCAGTGTCATCTCAACCGCCGGCGACCTAATCATGCGCCGTGTTTCCGGCCACTCCCTGAAATACCTTGCCCTAGACGAGTTGGACGGCGCCGCATCCATAGCCCGCATCTTTATCAAGGACATGGTCACCTATTGGGTGCTCTTCTCTGCGCTAGTCCCCATCTCGCTCTTCGTTACCCTCGAGATGGTCAAGTACTGGCACGGTATCCTCATCAACGACGACCTGGATATTTACCACGATGTCACCGACACGCCTGCCAACTGCCGCACTTCCAGCTTGGTGGAGGAGTTGGGAATGGTCGAATACGTCTTTTCCGACAAGACGGGGACTCTGACATGCAACCAGATGGAGTTCAAGGCGGCCTCTATTGCTGGCATCATGTACGCCGAAACCGTTCCCGAGGACCGTGTTGCGACCATCGAGGACGGCGTCGAGGTTGGCATCCATGAGTATAAGCAACTCAGGAAGAACCTCGAGGACCATCCGAGCGCGCAAGCTATCCATCACTTCCTCACCCTGCTTGCCGTTTGCCACCACTGTGATTCCGGAGCGGAACGAGTCGGGCGAAATCAAGTACCCCGCATCCCCTGACGAGGGAGCCCTTGTCGACGGGGCGCTGCAACTAGGCTACAAGTTCTTCGCCCGCAAACCCCGTGCTGTCATCATCGAGGTCAACGGCGAATCTAGAGTACGAGCTCTTGGCTGTCTGCGAGTTCAACTCGACCCGGAAAAGAATGTCGACCATTTACCGCTGCCCCGATGGGAAGGTCCGGTGCTACCACAGGGTGCAGACACTGTCATCCTGAGCGTCTGAATAATAACAACCCGCACGTCGAAGTCACCCTCCGCCACCTAGAAGAGTATGCCTCTGAAGGATTGCGGACGCTCTGCTTGGCCATGCGCGAGGTTCCGGAGCACGAGTTCCAGGAGTGGTATCAGGTCTACGAAAAGGCGCAGACAACCGTGAGCGGCAATCGTGCTGAAGAGCTGGACAAAGCCGCCGAGCTTATCGAGAAGGAGAGTTTTACCTCCTCGGCGCCACGGCCATTGAGGATCGGCTGCAGGATGGTGTCCCCGAGACGATCCACACTCTCCAAGAGGCCGGCATCAAGGTCTGGGTTTTGACTGGCGACAGACAGGAAACTGCCATCAACATCGGCATGAGTTGCAAGCTTCTCAGCGAAGAGATGATGCTGCTCATTGTCAACGAGGAGAGTGCTGAGGCGACGAGGGACAACCTGCAGAAGAAGCTGGACGCCATCCACAACCAGGGTGACGGCACCATTGAAATAGGTACCCTGGCCCTCGTTATTGACGGAAAGTCGTTGACGTACGCGCTGGAGAAGGATCTGGAGAAGCTCTTCCTCGACCTCGCTATTAAGTGCAAAGCAGTCATTTGCTGCCGCGTCTCTCCTCTTCAAAAAGCCATGGTGGTAAAGCTGGTCAAGAAGTACCAGAAGGAGTCCATCCTCCTTGCCATCGGCGACGGAGCGAACGATGTCTCCATGATTCAGGCGGCCCATATCGGCATCGGTATCAGCGGTATGGAGGGTCTCCAGGCCGCGCGTAGCGCCGATGTGTCGATTGCCCAATTCCGCTTCCTCCGCAAGCTACTGCTAGTCCACGGCGCGTGGAGCTATCATCGCGTTGCCAAAGCGATACTGTTTTCCTTCTACAAGAACATCGCCCTCTATCTCACACAGTTTTGGGTATGGCCCCCTCCTTCTGTTGTACCCCGCGCGCGACGCGCGCTAACTAGGAACAGTACGTCTTCCAAAACGTCTTCTCTGGTGAGGTCATCTACGAATCCTGGACACTGTCCTTCTACAACGTCTTTTACACGGTCCTTCCTCCTCTCGTTCTCGGTATCCTAGACCAGTTCGTCTCCGCCCGGCTGCTCGACCGCTACCCGCAGTTGTACAAACTCGGCCAAACCAACAGCTTCTTCAAGGCCAGCGTCTTTACCTCCTGGATCCTTAACGCCGTCTACCACTCCATCATCCTCTACCTCGGCGGCTCCGCCTTCTACATTTACGACGGTGTCCAGCGAGACGGCTTTCCCGCCGGTAAATGGGTCTGGGGTGCGGCCATGTACGGCGCCGTCCTACTCACCGTCCTCGGAAAAGCCGCGCTCGTCACCAACAACTGGACCAAGTACCACGTCATTGCCATTCCCGGCAGCATGGCCATCTGGATCGTGTTTGTTGCCGTCTACGGCACTGTCGCTCCGATGCTCGGCTTTTCGATGGAGTGGTTCGGGGTCATCCCGCGGCTGTTCACCAGCCCGGCCTTCTGGCTCCAGATGCCGACACTGGCCATTCTCGCTTTGGCGAGGGATTTCGGGTGGAAGTTTAGCAAGCGCCTGTGGCGGCCCGAGCCGTACCATCATGTGCAGGAGATTCAGAAGTACAATATTCAGGATTACCGGCCGAGGTATGTCTTTACCCCTCTCCCCTTTATGACGAATAACTTCCCCCAATGTTTCATCCGTGGGCAATACTGACTCGCGGTGTGTGTGTACAGAATGGAGCAGTTCCAAAAGGCCATCCGCAAGGTCCGGCAGGTGCAGCGCATGCGCAAGCAGCGCGGGTATGCCTTCTCGCAGGCGGACGAGTCGCAGACCAGGGTGCTGCAGGCGTACGACACGACGCAGCACCGCGGGCGGTACGGCGAGATGGCGAGCTCGAGGCCGCAATGAAATGAAATATAAATGTGGTGGGGGGAGCCGAGGACAGCACTGGAAGGAAGGCTTGATTCTCTTTTTTATTTTTTGTGTGGTGTGGCTTGGGGTTGGGGGGTATCATCTTATCATTTACTGGTGGTACGGTTCTTTCTTCGCAACAAGGCGAGATTTTCGATCTTTTTGATTCGTTAATGATTAACTAGTAGTGAGTGGGATGAACTGGGTCGATTCCGTCGGAGTTATTCATAGGGGGCGGGGGGTCGTGGGTGTTGAAAAACGGATATGTATGCTGCTCCTTGCTTCTCATGCAAGCCTTTTCTGCTTACTTGGTGTTGTTTGTTTGTTTGCTGTACGTTGGGTATTTCGCTCTGAGTTAGAAGCGTTTCGAATGTGTATGTATGCTGTTTGTTGTGGTTCTCGTTAACCCCCGGGCTTGAGTGTTAAGTCAAGCTCGAATGGACGGCCAGGACGCGCCTCTCACGTCTTATTGCTTCTTCCCCTTATGTGCGTCCTGCGCACGACACGCCGAGATCCAAGTTACACAATACAACCCCTAACGACTACATGATTGTTCTGTCTCTCCAGAAGGCAGATAGCTTCTCTTATTATCCCAACTAAACGTTCTCATATATCGTTTTAATTGTCGTCTCAGCGGAGCCCCTCCTTAACGGCGCAAATGGTATAGGCAGAGCAACTTCAACATCCTCTCGAACATATCTCTCCTATTGAAAACACAACACGGGCAGGCGTATCCGTCCCCCGGTATTTACAGCACAATCCACCTGATACGCTGCACGACTTCATTTCAGAACCCCTCTAACCCACACCGGTGAGACCTCCCCTCTCTTGGAGTCGATGTATGTAGTCTAGCGGTGGGATGTCTGTCTGCCCAAAGATGCTTCTGTTCTTTTTCTCCCCACCGCCGATCAGCCACCGATCGGCAACGGTACCAGCCGCCGGCCGCCGTGCTGGCACCGATCAAGGGGTCCCTCCCCCTCACGTCCTCCCCCCCCCCTTTCCCTTCTCAATCCCGGCCGGGATCCGAGAGAACGCTGACGTCGGTTGGGGTTAAGGGTTGAGTTTGGCGCGACGGTGTGTCGCGTTGGGTTGCAGCGCACGCGCACTGCACTGCACTGCACTGCCGGTAGTTTTACCTGGCTTGACGCAGGGGGGGAAGAAGAGGCGGGCAAACCACACATCCCAACAAAACCCTGCGTGCAGGTGGTAACAGACATCCATCCTACATACCTTGTTCAGGGGCCCAATGGGTACACCTCCCCTTCCCCTCCCCCTTTGCGTCCACACATCGCAGGCTACGTGGACGGGGGTCGGGCATCTGGCATCACCGGAAGCAGGAAGCTCGGTGCCGGGCCATGCGGTGACGCGCGGAACAGACGCATGCAACGCGCCGAGTTAGTTGGTCCAGGTTCAACGACACTGCTGCACTGGAATGCTGTAGGGAATCAACCATCGAAACTTTTCTCGATCACCCTTTCCTTCACCCTTTCCTTCACCCCTCCCAGCAAGCCCCCTTTCCCCTTTCCCCAACCCCTCCCTCTTCCACCTTCCCACCGACTATCGGTCCAACTATCGCACCCAACCACGGATATCTCTCTCCCTTGGCCAAGCCAACCTTGGCCGACTCGGCGCGCAGGGGCCGAGGAAGCTCCACAATGGCTCCGGGCCGACGACGATCTCGACTCCCAGAAGGGGGAAGCATGCGGAGTAGTTGAGCGGGGAAAACAGACCTGAGTCAAGCAGACTGGGGATTATCGAAAGGGGGGGGAGGGGGTCAATGCACTAACTTCCAACCACCGTGCGAGAGACCCAGAAAAAAAAACGACTAGAAAAAAAAAAAAAAAAGAAAGTGTTGATCAATTGGGGTTTTGGGGGTTGGGGTTTGTGACGAGACAACATAACAGAAACAGATATTGGAAAGTTTTGGCGTCTCTCACACGGGCAGACAGACGATCCCATCGAAAGCGGTCTAGGTAAAGCACCGACCGTTCAGTTTTTTTTTGTGACGAATCGAGCGATGTCCCCCGATCTCGATCGAAATCCTTCGTTTTCGATCTCTGTCCTCCTCTCCTCTCTCTCTGCCTGGCAAGCTCGCTCACCGCAGCAAGAAAAAAGGAAGAGAAAAAAAAAAACTTCTCCCTTGTCAGCAACTCCACCCTCTTCTCCATTTCCAAGGTTCAGCCCTCGCCAAAAGATTCCCATCTCGCAAACCCCATCTCCACACAAAGAACGTTTGGCCCCGTTCCTCCACGGCCCAGAACCCGGCCAGCGGCCCCGCAGGGAGCAGAGTGGACCGGCAGGAAACCTGGCAACATCCGCTTGTGGTTCCGGGGGACAAAGCAAAGCATCTCCAGTCTCCACATGGCCGCAACGCATTGCAGGCTGCAGAGAGAGAGAGTTGTGCGCTGTCATCTGATGTCCACACTCACACGAGGCAGTTTGCCTGGGTACCTGGCGTGCCTGGACAACAGAATTGGCCTGATAACGTTCGATAATGGTGAATATCATTATAGGAGCAGGTGTATCCCAGCTCCCAGCAACCGTGGACAGCAGCGGTCCAGGATAATCCCAAAAAAACCAGACATACACTTTGAAACAAACCCCATCAGGTTCTTTCGACACCCCGCAATATTCGTGACAAGAATGAGTTGTGTCATGCCCCAGCCCGGCCCGAGTGTGACGCCAAGATATCCCCATATTAACTAACCAAACGCAGAAATTATGCACCAAAAAGTTGCTTTTCCCATCTAATCTTGACAACATGCCATGCCCGCTAAATCCACTTTTGATGTTAAACCCGTTAGACTGAAAAGGAGAGAGAGAAAAGAGAAAAGAAGGAGAGAAAACAATTGAGGTGAAAAGCACGGAACGCGCAGGGGACCCGCGATGCTTCCGTCGGGGCGAAAGGACTATCCGAAAACCCCGCGCTAGCGTGGGAATGCAGGCGCCCCCAGAATGCCCCCCCCTGGCTTACCCCGGAAAGCACTGAATGCCCCAAGACTGATCAGGAAAGCCCGAGGGGACAGCGCCCCCAACAAGCTATCACCATCTTGGCCAATCTGTGGGGTAGCCGAGAAACGGGATGATCTGGAGAAGCCCGCTGACGACAGCTCGACGAAGCGAACATCTCCGAGATGCTGTCATTTCTGCATGGCATTGTCCATCGTCCGATAGCTAAACCGCCCCGCGCGGAGGTTGCACTGCACCCATTGCGCCGGTCCCCCACATCGAGGAACCGGGAGGGACGGAGAAGAGGTCGCGCCAGGGTGTGGGCTTCATGCAGGACAAGGACAGATGTCACCCGAGCCCGCGCCCTCACATGACTTCGACCCAAACGGGTGGGTGCAGCTGTGTTCCGCGCCGTCCTCCCAAAGGTGGGGTTTGCGGATCACAGGCTACCGCCCCAACATGGGCGTCACGAGCTCGATGCTCTTGGGTCTCGAGTACGCCGCCGGTCTGCGTGAAGGTAACGGCCGGTCGGAGCTCGTCCCGTAGTAATCGCTTCCGCCACCATAGTAGGCACCATCATAGGTAGATGCGTAGAGACCTGCGTTTTGCTTCGAGTAGGAACTGCTCGGGCTTGTTGCGGTAACGCTCCGGGCGAACGGCCAAATGCCTTGGTGGTACGTCCCGACCGGCGAGGTGGGACTTACCGGCCTGATCGACAGCGACTTGAGGGCTGCCATCGCCGATGCGGGGGTGACGGGCGGGGCAACGTGCGTCGAACTCGGGCGCGAAGGTGAGGCGCGGGGTGATGTCCCTGGGCTCTGGCGGGCCCGAGTAAAACGGATATTGGGTGGTCGTGTGACTGCTCGTGTAGTGGTTTGACACGGTGGAAATGCTCGCGCTGTTCTGGTCATGCATGCGGCATCTGATTGAACGGGTGTCAATGGGATTCTTCGAGGGAAAAGCAGATTTTGTCTGTCAAACTCACTGTTCAGAGCAGTACAGAGATTGGTCATCCAACGGGACGAATTGCTTCTCACAGATCATGCTGCAAAAACTGGTTAGCTTGGGAGTCTCAAATACCAGCAGAGATGGGGCAAATGCAGGAACGGCAACCCCCCGGCACCTCCCACAAGATGGACCTGTCTCCAAACCCCTCATTCCCCATCCCCCCTCAGCTTGTCCTTCACATTGAGAGCGATTGGGGTGACACGGATCACCCGCATGTCAGGTGACAATGCGGGAGGATGGAAACGGAAGTCCCCTGAGGGGAAGTGGAAAGACGTAATGAAGTTGTGAAACCAAAAAAAGGAATGTTGACGACATACCAGTACTCCGGGAAGCTCTCCCGCTCTTCATCCCACCAACGCTGCTCGTCGAGCTCCTTCTCGCGATCCCGGGGGTTCTTGCCCAGCTTCGGGGCGGTCTGCGGGGTGATCCTCCTGGTCATCGAAGGACGAGACGAGTACTTTTTGTGTGAAGGATCTGTTGCGGTGACGGCCTTTCGTACGTCTGTCAACGATGAGTTGCCAGAAATATGCCCGGACCTTCGGCGGTGGTGGTGCATTGGGGCCATCTTATAATTGGCTGAGAGCCCGGTGAGAAGACGGAGGAGCGGGTGCGGGGGACGGATTCGCCGGGTCCCTAAAGGTCCGAGGCGGCAGGCAGGGAGCTGCGGGCTGCGCTGAGGGTCCGCGACTGAGGAAGAGATCCAAGACGGGATCGATCGAGCCTCGAGACCTGGGTCCCGGATAAATGGGGTCTATTTGAGCCCGCTTTGCCGGTCAAGCCAAGGCAATAGAGTCGAAAAATTGCACGTCTGACAAGCCCAGTAATGTGCGTGGTTTCGTGCGGTGGCAAATATGTACGCTGCGGGCAGAGATTTTTCTACCCTGTCGCGTTGGCCGTGGATTGGGGGTGTGCGGCTGCAGTCGATAGCTGCTCTCCCGCGGCTAGGGAGCGGAGGGAATGGATCGTGCCGCTGTTTGGCTGAATTTGCCCGCTAAGGGTGTATGTCGAACGAAAGGTCAACTCGGTTGCCGCCGGGTAGCAGCTTGTATCTCAACGATGGGTTGTTGACGCTGTGAGACTCGTGGGTCGGTCAGGCGCCTTGTTGGATCTCGAAAACGGAGCTGGTTGGCACGCCACGAGGTAACGCCGCAGAAGACCGGTCAATCCGATGGACAATGAGACAGCTTCAGGTTTGTTCCTCTCGCAAAGCCACAATTGAAACCCAAAACAGATGAGAGAATGTCAATTGGGGCTTTTGCAAGTAGAAAGACCAGACCAGATCAGACCAGACCAGATGTGAAAGCAGGACGTTCCGTCTGTGTAACGGAAGGGGTTGTGTTGCACTGGGGGTGCCACAAGAAACGAGCGAGCTGGTGCTGATATGATATAGAAAACGACAGAAAGAATTCCGTGATGAGTTCCGTGACGGGCAAGGAGATCGTCTCTTTTGTTATCTGCTTTGGATGACTCTTTTTCGCTAATCAAAAGTTCGATCCCCGTCGACCCCAGAGTCCGGACGGTTCCTGGGAGCAGCCGAGAACGGAGATCATCGGAGGTGTCAACTGGCCAATCGTCTTTCACCGATGCTGGTGCTGCGGTGAGCGATCACAGTTTGTGGTCACCAGTGCAGGTGCACCTTGCCAGTGGGACCCTCTGTGAGCGACGGTGGATGCAGCGTCTACCGGGTTCAGGGTTGAGTGACTGAATATCGTGGAGTTGAGGCTTGGGTTGTGTCTCCGCTTCGATTTCGATGTTCGCTTTGGGGGGGATCGTCTGTACAACTAAAGCAACAGAAGGGGAGTGAGGTGCCAAAGGTCCCGCGTGAGGAGAGGGCTTGCAGTCCTCTTGTAGGTCACGGCGTCCCGTCTGTCACATCGATTAGCTAACATGCACTGCACAGGGCATCGCAGCTGTCCTGGGAGGGGCTGAGCGGGAGGGGTCTCGCTGGGGGTTGACGCCAGCAGTGTGGGGTTCCAGGTCGCTCGGGCGGGGCCTTCCCCCTGTCCCTGTCCCTGTCCCCTGTCGTCGTCCCCGTGCCTGTCCCTGTCAGTGCCGAGTTCCCAGTGTCCCGTCGTCGTGATCATGTAAGCTTGGTGCAGATGGGCTGACTTCATCTGGCTGAATCCCGCTGCTTTGTCAATTTTCCGATGATAAGTCCGGTGACAAATCGCTGCGGTGGATGATGGGATCTGGAAAATGAAACTGGGATCGGGAGATCCGTAAACGAGCGATACCGCGCAGGCATGGCGGACATGGTGTGAGAATGTTGTGCTATTTCGCGGCCGCCCTTTCAATGCTCACAGGTCAAGTTCCAAGCATGTTCCAAGCATATGTGGTCCAAGTCCAAAAAGAGAGTGCATGAGACGCGTTCACTGAGAAGGCACGCAAAGGCGATGCTCGTACCTTCCATCCCCAAAATGGAACCTTGACGGATCGCAGCAGCGAGGAATGGAAGGTGTGCGCGGGATTCAGCCAATCAGAGACGGGAGCCACGGCGCCTGCCTGACGTTCTGGGGAAGTCAGGAAGAACCCAGCAAGGTGTCACCCTCTGGCCAAAATAGGCCGAACTGGAAAAGAAAACAAGTCCGGATAAAAAAGAAAAAGAAAAGGTACAAGAATAACAAAAGAAGTGGTTGGAGGACGGCAAGTATAGAAAAACCGAAACAGAGTAAAATAAATGTAAACGGAGTAAAAAGAGCTTCTCCAGAGTTGCCGGATAACTGATTGTTTCGTTTCTACAACTCGAGCTTCGACACTTGGAGTCGGGCTTTTTTTGCCCATGCGGTGGGGTTGCTGCCCCTCTGGGCATGGAAGCTCGGCAAGCTCCCACCCACACAAGGCGAAAGCTGGTCATGGGCTCGACGCCGAGCTGCCGCCATGGCACTTCTCAGCCATCACACAGGGCACGTTCCTGGCCAGCTGTGATTGTCCACCGCACTGCCAGGGCACCACGAGGTCAGCCCTCACCGTTGGCCTCCGGCCTCCCGGGTCAGGAATTTCGGTGAAAATTTTTCATCACTTCTCATCGTCGCCCAACAGCCTCCATTCACTCTCCACCCCAATGGAATGGCTGGCCGCAACGCCGTTTGGAAGAGTCGTCAAATGACGACCACCTGTCACGGCATCACGCCATGAGTCGGTTGCTGGTCACGACAGGGCGCCACCACGACTTCTAAGCCCCACTCAATTCAGTCCGTGAATAAAGATCTGTCTCTTGTCTCAGGTGTTGAATCGTACTGTATCGTAACTCTGTCGATTCCGATTCCCCGAGTTCGTTGTCTCGGGCTAAGTTGGGTTCGATCCTTTGAAAACTCTTCTGGATATTAAGCACCCACGGTGTCGCTTCTCGTGTAGGTAGCGATCATTTCAACGTTCGAATCCTGCAAGACCCCATCGCCGATCTTGACTTCTGGCCTGGGCTAAAAGGATAACTACAAGGCAACCGGAGCTCAAAGGATGGCTGCTGCATTTGGGGTGTCGTGTCCTGCCGAGACCGCGTACCTCGTCTCATTCCATCTTCTGGGTGCGTCATCCGGTCTTTTGGCCCACAGCTGCGCCCAGCAAGGTTGCGACGCTCCCCTTGTCAAGATCGTGAGCAGGTTAGGCGAGCAATATCAAGCCGTGTGAACCACCAGGGCGATTCGTTTGGCTCTGCCCCCTCGCGTGGGGGGCACCTTGATGGTTGGTTTCACAACGCTCCAAACATGGAAGCTACAACGGTTTACTGCTGGAGCGTTCAGGCACGAAACGTTGTTCTCTTTCCGTTTTTCTGTTGCGAACGACAACAGGACCTCCCTCGATTGCCATTGCATCATCCGATTCTACCGTATCATGGCAGCATGAGAGGAATTGTTTGTCTTCGTGTGCCAAAATGCATCAGCATCAATGCATCGGCAGCGATGCCGTCCCGGCAACCCCCACCCCCTCTGGGTTGTATCCCCTCCCGCAAACCGACAGGTCATTGCATCCCGGATGGTGCAAGTCGCGTCCGGCCCAAGCAAGGCGTCTACACCCTCGCCCGCGAAACGCAGCAGCGGCTGCTGATACGGGCCGCGCGCACATGAACATGACCTGCATTCTTGCCGCGTCTGGGAAGCAGGAGTCAATGTCAAGGAGACGGGGTCACAGCCAGATCCAGTCCCTACCTCGGTCGGTAGATCATTCAGGACTGCGGTGTGCCTCGGGATGCGCTCCATCTGCTTTATCCTACATACACGTTGCGACGACCTTCGTGTCACCGAGATAAAGGGCCGCAAATCGTCGGCGGGCAGCCCTTTTCCAGATTAGTCTGCGGCTCGGGTATGGGAGACATACATAGATCATGCTCAGCTTCCTATCGTCGCTACTTTTTCGGCTTCCTATCACCCATAGCCCAGACATCGGATCGGATCCTAACATGGGATAGGACAAGTCATGCCACGATATCCAGCCCGGGTACCGCCGGGTTTCAGAGGCATTGGGGGGTTGGGGGGGTGGACACGCACGACTCAGAGGGTGGCAGTGGGGGTCCCGGTTGACCCCCGCGAGACCCAGTTGCTCTCCAAACAAGCGTGCCTGCGAGGCCGTGCATTTCGATGCTGCAGGTACTTTCTAGCTCCTGATCGGATCTGGGGGTCCTTATCGAAGTTCTGAAGCTGCCAGAGATAACGTTGACGGACCGGGCGCGGGCGACTTGAATCCAGCACCCGACAGCATGACGCCTGACCCCCAACCGACGTCTGATTCCCGAGCAATAACTACTGTGTAACTGACGGTCAACCCGATCCCGGCTTCTCTCGCTTCCTGGGCACCTTGTCGGCTTGGCTACAACGCGGCAGCGGGCCTCGAACACCAGCGGTCACCACCGCTTTTTTCTGCCCTGCTCGACTACCAGACTTGGCTATCTCGCGTGGAGACCGGAGGGATCCGAAATAGCGCGGCTTCCACCCGCCCATCCACTTCCCGCTTCCACGCGGGCGCCAAGATACGGCGGTCCAAGGAAAATTCAGCCAGCCAGCTGCCCCGGTTCCGGCCCCACAACGCGGAGCCTCGTCCGGAGCTCTCGAGGGAGTGTCATCCGAGCCCTCCGATTTCGCACGCATCCCGAGTGCTCCTTATCTCAAAACTCACAGGTTTTAGAAACGGGGCCGAGAGTAACCGGAACTAAATAGCACGAGATAAAAAAGAGAAAAAGTCCACCTATCACTCAGAACAGCGCCCGGACACAACGGGGTGCCTGGCTGACGGTGTGCGCCACAGATGCACCCCTTGCACCATTGCCGGACCGTCCCGACAGTCTGGTCTGCACCACACAGGAGGCGCAGGTCCTGCACTGCAAGATGGGATGGTGCATTCAGCCGTGCCCATCACGCAATGTTGGACTGTGGACACCCCGTGGCTGGCTGGCTGGCTGGCTGACGAATGTCGACCCCTGGAACAACATGACTTCCATGTGCACAATATTCGTAGGGGTGTTTGCTTCCATGTTGACTCATCACTGGGATTAATAAACTGCGGATGGGCGAACTAAACTGCATATGTACCTCGGCCGTTGGTGAGTGGGAACTCTGATCCGATTCGGGGCGATGAGCATCGATCGTCGACCGTTATAAATCTGGGGCCGATCGGGGAAGGAAGGATTCGCCGACTGCGGAGGGAGCCCATGCGATGCCAGGCGCACACAGTCATATGATCTGAAGTGAAGGAAAGCTGTGCAACTCGGTCCCTAGGCGGAAGCCGACGGTGAAGTCGGAAGGTATTTTGGAGCTGCTTCGAGAAACGGGCGTGATTGTAGGGAGGTATGCAGGTATGTACGTGGATGGATACTAACTAATTAGCAATTATATCGCTGCCAACGTATAGGTGGTATTTACACAGTAATGATATTAAATACGAATAATGTCTTCTATTCAACGAAGAAATTCTATATTTGACCGAACAAATAGGTCTGGTCCAAAGCTACCTCAGTAGGATGGAACACCCCATTCCACACATTTTCCTCTTGCACGGTCAGCTCTGATGCTCTGGTATTCAACCCATCCAAAAACGCCCACAACACCCACCCCCAACAAAAGCAACAAAAAAACACCCGACATCAAAATCAAGGATGGTAAAAAGTAAGGTGTTTCCTCCCCGCGCCACCCGCGCCCGATCCCTCCTCCCCAAACCCCCCACCACCCCCATCCACCCCTCCCCCATCTCCCACCCCCCCACCAGTACCATCCCGCCTCGGGTCACTACTCAGCTCCTGCGGTGGCGGTGGTGGCGGCCGCCACACCCCCTGCTGCTGCATCTGGTGCGGCTGCTGGTGCGGCTGCTGGTACTGATACGTCCCCACGCCGCCCCGAGCCCGGCGTGACAGGCGAGTATTGGTGCCGGTCGCCGAGCTCCACCACCCCCATCCCGGCCCCGGCCCCCGCTCCGCCCGGACTCCCACCACCACCACCACCGACATGCGGCAGCGGCAGATGTGACGACGACGCCGGCGACGACACCTGCACCCACAGCCGGCCCTCGGAATCGACCTTCGTCTGGGGCGTGCCCCCACCACCACCACCACCACCACCACCGGTGCTGCTACCCCCTGCCGCGCCGTACATCATATCCGTGGGCGTATTCCCCCCGCCGCCCGCTCCGCTCGACGACCCCGACATGAAATGCGGCGGGGAATGTGGGGAGTGGGAGTCCACCAGCTCATACGCCACGCCATCGGGTCCCAGCCAGGAGGTCGCTCCCTTTCCTGACACGGGGAGTTCGGCGGGCGGTTGGTAGCCGTTGCTGTGCTGGTTGTGTTGGTTGAGGAAGGGGCTGTGCGGGTAGGAGCCGGTGGGCGAGTAGGACGTGGGGCTCTGGGTGTGGCCCCAGCCCTGTTGGGAGCTGCCGGTGGTGGTGGAGAGGTATTTTATTTGTTGGGGGTTGTTGTTGTTGCTGCTGCTGCCGTGTGGATGGTTGGATTGTTGGTTGCGGCGGCGGCGGATGAGGAGGATTATGGCGGTGAGGAGGACGGCCAGAGCGGCGACGGAGCCGACGGCAATGCCGGCTATGGCGCCCGTGGAGAGGGGGGTTGAGTCGTCGTCGGGGGTGCCGGTGGCGGTGGGGATGGCGCGCGTGGGTGTGCGGACGGCGATGCTGGCCTTGCGGGTCATGAGGACGCGCAGGTCGGGGTTGCTGAAGCCTTCGGCGGGGGCGGTTTTGGTTGCGCCGCCGTCGGCTGAGCCGCCGATGACGTTAATGATGGGGCCCGGGACGGCGTACGTGGTGAGGTTGGCGTCAAAAATCTGCCAGATGTTCTCTCCGTTGTGCAGGCCCAGGTCGGCGTTGTGGAGACCGTATTGTTCCTGGACGTCGCAGCGGTCGCTGGTCGGGAAGGTACCGCCGATGACGATCATCTGGGCGTTGTCGATGACGTTGCAAGTGAGAGAATGGTGCGGGTATGCGCCCGTCGAGTTCCCGTTGGTGGGATACATCTTGACCCACTCGAACGAGGGGATCGAAAGGGTATAGATGTCGTCAAAGCCTGCCGTGTCGGGGGGCATACCTGCGCCGCCATAAAGGTAACTGCCGTCCAAGTCAGTGTCGCGGTTGGTCGTACCCTGAAGTTACCACTCACATGTTGTAGCTTGACTGGTCCGGAGCCCATGTCGCTCCGGCACAGAAGCGCCTGCGCATCGGCGGCGCCTGTCCCGTGGCCTCCTGGGTGTACCACTTGGAACTGAGCACATCGTAGAGGAAGATGGTCTCCATCGGCTGCCCGACCCAGGTCCCGTTCCCGGAGGGATCTTGAACGCCTCCAAAATACACCAGCATACCCCCATCCCCGATCGGAATGAACACCATCGCCCCTTCGGCTCTCCCAATCGAGTCCGGCCCAGGGTCAGTGGACCAAGTGTTGTCGTCCATGCTGTACTTCACCAAACCGGCCATTGCTTTTGGCGGCCCCTCCCAGCCCGGCATGGTGTTGTTTGACTTCCATCCCCCGTAGTAGTAGCCGTCGCCCGTTTCGGATATCGAGACGCCCGCGCCGTACGAAACGGCAGCGATATCGTCTTCGGCCGGCGACCCAAAGGATTCCCAACGGTTGTAGATTGTGTCGTATGACCAGAGCGTGAATTGCGATGAGGGTGGTTGCTGGTAGTATTCGCCGGCGAAGAGGTAGAACCTCTTGTTCACGTCATCCGCCCATAGTGTGCCGCCATTGACGTTCGGGATGGTGGAGTTTTTGGTGAGGTTGGCGTAAAGCTGCGGCATGTGCGCTGCGCCCGGCGTATCGAGGTCATGGTAATGCAGTCCGGTATCTAAGACGGACGGTTGAGTTAGCCGTCGACGGGAGACAGGCCGGCACTACTGGGTGAGATACATACTGGAATAATTGGTCGGGTATTGTGACAGCGGGTTATAGTTCATAAACCCGCCGTCGATGTACAACTTCCTATCGATCACAGCTGTCTGATGCCCGAACCGCCGGCAGAAGTCTTTGACAGGGTCTGGTTGGGCTGATGAAGCGTCGAGAAAGCAAAAGAGAAAGAACAATGATACACATAGAGGGGTCAGGCGGGATACACACGGGACTCGGAGCGCCCGCCGTGACCGACTAACGGTCCCGGGACATGCGGCCTCAAACGGCATTGCTTCCGGGGTGGAGAGTGTCATCTCGGGAGGCAAACGGCCCAAGCCAGGCCATGCTTTGCTGGCCGTTCGCGATACGCGCTTTTTCAGACAGAATGGAGACGGGGCAAGGCGCAGACGACAACACCGTGGAGACTGACGGGGAATGATAACTAAGGGACCTGGACGAGGTTGTACGAAGACGACGTGGGCTCGAGGTGACGACTCCAGGTGGTCTGGCCACACAGGCTTCAAGGGGATGACTAGGCTCACCAGCGCCAGTCAATGCGAGGTTACACATAATCTTTCATCCATGACTAGCCTCCGACCAGGTGCAGGACCTTCCAGAGTTTAATGCAACGAGAGTGGCTCAGTCATCTTGCAGGCGCCGATCAGCTTCTTGCAGCCCGTATTGCGCTGGTCTGTTCGAGACTGGTGGCGGGGGCCTTTGTGGCGGTGAGTTGGGCACGATTCTCGTCGTATAAGGATCGCAAGTCAACTTCCACTGACGCAATGGACTCAGAAACCAGCCATTTACCACCAGAAGTCGGATTCGACGGCCGAGGACCACGAGGCATCATCCTCGACGCAGCGGCGCGGAGTTCAGCATGGCTGGCTGACTTGCTCGCTAGAGGATCCGAAAAATCGCCGTTTTCGTACGAGACAAGAAAATGGTTGAGCGAACCAGGAGGCCAATCTTGTGATTGTGCTCCCGCAGCGCGGACATGGTCCAATGGGCTTCTGACAGGATCTCAGCTTCACTGTCGATCCCTCGGGGACATGCGTACCACCCCTGTCAGTCGCGAGGTTGAGCAAGGGGTAAAAAGCAACCCTCCGGCAGTCGAAGGTTAACGAAACCGTTGGATTGGGATGCCAAGAAAAGTAAGGTTGGAATGGGGTTTGTTGGATGTATGTATGTGCTCCGTAATTGATCAAACACTTGAGGTATGTAAGGTACGTTTGATAGTTTTGTGTCCATGGGAGCAGGAACTCCAAGGTTGCCTGGGCTTGCCAAGCCAAGTACTCAGTCGCCTTCAAAATGAGGACGGAAAACCCCGCCGAGAAGCGGCAACCTGGAAGAAATTCGGTAAGGTATGCGAGGGTAGGACGAACCTTGGCCTACAAGTTAATTTGTACAAATGTTAACAATGAAAGAAAGAGAGGGGCAGAGGAATGAATGGAAGGAAGGATGCGAAGGAACCCGAAGCTCCGTGGAAGGTGCGGACGTCACTTCTTTATCAAATTTTCCATCCCGTCCATCCAGACTCGACACTCCACCATCGGGCTGCTTATGTAACTCCTCCGGATCTGATGATGGGTGATTGTGTTATACGGGTTGACTCAAGTCCCAGTGACTGCGCAACCCAGAATTAAGATGCGGCTCAGGTATTTTTCACTTGACGGTGTTGACGTTCAGTCCGTTCCTGAGCGAGTCTTGTGCAAAGCAGCACCTTTCAACCAAAGAAAACAATGACGATCCTAGACGGAAAGAGAAAACTCATGCAAATTGCCTGCCTGCCTAGCAAAGGGTCTTGACAAGAGTTTGAAGACTGAATCAGCCGTTCCGACCCCAGCCCCTTCGACTCATAGGGCTGAGCTTGGCAAGCTGGGCTGCTCCCGCCAAGTCCTTCCGGAATAGTCTTTGGCCTCAATTGCGATGCATAACTATATTCTCACTTTTATCTGACATCGAGCGAATGCTTTTGGATTCTCTTTGCTCACCATTCGCTATCTTCTTTAACGACTTCGCCGAAGTGAGAGCAGAGCAGCAGCATGGTTGGGGTGCGCCGAGTCCGTCGCTAGAAACCAAATGGAATTTAAGCCACCGGACGGCGAGAGTTGCCTCGCGAGCACTACATACATGCGTACGGCGAGGTCATCCGGCTTTACTGTGTTATTGAGTCTCTGACGCAAAGGTTCTCGAAGGAACTATTCTGTGGCGTGGTGGTATTCTGGCATCGTTGACATTGCTCACTACACCGGATTTCGGTCCCTTTTATTCCCAACTCCGCCGATACGTTCGATCCTGACCGGCGCCTCGGTTGCCAAGATGTTGGCGCCGTGGTGAACGAGACCGATAGGACTTGATACTGACGACTGCACACTTTCCTCTACTAATTTGTCTCTCTTCGGACCCTGGGCCTAATACTGGCTTGCTAACGGATTGCTAGGTGATTGAAAGGACTTAGAGATTGCATTCATTCATCTTGCCCTCTCCTGAATGCTGACGATGAGGACGGAGAATAATGCCGAGCCGGGATTGATCACCTTATCAGCCCGAGACGACCTCGGCTGACCACGCGAGAAAGTGATCCACTATCCGATTTTGCGTCTTACATTCCATTCAAGTGGGCCGGATCCTCTCATCTCGAGGCATGCACAATACGCTATACGCAGGGCGGCGTATCATAGAACACGATGGAACGGTCAAGCGCCGGAGTTAACAAGGCTCGGTAGACGGGAGTGAGCATACCAGAGAACCAGCTCTGTCACGTCATGTCCTGCATTTTCTTTCCCTTTGATGAGCCCAACACCACGGTTAAGCCAGTCGCTTCCATGAAACGGGCGGCATGCCCCGCCCAGATGGGACTCCGTCCTGGATCCTGACGTTCTCGGCTCAGCCCACGTTGGAGCATTTTGTGATTACACAGGCGTATACACCATACAACTGTTGATGTTGGTGGAGTCCCGTGCCTCGCGTACCCGTCAGATCGGGGACGGGATTCGAGTTTGCTAGGGTTACTAATTATAATGATGGGTTTTCACTCCGATGCGCTTTCATGGCAAGTTAAACCCGGCTTGGCCGTATAAAGCGTAGTTGGATCTCTTCTGAGTTGTTACTACTTTATCAGCCCTACTCCAAGGTATCAGATCGTCGTCTAATACGTTCGTTGTTCACACCGTCGCCGACCCCTGAACGGGTAATACACACACGACTACCGTCTGGGAAACAGACAAACAAACGGCCGATCAACAACATGGCCGACCCGGAGTCATCCTCCTCCTCCTTCACGGCCAAAGAACCGGTCCTCACCTCCAGCAGCCCGGACGTCGAGTCCCAACAAGGCCGCAACAACCCGTCACACTGGTTCCTGGTCCGCCACCCGGACGGCGTCACCGATGCGGTCCTCAACCACGCCTACCCGGGTCAGGGCACGCCCGAGTCGCCCTATGTCGTCGACTTCCTCCCCCAGGATGGCAGCAACCCGATGCTATACTCGCGGACCAAGAAGTGGACCATCACCATGCTTCAGGCCCTGGCCACGCTGGCCGTGGCGTTTGTGAGCACGGCATACTCGGGTGGTATTTACGAGATTATTCGGTACTTTCATGTGTCGACCATTGTGGCTATTCTGGGGGTTTCGTTGTTTGTGCTCGGGTTCGCCATCGGGCCGTTGCTGTGGGCTCCTCTTAGTGGTATGATGTCCCATGACTTGACAGAAAGGAGGGGTGGTGTGTGTTTTGGGGAATGATGCTGACTGGGATGCAATGACGAACAGAGTTTCACGGGAGGCAGATTGTTTTCTTCTTCACTTACTTTGGCCTGGCCGCTTTCAGCGCCGGCGCCGCGGGCGCTCAGAACATCCACACCCTCATCATTCTGCGTTTCTTTGCCGGCGCGTTCGGCGCATCGCCTCTGACCAACTCGGGTGGTGTCATCGCGGATATGTTCAATGCCAAGGGTATGTTGTCGCCCTGCACACACGCCATTTGTTGTGATGCTGACAAGCCCCGTTTCGCAGAGCGTGGTCTGGCCACAAGTGTCTTCGCCATGGCCCCTTTCCTGGGTCCCACCATCGGCCCCATTGCCGGCGGCTTCCTCGTGAGTCTCCCTCTCCTCCAAAGCCACCCCTAACCTCAGCTAACACACCCACCCACAGGGCGAAGCAGCAGGCTGGCGGTGGGTCGAAGGCCTCATGGCCATCTTCACAGGCATCCTCTGGATCGCCTGCTCGCTCTACGTCCCGGAGACATACGCCCCCGTCCTGCTCCGGCGGCGCGCAGCCAAGCTCTCCCAACTCACCGGCCGCTCCTACATCTCCAAGATGGACCTCTCCCTCACCAGCACCACCAAAGCCCGCCAAGTGAAAACCACCCTCCTCCGCCCCTGGGCCCTCCTCTTCACCGAGCCCATCGTCTTCCTCACCTCCATCTACCTCGCCATCGTCTACGGCACCCTCTACCTCCTCTTCGCCGCCTTCCCCATCGTCTTCCAGCAGAACCGCGGCTGGAGCGCCGGCGTCGGCGGGCTCGCCTTCATCGGCGTCGCCGTGGGCATGGTCTTTGCCGTCGCCTACTCCATGTTCGACAACCGCCGCTACGGCCGCGTCGCGGCGTCCTCCCCCGGCGGCCTCGCCCCGCCCGAGGCCCGCCTCCCGCCCGCCATCATCGGCTCGGTGCTGCTCCCTGTGGGGCTGTTCTGGTTCGCGTGGACCAACGGGCCCGAGGTGCACTGGGTGGTGCCCATCACGGCGTCGGCCTTCTTCGCGGCGGGGCTGGTGAGCGTGTTTTTGAGCCTGCTGACCTACCTGATCGATAGCTATACCGTGTTTGCGGCGTCGGTGCTGGCGGCCAGCTCGGTGCTGCGCTCGCTGTTTGGCGCCGCCTTCCCGCTGTTCACGACCTACATGTATCATGACTTGGGCATTCACTGGGCGAGCACGGTGCCGGCGTTCCTGGCGCTCGCGTGCATGCCCTTTCCGTGGCTGTTTTGGCGGTATGGGGCAAGCATCAGGAGTAAGTGTCGCTATGCGGCGGAGGCGGCGGCCGTGTTGCAGAAGATGATGCAGGCGGCGAACGAGCAGCAGGAGGGACAGCAGGGTCAACAGGAGCGGCAGGTGGCGGCGCCGGTGGTTGGGGGTGTGAGATGATAAACCCATCTGGGTTGCCGGTGGATGAGAGCCCGGTGGTGTTGAGCGAAGACGAAGGGACTGTGGTTGGAGATGGTGAAGAGGGGAGGGAGAAACGAAAGTAGAAAAAGGAGGGGTTCTGGGCCAAGCTGGGACTTTCTTTTTCCCTTTTTTAGAGTTTCTTTTTCTGGAAATCGAGATCGTATCTCCGTTCTCTCTTTTCGTCCCTCGCTGACGTGCTTCGTTTTCGTTTTCGTTCAGAAATCTGCTCTGTGCAAAGTACGATGCATGAAGGGAGTCTCCCCGTCACCGCCGGAGCCAGTTCCGACGGCACACCTTTTTGACAGAATCTGTCTGCCTGTTCCGTTATGACAGTCACACAGGGCGATCCCTCCCTTTTACTGCCAGTGACGGTGTCAAACCTTCCCCGCAAAGTGGTGGCTGAATAAGCGCAGGTCTAGACACGCCCAATCGTCCTCGGGGTCCTCCCGCTCATGCATCGAAGCGGACGCCCAGCACATGGCCAAGCCCGGGATGATCCCGATCCGCATCCCTCTTTGGGAATGCGAGCTTTTTCGATACCCTCTTTTCCTCTATAACGGCCCAAATATTCGTCCTTCCCCTCCTCACGGTGTTCGGCCGCCCGATGTCCCGCGCATTCACCACAGGAACTTCCATGTTCCTACCTCCGCTCTAGTACGTGTTGTGTTCTGGATCTGCCGTCGCCCTCTCGCGTTTTGAAACGTCGGGCTTCAGGTCATGCCGGGCAGGGGAGGACGAGAGAGTTGTTGCTGAGCTCATTGCCACATCTCGTGTTTTCCTCTGCTTGACTCCGATTCTTTGGTCGCCGATGTGAGGTGGAACTGCATGCTTTAAGAGATGCGAGATTCGCATTTGCTCTGTTGATTCCGTCTTTTCAGTGTGTAGTTGTTGTGCAAGTGTGCCATCGCTTCCTCGTTTTCCCAAATCGGCCGTCTATCCAACTTTATTCTGTGTGTTCAATTGCTCCCCTTGTTGGTTGTCGACTTGTTGGTGTCACACAACGGCTTTCGGCATCATCTCCGGCCTCTTAGCTATTCAGCTTAACGATACCCCTGAGCTACCTTTCGACACACGCCCCCTGACCGCCTGAGCTGACCCGCCGTCATGGCTTCCGGGCGGATCACCACATTTGCAAACACGTTCCTTGTCGCCAATCACGAGCACGGAGGGCCCGTTCTCAAGGTCGTGGGACCGCAGGAGACTCGCAAGAAGAGGCCGCATCGGGTACGTTCATCCACGCGGGGGCTGCTTGGTAGTGGTACCAGATGGTCCGCCTTGTGGGGAACAAGACGGGGAACAAGACGGGGAACAAGACGGGGAACAAGACGGGTTTCATAAGGAAGATGGAGACAGAACAGGCAGGCTAACTTGATGGGGGGGCGGGCTGAACAGAAATCAAGACTGGGATGTATAAGATGCAAACGGCGAAAAGTCAAGGTACGGCCCGTCCGTCTTACACTACTTTGTCACCCTCCCTCCCTCCTTTCCTCCCGCGACGGAGGGGCGTGCCGATATGTAATCTCTACATACTGACAGCTGCCGGCTTTAACTACAGTGTGACGAAGGAGACCCGTGCAGGAACTGCGTCAAGCGCAAGGAGACATGCGTCCGCCTCAGCCCGGCATCGCCTAGCCGGGGGATACGAGACACGCCACCACTGACCTCTCCGCCGCCGGAGCTGGCCTGGTGTCCGCTCTCCGAACCCGAGTGTCGGCCCATCAATCTGCTGCACATGGAGCTTCTGCACCACTTTGAGGGTTACAGCATCCCCACGTTGCCGTTTCAAGAAGTGTGGCCGAGGATGCTACAGCTCGCCTTCCAGGTATGCACTCCTTCTGGAGCCACCCCCTACCTTTTCAAAGTTCCCAATTTGGAATCAATATCAATATGCACATGTCCAAGCAAGCATGGGACGTAAATACATACCTATGCACGCCAGTGGTTACACAAAAAGGCTGACAAGCATACCCCCTTGTTCTCCCCCCACAGTCCCGACAGCACACCTACCTCGTGAACGCGATGCTCGCCTTTGCAGCGGCGCACCTCGACTACCTGCACGGGGCGGCGCACGCGCAGTACCACCGGGCCAAGTACGCGCTGCTGGACAAGGCGCTGCACGACTACCGCGAGTCGCTGTCGGAGCCCATCACGCCGGCCAACTGCGACGCCCTGCTGGGCACCGCCAACCTGATCCAGTACCTCATGTGTGGCGACCTCAGCTTTATGGAGGGACAGCAGCAGCCGCAGCAGCAACAACAACAACAACAATTAGAGGACGACGTGGCAGTAGACCCGGCTCTGTACCAACAACAGCACCCACTGCCCCGGTCCGGCCGGGCCAACCCCCTAGCCCCAGTCACCACCACCCAACCACTCCCCACCAACGCGCCAATTCAAAAACCGCTCGACCTCTCCTCCGACAGGCTGTACTTCCTCTCGACGGGCGTGCGCCAGATCTTCTTCATGGCCTGGCCGCTCTTCCAGTCCGCCACCTCGGCCTTCACCCGTGCCGGGCTGCTGCAGCCGTGTGTGGCGCTGGAAGACGCGGTGGATGCGCGCGGGCTGAACTGGAAGAGGGGGGTGCGCGCGTTTATGGAGGTCTATGATAATCGGCGGTATCAGGGGGATTTGGGGAGGGTCGGTGGGGGGAGTGGAGGAGGCGGTAGTAGAGGAGGAGGAGGCGGTGGTGGTGCAGGTTGTGGGTGCGGGTATGGCGGTGGGGGGTGGTGCGGTGGTTGTGGGAGTGGGAGTGGAAGTGGAAGTGGCGGGAGTGGGAGTGCTGGGAGTAGGGGAAGTGGGAGGGAGATTCAGTGTCCTGCGGTGTTCGCCTCACCGGAGCCGTCATCCCATGGTAGCTCTGCCGGGAGCCTGACGCCGGGATTGACGCCCGGGATAAGCCCGTTCCCTTCGTTCCCGTCAACCCCTGCTACCAGCGATACTGCCGCCGGTTTTGACGGGGCCGGCATGAGCGCCAGCGGCGACCCGGCGTGCTACCTGGAAGGTCTGCGCCACACCAGTCTCTCGACGACGGACGACTCGCCGTACAAGATCATGAAGCTGTGGCAGAGCCACAAGGAAGGGCAGATATATCTGGAGAACGCCGGGGCCCATGACGAGGCCCTGGTGAGGACAGCATACAAGAGACTGGCTACGAGGGTTTCGGTTGCTTTGGCGTTTGTGATGGACGGTGGCAACCGCGGGGATCCGGCGTCTAAAATGGGGGGATATGGGCCGCACACGGATGTGAGGAGCAGTGACCTGGTGCGGTATGTGACGACTTTCCCTATGATGTGTTTTGGCCCGCTGTTGGGCATGATCTCGAGCGGGGACTCGCGGATGCTGGTTCTGTTGTTTCACATATATCGTGTTACCGGCGCCCTGTTGCCTGACGACACATATTGGTGGTGTAAGAAGCGGGTCGAGGTAATGGGGGAGGCAATAGGGCGTGAGTTACGGAGTCGGGGGCTGGAGGTGTGTTTGCGGCGGCATGGCGAGTTCTTCTAGTTACCAGTTGTATACCACATGAAGAAAGTAATCACCACTTAATTTACAGACTACGAAAGCTTAATATGTCCATCGTTGCCTACAATGTCGTTAACCTCCAGCTGTCGTCTCCGACAGTATCTTTTATATCACAATCCAAATTAGAGATAACTGTTCGTTGACATTGATATCGATGGGTGGAAAGAGATATTAGAGTGGACAAAAGCGGAACTACCGCGGTCCGCACTAAACAACAGGCACGACTCCTTTTTTCCTTCTTTTCCTTTTCCCTACCTAGCGTAGTTACTTCTGAACTTGATGGACCCAGCCGACGAAAAGGAAGACCTGAAACCACGTAGCATAAATAAATCACCATAGGTAGACAAAGTGTACCCGACAACCAAACGCCTGAATTTAAGAGTACCAGAGCAGACGATCTAACATCTGCCTGCCCGGTCCCAACCCCTATGCAACTATCTCTCTCTCTCTCTCTCCCTTCCCTTTGACCCTCCGAAGTAGGGCATAATCCCCCTTTTATTCCCCTTGCCATGCAAGAGAAAGTTGGGAGAGAGGAGGAAAGCACCAAGTCGCAAAGCAAACACAACAACACAAACACACCCCAAAGCAAAAACAACGACAGCAGGCAGCAAGCAAGCCTGTCTCCTCAAATACAACGAATGCAATGCAATGCGATGCAGGATGCCAATGTACCGTACCGTGTCTAACCATACTCCCAACAAGTAAAAGCAGGGCAGCCCAGCCCAGCCCAGCCCAGCCCAGCCAACCCCCTAACCCCAGCAGAACCCAGAAACAAACCCAACACCAGAAGGTCTGTAGGTGTGTATGTACACGCTTGCTGTAGAAGCACTACTACCGGGAACGGTGTAGCACCCTAACCGTCCACCCAGAGAAAAAAAAAAAAACTCCCAACAATACAAACACGCCTCACACAACCCCACACAACCAACTAAACAACCCACCCAAAAACCACATAGCAGCGGGCCTCGCCCCTCCCCTCCATCCTTTTAATTAAGCTCTCTACCGCTTCCTCTTCCCCCCGTAACCATAACCTCCGCATCCGCCGCCGCCGACGCAGCCGCAACACTCTTCGCATTCGCAGCAGCCGCAATAGCCGCCTCCTTCTTCTTAGTCATTTTGCGCGCCCTAGCCGGCGGCGGTTCCATGCTGTGCAGGTGGCCGATCTCCTCGAGCGCCATGGTGTTCTGCCAGTCCATGCAACGGTACGTCGTTGGGGCCGCGGCCGGCGTGGGCTCCGGCTCCGGCTCCGGTTCGGCGGATGGAAGGCGTGGCGCCGAGATGGTGGTGACGCCGCGGCCACGGGTGCTCATGCGCTTGTTTTTGCCGGTGGTGGCTGTGGCCGTGGCGCTGACGGGGGTGGGCGCCGGGGTGGGTTCCGCGTCGTCGGCAGCTTCTTCGGCGGAGGTCTTTTCCTTGTCGCTCTCCTTTTCTGCTTCTGCTGTGGCGAGATACGCCTTGCGGTTCTCCATGTTCTTCGCGATCTTGTCGCGGTAGTTCACCAGCTCCTTACGCAGCTTCAGCTCGTTGAACCCGCGCGGGTCGAGCCAGCCGAGGAGCGCATCTACGTCCTCCGGGTTGGAGTAGTACCCCCACTGGCAGGCGTTGAACACGCTGGTGGCGCCCTCTTCGAGCTTCTTGCGTTCCGGTACCGTCATATCGAATTTGGCTTTGTACTCGTCCTGGTACTCGGGGAGCATGTCGATGTAGCCCTCGCGCTCGAGCTCGTCCGGGCCCTGCACCCAGATGCACCCGTTGGCGTAGCCCGCTGACGCCGTGGAACTATCCGGGAGCCCCCCGTACGGCATGCCGTTGCGCTCGAACCAGTAGTACCGGTTCCAGAAGCGGTCCTTGCCCAGTACACGCGTGCGCGGGCAGTCGGCCTCGCGCAGGTCGTTGTCGATAACCGCGATTTCGCGTTCGCAGTCGGCAATCTCGTCTTCCTTTTTTTGGATGTCCTTAAGCACCCGCTGGAACTGCTTTGACTGCTTGGGCACCTTGGCAGCTGCCTCTGCCTTCTCTTTCCGTTCCTGCTCCTTCTCGGCTTTGCGCTTACGCTCCGCCGCACGGTCGTTGGCCCGGCGCAATTTCCTGGCCGGCCCCTCGTCGTCCGAGTCCGGAACCTCATCCGAGGTGTTGGCTGGTAAATCCTCGGCATCCGACATTTTGACGTCCCCGTTAGTCTTGACCGGTTCCAGGGGCGGACTCGGAGGAAGGTTGTCGGGCAAGAGAATCTTGCGTTGGTCGTTGAGACCCTTGAGATCCTCGATACTGTGAAAAAGGTCAGTGTCAGGTTCAAAAAGACGGCAGGTGAGGACTCGGCCTACAGTTGTTTCCTCTTCCGTTGCCACTCAATTTTCTCCTTCCTGTACGCCGTCATTGTTTCGCTGCAGTCCTCCATGTACCCGCGGATGGCCCTCGTCTCGGAGGTGAGCATGCAGATGATCTGCAGCGCCTGAACACGATAATTGACATCGAGAGTGGAATATTTCTCGCGCACAGTTTCCTGGCTGGGCTCGACATCGGTCGGGACTAGCTGCTCGAGAAGCTCCTCGCAGCTCGCGTTGAGCCGCTCGCTCAGGGAAAGCTGGTGCAGCAGCCCGACCATAATCATTTCCCAACCGCCCTCCTTGAAGTCGCGCTTCGACAAATGCTCGATCCAGTCGTAGTCCCGGATCAACTCCTCAGCCAGATGTCTCGGCGCGTCTCGGCCTCCTGCATCTCTTTCTCCGCAGCCGCGGCCTCTGCCGCGAGCCTCTCTGCTTCCGCCTTCGCCAAGCTTCTCCTAGTCGCGCGGCCAGAAGGTTGCGGCTCTGGCTCGGGTGTCGGTGCGGTACTCTCTTCCTGTTCCTCCTCTTCATCCTCCTCTTCCTCCTCTTCTAATTCCGGCAACTGAATTTGGACCTTGCCACCCTCAGCCTCGGAAGTGACGAGGATTTTAAGCACCGCACAGTGAATCTCGTCGAAGAGTTGCACTGGCGTCTCCGTAGACGCGACCAACATGGTCTCGACAAAGTCGTCGAACGTGAATGAGTCGAGCTTAAAAATTTCACAATAGACATTCAATGTGTCCCAGGTCTCGAGAAGCGGCCCTATTGACTTCATTAGGATTTTGTCGCTGAGTGGCGACTTTGCCTCGGGCGCGACGTCGACCGGCGTGTCGCGACACATGTACTTGAGCTGCGGCCGAACAATACGGCGGGGCTCCACCTGCAAATCTTCGATGGGGTATTTCGGAGGCGGTGGGGGCGGCGTCGGTTCGGGCTGTCTGACAGCGGGCGCTGGCCCTTGGCCTCGGAAGGACATGGGAAATTGGAAGGGATTCCCGGGGAGTGGTAGATGAACGAACGAGCCAGGCTCGTGGCCTCCAAACGTGCTATGCTTCCCCTTAACAGCATGTTCGCGTGCTTGGAGGGCCTGATGCGCTTTAGACTTGTGACTCTTGGGCGCAGGCTTGAGCTCGGGTAGCCTGAAGCCGGTAGGGCTTACGGGGCCCGGGGATACCGCGTTCTGGTCAATCTGAGACGCCTTCTTCTGGAGCTGCATCTGTTTCCGCTCGAGCAGTTTGTTGTCGTAGCGCAGATGCGGCGGGATTCTGGTGTCGATGTGGTACTTTCCGGCCACGTCATGTTTGACCAACCACGGCGCCCCGTTCCAAGCCTCTCTCGTCACCGTCTTCTTAATGAACGAACGCAGAACGGCCTTGGTGAATACCTTGCGGTCGCGGAAGATGTGCGAGTCGTCGACCACAGCCTCCTCGTCCGGTCGCTCATCCAGGCTGACGAAATAGCGCGAGAAGGGCGGTGCGAGGGTGCCGTCGGGAAGCACCTTGGCCCCGAAGCGTGTCTTGTCCCTCACTACACCCTGTAACCTCTCGCCGCCCAAGATGTGAACGGTCACGGCCTCGCCGGGGTAGTAGTCGTTCTTAAACTCATCGTACACCTGATCAACGAGCGTATCGATGCGGGACACTGTCTGGAATTGGACGCGTCGGAGGATGGGTCCCTTGAGTGCCTCGGGGAATGCCTGGTCAACTTCGGCAGCACCGGCAAGCTAGTGGTGGTCCGGTTCGTCAGTGATGGTCCCAGAAAACGAAGAGGGAGGAATAATATTGTGTGCGGCTGGCGTACCTCGCTTTCTAGCGCGTCGAAAAAAGTCAGGCCCGAGTGGCCGCTAATGGTGCAGATGAAGCGTTTCTAGATTCTGTGTAAGTCATTCGTGCCCATGCCGTGCTGGGGCTTGGGCCATCTAGCGTACCTGGCTGTAGAAATCCAACCTGGCAAGGTGTCAGCAACCCCCCAATACGTGCAACGCCAAACTAAGACCGGGGAGCAGGGGATATCACATACCTATTTAGGTAGTCCTCGTATGTGAGAAAGACCTCGCCGGTCTGGGAGATATGCCAGACCTATATCGCAGAGGGTAGTTAGAATCCAGCTATGGTCAATTGGCCACCGGCGGGGGTGAAATATCAAGGGTGCGCACCTCTTGGTTCTCGTCTTCAATTTCGGGTACGGGCAGGAACTGCACCGGTTTGCGTTTAAACAACACCTGGGGGCGTGGGGTCAGCGATAAGGGGGCCTCGGAAGTCGCGAGGAAGTTGCCGCGTACCATGGCTGGTGGTTGTCGTCTGGTAGAGAAGTGGGAAGAGACTGAAGAGGACACGGGGGAGAGTGGAGGTCGTGGGGGGGGGGACCTCAAAAGTGATGCAAGGCTGATATTCAGCCTCGTTGAAAGAATTAAGTCAGTTCGGATGGGTGGGGGTGAATATTGCCGTGAAAGGCGGTGATGTTGGTGGTTGAGACGCGTTGTGGTGCCCCAGGAGCCGTGTTGTGGCCGCCCGTCGCGATCCGTGGCAGATTGGTGTGGAGAGGGTCAGGGTTTGGTGGCCGCCTTGGAGGGAACTGGTAGCTCGCGCGGTGAGCATGCAAGGCTGATGATCTTCGGATGACCGCGGCTGAGATCCCGCGTAAAAGAAGTGCGTATAGATGCGATGGTTTTCGTGTAAGTGGCTCGAGTTGTGGCCGCGTGTGGTTGTGGTCGAAGACTGTACTCAGGAAGGTGAGGTTGAGGTAAAGTAGGAAAAACCGAGGGCGGTGCGGGAGTGGGAGGAGGAAAAGTTCAACAATGGGAGGGAACGGCAAATATGGGGGAGCACGGGCGCGGGCTTGGTCGCAGGGTGGTCCAGCGTGCTGGCATCCCGGACCCGCCAGACAGGGTACGGGGATCGCTCCAGCTCCGACCCAAAATGGCTCCTCCTCGTCCACACCCCGACCACCCTGGGCAACGTCTACCTGCAGCCAACCCGCCCGACCTGCACGCTTCACCCACGTTCTTGTACTCGTCTTGTCCGTCTTGACGAGGGCTACCAGATAACGCTTGAAGCACGTAAATTGGGCCATTTTCCAATTCTTTATGGCTGATAGAGCGTAGGGCAAATTTTATTTTCCAGGGTAGGGGTCCGCGAGCCCCCGGGCAGGAGGACCCCTTCGAGGGCCATGGTCAACCACGGCGCTCGCCTCCGTCATTGGGCTTCGGCTGTGTTGGATTTGAACTCCTAACATGCAGACTTTTGTACTTTGGGCCGCCGCACATTGATCCGGCATCGGTCTCTCGACAGCAGCTTCATTGCGTCTCAATTCCATGCTCGTGGTGTTGACATTGGGACGTGCGCCCCTTTGATGCATCGATCGGATTGCCCATGCACAGACAGGTACCGCGCTAGCAAGACCGCGACTCACAGGATCCATCAGCACCTTGGACTTGGCCGACACCGACCAACGGATTCAGTTTATAAGGTTTCCTGCACCAGAAACTTTGACTCTAACTCCTGCAAAAAGCGGATGGGATCCGACTCGCGTCAGCAACCCCAGCTGAGCAGATGCAAGTGATCGAGTCCAACCTGGAAATACCGGGAAATCCCGTGTAAGCTACCGCATTTCAGGGTACCTGCATAGTTTTCCCATTTAAAATATATATAATTCCCCGGGTCTCGGAGAATGCGAATGACGAATGTACTGCACAAGCCCATGTTTTCCCCCCTCTCTAACGATGGCATATGATGCAGCCCGGCCGTTTTCTCCGAGTGCCCAAGCGGTGGATTGTTGGGTTTTGTTTGGATCAAGCGCCACTTCGGGAGACGGTGGGTCCAAGACAAGGCTGAGCGGTTTGACGTGCAGCAACAGATCCAGCTGAGCCAGCCTTGCAGCTGGATTTTGGTACCTGTAATTCAAGTTGCTTTGAAACACAGCTGTGGTATGTCCACTCCACACCCATTACCCGAGAAGAAAAGTGTGGTTGTTCAATAACAGGCCTCCTAAACTCATTCTTGCTGCTTTTTTTTCGAAGAGTTTGTCGAGGCTCCGAGGGTACCCTGACCGCTTCCGTCCTTGCTTCCTCGCGGGTACTTTCTCCACTCTTCGAAATGTGGTTGCAGAAGGTTTGTGGATCTCGAGCAAGATCAACCAATCAAAACTCTGCCATGTCGAATGACAGGGGCGTCCTGTTGTTCGCCAGGGAAGGGACGAGACGAAAAGAAAATAACGGCCGGGTCCTGCTCCAGACTAGTCTGCATACAACTGGATATATCACCCTGCTTATTTTCATCTTTGCCTGAGGATTTTATTATTTTGCCGTTCCTATTGATTCTTTTGTTTCAAAAGAAAAACCCCAGACGAAGGTGGCGCTAACTCTAAACGGTTAAACAATACATCTGCTCGTCATGACTTCAATATGAGCATCTCATATGATCAAACTTCAGACTCCGCATGCTGGCCTGTCCTAAAACTATCATCTATGACGTGAAATATACAACCATGAAACCCACCCAGCTCCCGACAACCCCTATTGCCGAGTACGAACTGGTGAACATCAAGGGCAGAAACTCGTAGCTCTTGCCAAACGCAATCCCGTGCCCGAGCGAGCAATACACAATGAGCGGAATGCTGATGGTGATGTAGAGCGTGCTGAAGCGATCAAAGAGGAAGAACCGGGCGCGGCTCGATGCAGGCGCCAAGCGGTCGAAGGCCATCAAGAAGAGAATGAGCCAAAACACCGTGTAGACCGTCTTGAGAGGGAATTCTGCCGGCGTGAACAGCAGCGGGAATAAAGAGACGTGGCCCGCCACTGCCAGCGGTCGAAATGCGCCCAGATACCGTCGGTCCTTCAGAGCGATGAGGCTGAAGGGGATGATGACCAGGAGGATGGCCTTCTCGTGGACATGCCAGCCAAAGAGGAATGAAGCATAGCCGCACAAGGTGACAGCCCCAATGAAGTTGTCCCACGTCGGCTGGGCAAAGAGCTTAAGCAGCGGGATCGCCTGGAAGATGAGCGTCAAGGCAAAGCATACCCGTGGGGTGACGTCCGGGAGAACCGCAAAGGATGTGTCTCCAACCAAGCCGCGCGTGACGCTCTGCAGCGCACCCTCTTTTACCGACAAGCCAAGCCGAGGCGCGAGGATGATCAGGACTCGATCGACAAACGAGTACATGGCCCACACATTCGGCGCCCAGTAAGCATGGCAGAGGCCGCGCGAAAAGGGAAATAGCCGGCTCAAGATTTGGGGAATCTGCCCCTTGAGCGCAAAGGGCCCGAATGCTGTGCCAAGAATTGCTCCAATGCCAGCACCCAACTTCACGCAGTTGAGGAACTGGATTCTGAAAACTGATTTGGGCGAGAGACAGTAGGCCCGCAAATGGAAGACGAAGTAGGCCGGCGCCAGATAGAGGTAGATGTGCTTCATGCACAGCAGCGCAGCGAACAGAAGCCCACTCCAAAGCAGGGTAGATTTCTTGCGGGCCAGAACCAGAGACGCGATGAGGATGCCGTACATGGCGCCGTTGTACTGGAAGTGGATGTGGTCAATGATGAAGAGACCCGGCGAGAGTAGAATGGATATGGCGGCCGCCTGCGCAGCTCTTTTGGATGCTCCATGAGATGAGTCTATGAACCTGTTTGTTTTTGTTTGTCAGCTGGAGCCCACGCCCTAGATAATTACCGCAACAACCGGATCACCTACATCTGCAACGCCCACACCAAAAGCAACTCGCTAATTATCACGGTGAACCGCTGGAAGTATACCGTCTGCCAGCTGTCGTACTCGAGGTTGTACACTTTGAGCATGGCAGGGTCAACCAGCTTCGCGACCTGCGACATGACCCACTCGAAGTAGGCGAAGAAGGGCGGGTAGTCGAGTGTCCATTCTGACGCCTTTTCGTAGTACCATTCCCACAAGGGAAGACTGTTGGTGATGGCGAGCCAGTTGCGGTGGACTTCGAAGTCGGTCGATTTACTGTTGATGCCACTGTCAGCGGAGGAAAGCACGCAAAAGGGGTTCTGGGTTGAACGTACTAGGCCGGGAAGAGTAGAATCTTCAATGCCCCAGCTACAATCGCGCATTGCGCGAGTGAAGGATAAATTTCGGTCATGGCGGCATATGGGCTGCCATAGACTGAACAGTGAGACTTGTCGCTGGCCTCAGCGTCGCATAGGTAAAGCCGTCTCGTCTCCTGCCGTTCTCCAATTGAGACAGCTCAAAGTTTTAGTGGAGCCTTACGCACGGGCGGCTGTCCGGGATTTGGAGAAAGATGAACTCCCAGCTCCCCAGCCATCCAATCTGCACCCGCCACTGCATCAGCCACACTGAACCACAGAGCAAGCCACATCTCCCCCGCTGTGGGGACGAGAGACAGACCCCTGTTGTTCCAGGTTCCAGTTGGAGCAACAGCTTCCGCCAAACCAAGCCCCTCAGGGGAGCCAGTGTTAATGCACAGCTGTTCACTTCGGACCTGCCTGAGGGGCGCCGCTCACATCTCGGGAGTTGTGTCTCGGACACTGCTGGGCCACAACTCTTACTGCTGTTGGAAGTTATGTAAATTCTTTATCATCGCGTGCACATAGTTAGCACTTGCTGGTAGTTGCCAATTTCCCCCCTGACCATCATTTTGGCCCCGCCCAGCAATTGCCTCGTGTTTCAGCGTCTTTCTCGTTCTGTGTTTGCTTGTACACAGTACTGCTCGTGTTCTCCACATTGGCCAAACCGCCGGCCCGGGCTGTCGTCGAAGAGCTGCAAAGTGTCCTCAACACCGAGCACACCGGAAGCGCCGTCATATTCTGCCGGGAACTAGAACCGGGGAGCCGACCTCCGAACTAATAAATAATAGCCTGCCACGCGACTGCGCTCTTGCCGGCGACATCTTGTCAACTGCACCCCCTTCTGCCGTCCAGACCCAGCCCCGAGTTGACAGCTTCCCTCGACTGCTCAAGATGCGCTTGACGTCGAGCTATGCCCTGCTTGCGGCTAGCTTAGCCCAGGCACAAACTCAATATCTCGTCAACGAGCTCAGCTTCGGCCACAGTCACAGGTAGCACTCTCTCCAAACCCAATTCGTCCAATTGCACTCGCTGAGACAAGCCCCCCAACCAACAGGATAAGCCCCGAGGGGACACAATCGATACCGAACTTCTCCCTCCAAGGCCGGCCCAATGTGCCCGAATTGCTCTCGGACAAGGTCATCCTCACTCCCGTAGCGCCGGGGAACCAGCGTGGTGCTGTCTGGGCCGACAAGTCGCTGCAGAACCAAAACTGGATTGCGGACGTCGAGTTCCGCGCCAATGGCCCGGAGCGGGCGGGGGGCAACCTGAATATCTGGCTGGTGAGAGACGGCGCACACGTTGTCGGGTCCGACAGCGTCTACTCGGCGGGCAAGTTCGAGGGGTTGGGCCTGGTGGTTGACCAGCACAGCGGGTCCGGCGGCATGCTGCGCGGCTTCCTCAACGACGGCACGACCGACTACAAGAACAACCACAACGTGGACAGTTTGGCCTTTGCCCAGTGCAGCTTCACGTACCGCAACCTGGGCCGCCCGACCCAGATCAAGCTGCGGCACACCGAGAGCAAGTTCAGCGTCGAGGTGGCCGGCCGGCACTGCTTCGAGACCGACAAGGTCCGCATCCCGAGCGGCTACAACTTTGGTATCACGGCCGCCTCCGCCGACAACCCGGACTCGTTCGAGGTCTTCAAGCTGGCCGTGCTCACCACCAACGAGACCCCCCAGCAGGACTCCAACAACAACAACAATAACGGCAACAAGCCGCGCATGAATTTCGGCCGCAGCGGGCAGGCCGTGGTCGAAGACCCCTACGACAACGCGATCCCGGACCAAGAAGCCGAGAAGATCACGTCCTCCAAAGAGCAGTTCGCCGACCTGCACAACCGGCTGCAATCCATCAACCACCACCTGTCCACCATCTTCCGCTCCATGGGCCAAAACGCCGGCGTCAGCGAGCAGCGGCACTCGGAACTCTCGTCCATGGTCGGCGAGCTCAAGGGCCTGATGGGCCGGCTCGAGAAGATCGACGTCATGGAGCAGCGGCTGCGCGACATCGAGACGGAGATGCGCGGCATGCGCACCGAGATGGCCGGCCGCCTGCGCGAGTCCGAGAACGCCATCAAGTACCACGTTAACGACAAGCACGAGAGCCTGGCGGAGAATGTGAAGTCGCATGCCAAGTCCAGCCACAACAGGCTCTTGTGGGTGGTGGTGGGCAGCCAGTTCGTGCTGGTGGGCGCGTTTGTGTACTATAAGCGGAGGAAGACGTCGCCGAAGAAGTATCTGTAGAGGGTTGGTAGAAGATTGGTAGAGGTGGGATTGTGGGGGTGTGGTTGGTTGGTTTAGCTGGGGGGGTCTGTTCATGATGGAATGCTTGCTGGCTGGATGTGTACAGATTGGGGTTTTGGCGTTATTCATCTTTTTGTGTTTTGTTTTTGTTTTATTGCATATCAAAGTTGGTGGTTGCTTCATAGGAGGAATTAAAAAGCGTATTTAGCTTATGATACCTATGTTTTCTGCGGTAGTTTGGGGGACTGCCATGTGAAGGTGTTGTGGGTGGTAAGACCCAAGTTTACGCTCTCACTATTATACATACCTCCTGGTGAAGTCAGATCGTTGAGTGTGTGTTATCTTCTCTTATTGTTCCATCTTGATTTGCATCCACCACTTTCCATCCGAATACTACTGAGCTAAATCCATCCTGACAATTTATGAGTAACTTCAGCCAACGCCCAAAACCCCATATCCCGACCTAGCTGACTCAACATCACCAGTTCGACTCGCCCATGCACTTCATCATCTCATCCCCCTTCGGCGCCCACGTCAAGTTCTCATACCCGTCCTTCGTAACCAGGATATCATCCTCGATGCGCACGCCGCCCACGTCCCAGTACTTGTCCAGCACCTCCGTGTCAATGAACTTGGCGTGGTCGGGGTTGTTGAGGAAGTAGCCCTCGATGTACTCGCGGCAGAAGTAACTGCAGCATCAACCACTTGTCAGCATATCACCCTCCCCTCTTTTTACCTCACACAGCACACCGAAGACGGGGGGGGGTACTCACATGCCCGGCTCAACCGTGACAATCATCCCCTCCGCCAACCTCTGCCCACGCCTACCCAGCGCCGCCGCCGCCTCCGCCGCGTGCCCCTCAGGGTGCTTCACACCCTCGCACAACGCCGCCACCTCCCTCGACGTCAACCACTCCCGCTTCATCCCCCCTCTCCTAACCCGAAGTGCACGCTCCACCCCCGCCCCAACAACAACCTCTCGCCCCGAACATCATGCACCTCCAACCCGACATGATGCCCCAAGCCATGCGGGAAAAACGCCGCGACCGTGCCCCTCGCAAAGAGCTCCTCCTCCTCCTCCTCCTCCTCCTCCTCTTTCGTGCCCCCACTCAAACGCAAAATCCCCAACCGCAGCAAGCCCGCCACAGCCACCTCGCACGCGTGCGCGTGCAGCGAGCCGAAGCGCGTGCCCGGTCTGATGCGCTCGATGCACTCGGTCTGCATCTGCTCGACGAGGCGGTAGATGGCGCGGGCCTGCGGGGTGGTGGAGGAGAGCAGCGGGATGGTGCGGGTGATGTCGCTGGCGTAGCAGTGGAATTCGGCGCCGGCGTCGAGGATGAGGAGTTCTATGGTCGTGTGAATTAGGAGGGGTTAGTTGTTTTTGAGGGGTAGGAGGGAATGGGATAGGGGGAAGGGCAAAGACGTACGGCGGTCTTTGAGGGATTGGTTGTTGTCGTCGTAGTGCAAGGTGCTGGCGTTGGTGCCGGAGGCGGCGATTACTGGGTAGGACTGTATGGGGGCGCCGTGGGCGATGCAGTAGCCCCTGAAGAGGGCGTCGATCTCGCGCTCGTTGGTGAAGCGCTTGATGTTGTGCAGGACGGCTTTGTGGGCGGCGCTCTGGGGGAAGAGGGTTAGCAAAAGCAAAGGCTTGGTTGGTTCTGAGTTGGGCGAGGTGGTGACCGGGAAGGACCTACCGAAATGGCATTGGCACGCCGGATCAAGGCAATTTCGTAGTCGGTCTTGATAACGCGGGCCGCGTCCATGGCAGGCTTCAGGTGGACAGAGTCGATTACGATGGTCCCTCTGAGGTGGTCAAGCTCAGGGAGGCCCTTGGCCGAGTGCAGCACGTAGATGGTCTCGCCCGGCTTGAACACAGGGCATGGTTTCTCATACAGGACGTCGATGTAGTCGACGGAATCCACGTCCGAGGCGGCTTTGCATTCCTCGGGTGTTGGCACTTTTCCAAACCAGAGCACCGTCCGGGGTTCGATGCGCGGTACCCAGAGGATCAGCTCGTCCTTACGAATATCGTAGGTTACGGCGCATCCCGGGAAATCGGCACCGGCCATGTAATAAAAGCTAGATAAGTGTCAGATAAGAATAATGTTGAGTAGGTATCGTTTGGCACAAGAGGGCGTGGGCATACTATCTGCGTTGACGGAACGTGGGGCCCATATCGGAGTCCTCGTAGTACTTCTCTTCCTGGCCGAGGAGGAATATGATACCACGATACCACCCGAGCTCTTCAGCCACCTTTCGAGCGTGTGCCTTTGCTAAAACAGTGAACCGGCATCAGGGTCAAATGCCGAGAGAACAAATGAATAGAGAGAGTGAGGGCAGAATTGGCAATGCTTACCGGGAAACTTGCCCAAACCCTCCAGCCATTTCTGATTGAGCTGGTGGTTATATATCATTCCATTGGGATCTGAGAAGGTGTTCTCCGTCGCTGATCCACTCGTACATGACCTTGACGGCGAGGAAGTGGAAGCAGAGGGTTCAGGCTTAACCTCAATCGAACTGCGGGCAACACCGTCACCGTCACCGTCATTAGTTAACACGGTCCAATTATGTACATCATAATCGGGAACAACTCACAGCGCATCAAACTCCTCGATGTTGACAAGGTCATACGACTCGTCGTGAAATTCAGTATTTGTCGTCATCTTATTAGAGTGATTGTTCTGTGGTCGGTTGTTGTTGTTGTTATTGTTGCTGATGTTTGGTGGTTGTGAGCACCCCCTGTCCATGATAGGCCGAGGTTGGTAAGGTGAGGTGGTTGGCTTCATCTTATCTGGTAAGTGGCTTGGACTTTGCGGTGTGGCTAATGCGTGGTACTCACACGGAGACTGGCGCAAATAAATTGGTAGTTTTTCTAGTTGCTGGTAATGGACTAGAAAGGTAAAAAGACGGAGGCGGGCAAATTTAAATGAAAGGGCTTATAAGAGTTGGGCTTCTTAGATTGCTGCGACGGAATGTCAACACCATGACCCTTTCCAATATGGTAGTATACCTGATAGAAGTATCCAGGATCTACATTTTGTCTACCGACGCCTAATTGAGATAGATGCCTTAGTACTGCTTCTTCATTTTCGGTTTTTATTTCTCCCTATCCTTCCTTCCGAAACCTCATGGACAATGCAATACCTTGGTGTGCTGTTTTCCTCTCTCGCCTTTGGAGCCTCTCCTCTTTCTAACGCAACCCAAGCCGCCTTCACCCGCCCTTTTCCCATCGTTTTCTCCCCCTTTCATGTCATCCGTTTCGTAGCATGTAACGAGAGTGCCGTCCAAGAGTCTATCCCATGTCTAACCGAAAACGAGTGCTCGAGCACCAGACTCGATGTGTGTATGTCGTCATATTCATACCCAGACCACAGATCTTGGTCCCATTCCCGGTGTTCCGTCCCCCCTTCTTTCCTCTTGGGTATCAAACGGTAATTCACCAAACGAATCAAACACAAAAATACTGTTAAATGGCCGGATGTGACCTCTCATGCCTTCGTCCGTGTTCGGCTTCTCCGCGCCAAGCCCTATGCATGCTTTCATCCACACTCTTGGGATACATCCCATCTCCAGCCAGTGTAGCGATGCGAGCGTGGTGGCATAGGCTGTCGCTGACGTATCCCGCTGTTGAGTCGTGCTGGAATAAACGGCACCTATTCATCGTAATGGCCCCGCGGCGTTCTAATCCCCCCGCATATTCGCCCATCGTCCTTGAGTCGTTGCCTCCCATGCCCCAAGAGTTTCTTCATCGATACCCGGGATTGCCTAGCATGTCATCCCACTCGCCCCGGAAGGTCGGATCTGTCAACATTTCGTCCATCATCGCCCCGCCCTGCTGTTGTTGTTGATGTTGTTGCTGCTGCTGATGCTGTTGCTGAGCCATCTGTTGGTGGTGATGCTGCGGCTGCTGGTGTGCATGGCTTGCGTGGTCCGGCTGCATTCCGAGCATGCTGGGAGTGTTGTACATTTGTGCGGTTGCGTCCATTCCGTGTTGCGCTGGTCGCTGTTGTCCCTGTGACATCAGATAAGAAGGGATGGGCTCCAAAAGCTGTCCCTCGATGCCCTCGTACATGTTGGGGATGTAGAATTGCATGGCATCGTGGGACTGGCCGGCGCTCGATTGCGGCGTTTGGCTGCTCGGATGTTGGCTGGCGGGATCTATCGGTGGTTGGTTCGGGTACGCAAAGGGATCTTCTGAGGGGAACATCATCGCGTCCATCTTGTACAAAGAACTGGCTGGTCCGCCTGCGGCCTGTCCTTGCTGGAAGCCCGGGGTATGTCTCTGTATCGTCCCCTGGGTGCTGCTAGAGTCCGAGCCCGTTCCCGACATGGGCATGTTCATGGGCAATATGTCCTGGAGGTTGGTAAAGTTCTGTCCCGCCAGGCTGCCATGTTGGAACCCGATAGTGTCAAAAGACGCTGTTCTCTGAGGCGGCGCCCGTGCCTCTCGCCGGAGCAGCCCGATCGCCGGCCGAGCCATCTCTTCTGATCTCCGCTGTGGTATGCCATCCTGTAAGTTAGGACGGCCGGGTAGCGCCGCGCTGCCTGCTCTTGACCCCTGGGACGAGCTTGGAGTTGGAGCTGACCGTTTCTTCGTCGGTGTTGGCCGTCCCGTGGGTTTCTTCACTTGGTCTGGCAACTGGTCAAATAGGGGCTGATTACTGTTAGCATCGTCTCCTCTATGGCACGTAACTGTCAAGGTGGGGACCATACGTTGAGCGCGACGGTTATACGGTCGGCCGCTAGGCTCCGTTTCGCAAGCGTTGCGATGACGTCCCTTCCAGCCTTAGCATCGGCTAGGATCTCGGCCGACCCTGGTTTATCGGGGTTTTCCAGGACAAAGAAGACGAGAGAAAGTATGGCAAAGAACTCGGTATATAAGATAAACCAGTACGGCCCGATAAGTGCCGCTTGTTTCTGGATTTCGCTCCCGATATGAACGATGTTCCGCGATACCGTAATGCCCGCCGCAGCGCAGTGATAGTAGCGGTTCTCGACTTTCTTGCCAGCAGTTAGACGCGGTGAGATGTAGTGAAGGAATGGCCTGTACAGCATCATTTGGACGTGGGCGTAACCAAAACGGAGGAGCGTTCGGACGCTGTCAAGGAACCAAGTTAGTCCACGGCGCGGATCGTCAGTGGGGGGTCATCTAGAGCCACGTACCGAATAACCTCGATTGGGCCCTCGTGGCTCGGCCGCCAGTATTCGTTGAGCTGTGACTGCCAATCCTGGAGCTCCGCCTCGATGGCCTGAACCCGAGAGTAGTTGATCATGAACGTCTTGTCCGTTCGTTGTCCCTTGGCACTGTCCGTCATCCCCCGGAGTGGGTATATATTTCTAACCACCTTCGCAAGTATCCTCATAAGCTTGTTGTGCGCATTAAACGCCTGAAAGAAGGACGGGGTGCCCGGAGGTGGCATCCTGATTGCGTCCTTGGTGATGTACTCGTCGTCTACCTCGGTCGGGAGGGGCTGGTCGACATCCTCGTCGTGGAGGAGAAGAGGGAACCCCAGAATAGCGGAAACATAAAAGTCCAGTTGGCGAATAACGTGGAATACCCGCCTCCTGGACTCGTCTTCGATCGGAGTGATTTTGTCGTGTGATAGGTGGCGGTGCAGCCCCATACGCAAACAAGATCGGAGAGCGATCCCGAGAAACGCGTAGCAGTCGCTGATGTTGGAAGTCGCTTGGAGGAAGAGGATCATGTACACGAGCGCCTGGAGGGAAGCCATGTCACGACATTCCGCAACGTCTTGCAGTATTAACCGCGCAGTTGTATAATATTTGACCCTAACGGGGGCTGTTAGGACCAAAACAAACGGGTACGGGGACGAAGACAGGAACGCGAAATCTCACCCTTCTTCTACCGCCGACTTGTACGTCACAGTGTCATCCGAGTTGTGGTCCTGGGAGACGTTGTACACGCAACCGAGTGCTAGCACAGAGTAGAGCAAGCCAAGGAACCTGTGCTCATCGCTGCCCCAGGATTCTTGTGGCGTCGTGTAAAGCTTGTCGAGCGTTTCGTAGAATGTCGGCTGGTGAACGATTCGGAGGAGGCAAGTAGCACAATCCAGCGAGTAGTAGCAGAGCGTGCGTACCCGTTCCAGGGGAGGCAGATTGTAGATGGCTGGAGAGTTCGGGGGCTCCCAAGGCGTGCTAGCGCCAGATTTGGGGGAATCGAGGCTGAACAGGCCAGGCGGTAGCGATGGCCGAGGCAGGAAGGGGATGCGGTATTCGTTTCCGAGGAGAGACTGAAAGTGGTCTTTCATCCGCTGGAGGAAGACAGCGCCCGACGAAATGCCATGGAAATCCCATTCGCCGGTCTCTTTGAGTTCTAACTGCCCAATAGACTCGATCATAGACACAATCTGGGTGTCTTGGTTCTCCTCTTGCTGATCCCTGGATGCTTCCATCTTGAGCTCCATGGCGCGAGCCCTTGCCTTTTCCCTGTTTCGGAACTCTTGCTGGACTGCAGGATCCAAATTGGGGTCGGCAAGATCAACGTCTGGCATAAACTTGCGCAACAAACCCTCCGCTCGTTGAAGCCGAGCCTCCAGAGCTTCGATGTACTGAGGAGCAGGGTTTCTGCGCCGGTTTGACGGTTTATCGTATGTGCACTCTACAAGTCAGTCAGCAAAGCCGAGCTTTGGGGGGCTCGGGAGGAGGGGCTCAGGAGGGGGAGTTGGGAGGATCGGGTTGTGTTACCATAGCTGTATACCGAGCAATGCGTACACGGTTGCTTGCCATCGCACTTGATCTTTTTACGGCGGCACTCGTCGCATGCCCTCGTCACCCTACGGCGTTTCTGGAGAGGCATGCTCGGGGCCTCTCCGAGGTCATCCTGCACTCCGGAAGCATCTTCAGACTCCGGCTTGATGGAACCTTGTCTGGGCGATCTGGCGCTCTCGGACCGGGACACGAACTCGTCCAAAGACAAATCCGCCGACTCCTCATCGGACATATCATCGGGGCTGTTCCCGGAGCCCATGGTCCTCGGTTGGAAGGCGGGTTTCCTCGTGCTGCTCCCAGCCCGGCCAGCACGCGGAGGGCGCGAAGCTGGCCGAACCGCGCGGGGGGCAGACGTGCTGTCAGCAGTCGGGCCTGTCATGGTCGTGTCTGGTGGTGAATCTGCGCGGGGGAAGGCACGGAGATGTTTCTGGTCTACCTCCGTGCGGATGTCTTGCCCCGTCGCGATAGACTTCAGGTGTGTGTTCGCATGTCTGGCCCGCGGGTGCGGCGGTGTTGTTGAAGTTTACACACGCCGGAACCGGGAGTCGGGATTCGGGAGTCGGTAGTCGTTGGGGAACAAGTAGCAAGGAGCAGGCTGGGCGTTCGAAGGCGGGCGGAGAGACCCGACGAGGGTTTGAAGCCCGCGTGGGTGATTTCACGCCAAACCCCCCAGTTCCCGAGAGGGGGGGGGGGTGGCTCTACGAGCGAGGACTTTTCCCGTTTGAGCCGACACCCTGTCCTTTGGGATCCCCTGAAAGCTCTGTCTATCCTAGGTTGGCTCCGCTTGACGTGCTAGGATTGAGGAGCAGCTGAGTGGACGAACGAAGTGATGGGGGAAAGCGTTGCAGAAGCAGCAAGTCACTGCGGAAGCGCAGCGCGTTATAGACTGGAGTTGTCAGGATCCGGTGCAGTGTGGACCGCTGTCCCTAGGGGGGCTTCCCGGGAGCGAGACAGGGATGGGGGGAGGCGGGAGCCGGTGCCGACTCGGGGCGAGTGTAACACGGACACCAGACGAGACGGGCGTCGATGATGCCCCGGAAATAGCATATCTTGGAGAGCCGTGGAGGGAGAGCAAACAGGCCTAATAACGAAACCGAGAGAAATTGGTGGGAGAGAGGTCCCCGGTAGAGCAGGTGATCTGTACGCACCCTGCCGTGACCCGAAAACAAAGAAGCGAGAGAAGAATAGACAGTGAGCAGCTTAGTCGAGCTGTCAGTCGGACTCGGCAATGACCGTTCTGTGGTTGGATGGGGGGCGGTTGGGAAGTTGTGGAGCACCCTGTACGGCTCCTATAGTGTGTACACACAGTACACGCCGAGTGGTTAGCCCTGTGCTGGGATTCGACGGCGAATCCCATGGGTTAACGACGAATAAATTACCTCCTCGGAGGAGCCGCAGACTCCGTGTATGTGGGATCCAGTTCTCCAATTCTGCAGTGTCTGCCCGTCGGCTGCGTGACGCATGTTGTGCGCGCGACCACGAGGGCAGGTGGATGGGAATCGCCTCCACGTCCCGGGGTCCCCTTGCCGCATGCCGTTCGGCTGCTTCCATGTTCGCAGGACTCTGGGGTAGTTATCTCCGACTCCGACGCAATGGGCACGGGGGGCACGGGTCTCCTGAAGCGAAACCCCGGGGACTTGTTCCTGATTCTCCGAATTGGTTGTTCCTTAGCACGAGACAATGCGGCCGGACGGGATGACGGGAAGACCTGAGGTTGGGTTCGGGTCGAGCAGCGTTGTGCACTTTTTCGGGTATTTTCGAGCTCCGCTCACCGTGGATCTGCCAAACTCATCATGGTGGATGCAGGGCGTGTTGAGATCTTTGGCGGAAGTCGGGGCGACCGGCGAATTTGTTCTTGGCTTTCCCTCTTGGTCCCGAGAGCCGCCGCGTGTCTCCATCTCCATCAGTGCTGACTCTTACGCGTGCTGGCCTGGCGTGCTCGGCGTGTTGACAATCATCGAGCCCCTATCGTGACAGCAAGCGTTGAGCCCGCTCTATTTCCCGGGTTTATTCCCGAGTTGGGATTCAGACGCGAGAGGAACAGGAATGGCTCGCTCGCTCAATGGAACATGCAGAAACTGGAAGGCGTGGAAGGTTGCGGGTGGATAGAGTGGGGAACTCCTGTGTGCAAACCCCCATGATGATCCACAGCAACGTTAACTGACGGTAGGCACGGGAAGGGTCTGAACCTTCCCAGATCAACATCTCAACCAAAAACTGCCAGGCAGGCAGGTTGCCGGTGACAGCCTGCCACTGAGGCGGTAGAGTTCAACCTGACGTTAGTTTTTATTAGTCCTCCTGCCCAGGGCGTGTGGCCATTGGTCCAAACCACCTCATTGTCACTGTCGTATCCCCTGGAAGGTGCAACGCTTCCCTCTCTCATTGTTGGGAAGGAGCCGAATACTGGGCAGGTGCGTTGCGGCGGTCGCACCGAAGGGCACGCTGCTGCAGGGTGCAAGCCGTCAATATTGGGGGAGCATCGGGATGCGTATTTTGAGCAACAACCCGCAGCGGCCCCAGCAAACTCTTGACAAAGCACATCCCAAAAGTGCAGGAGATGGGAAACGGGCATTGGCGATCTCGAAAAGGTGGGGAAAGCATTGGCGCGCTAGGGGCTTGGCCTACGTCGGTGTGCAGACTTGGCATGCACGAACCCCAGGCGAGGTGAGCAAGGGTTCCAAATCAGCCCATTGTGTCCATGTTGACGAACGCGCACTGTCCTCAACTGACGGGGGTCCGGGCAGCAGACTTTTTCCAAATAACGGGCCTCCCGAGCTTGGCCCGGCGAACAAAGTCGTACCCTTGGGGCTCGGCAGCTGGGACTGGTGTGTTGGGGGAAGACGTTCTCCCATGTCATTGTGGGCGACGTTTCTGGGCATCGAGGATCTTGGAGATCCGATTCGCGGTCGGCTCCTTTTACCATGGACCCCTTTTTCGTGGCTGCCACTTTGGGATTCCCGGAGCATGGGCCGGGCAGCCTGAATCTCGGCGGGTTGCGTCTCCCACTCCAGTGTGAGCGTAGGCAGCGAAAGAACCTCCGAGAACGATCCGACTGCGTGGATGATCAGTTTAAAGATAGAATAAACTATTGAAAGCCGTCTGTACAATCGCCAGGGGGGGCTGTCAGCCTTACAAGTACACACTCTCGTACTGTGCACCAAGACACTTCACACCTCGGCGACCGAGCCACTCCCCGAATCCCAAGGAAAATCCAATGGCCAAGAAGAAGAATGCCTGACGGGATTCTGACTTCTCTGCTTCTCTCCAGATCACGGCATTTGACGGGGTCCACCGTGGCCCGGTCATGTGCAGCAACTGGTTCTTGTCTGACACGGATGCGTTTCGCGATCATCCGAAAGTATTTGCCCATTTTTGAGGTACTTGACACATGCACCTCATGGGGGGGTAAAAAGAGCCCAACTCAAAATACAGGTGACGACCCAAACAAAACCTCGACTGAAATGTAGGAGCAAACGCGAGTCATCCGGTCGGAAGAAATTCGATTTCTTACGTTGTTCTTTCCTCTTTTAATTTCTTGTTTTCGTTTCGAGTTCAGGTTTTCTTTTTTTTTTTTTTTTGGGCCAGATGGTGATGGTATATAACAGGGCTGAAGTTGAAAAAAGAGCTGGGAGCAAGCAAGCAGGATGAGCCCCACACCGCTACCCCGCCATGGACGACACTTGGCTGCCTGGCTGGGCTGGCCTCACCCTTCTGTCGGACGCTTCAGCCTTACCACGGGAGCTTCCTAGCTTGCAGCCTTGTCAACCTCCCATCAACTACTCATTCTTTTGGCCTTGAGAATAGCAAAGATGGCGGACTCACTGCTGGCATTTTTCACACTCATGGATAACCAAAATGGCACCATTGTTAGAGGTATCTCGAGCTCCCACCCTCGCCGGGCTGTTTCCGTTCCCAACAGCGTGCACCGCGTCAACCCCGCGGTCGGGTAGACGATCAGGACCAGCAGCTAACTCTGAGACTTGGGCCATCAGAACCCCCGAACTTTGACCTCGACCTTTACATACAAAACTACAAAGGTCAGCACTCCCGGCGTCCTGGACGACGATCTTGTTCTCGGCCGACTGTATTCTGACCCATACCCAGGTCGTGCACGCTTCGATCGTCTCTTCCTTATCGGCCGCAGTTCCGTACCGTTGTGTGTCGATGCCTTGAAATTGGCCATCGCCGAAGCCAAGAGAGGCAAAGATACCCACCGATACAGGGAGGCCGTGGAGTGTCTGCGGGTTGCGGCGCCGTCGGAACCGGAGGCGATGTTCGATCAAAATTGGTTGCAGGCACAGGACGAGGAAAACAAGGTTGAGACCAACCGCTTGCTCAAGGAACTTAAAGGGTACAAGAATAATCTCATCAAGGAGAGCATCAGGGTGGGTTTTAGAGTTGTCAGCCCCTGTGAAACTTTCCTTGCTAACGGTGCTTCCCCGGGACTAGATGGGCAACGAAGACCTCGCCAAGCACCTCGAGAGCATTGGCGACCTTAACGCGGCGAGCGAGACGTTCTCGAAGATGAGGCCAGACGTCAGCACCACAAAGCAGCTGATCGACGTCAGCAAGCATCTGGTTCGGGTGTGTATTCAGCGACGTGAGTGGGATATGGTGACCGCACACCTGAGCAAAATGGGGGGTGCTCAATCTGCCGAGGATGAGAAGGCCGTCCAACCGTACCTCAAGATCGCCTACGGTATCGCATTCTTGGGCCGTGGGAGGTTCAAGGACGCCGCACTCAGCTTTCTTTCGGCCGACTCCAGCATCTCCAGCTCGACATACGGCGAGCTTGCCAGCCAAAGTGATGTCGCGATTTATGGCGGCCTCCTTGCTCTAGCGTCTATGGACCGTAATGAGCTGCAGAGCAACGTGCTCGATAACGCACAGTTCCGGACATTCCTGGAGCTGGCACCGCACATTAGGCGTGCTGTCGCACAGTTCGTTAGTGGCAGATATTCTGCATGCATCGCCATTCTTGAATCCTATCGCCCCGATTACCTACTCGACATTTACCTCCAGAAGCACATCGGCGCCATCTACTCCCAAATCCGGAGCAAGTGCATCATCCAGTACCTGACTCCGTTTTCGTGTGTCAGCTTGGACACCATGAACAAGGCGTTTGGCGGCCCGGATCAGGTCATCGAAGACGAACTAGCCGACATGATTCAGTCGGGCGCGCTGCAGGCTCGGATCAACGCAATCGACAAGGTAAATCCCCGTTTCCTTGCGGATATCCCCGTTGCACTGGCTAACCCCACTCTAGCTCGTCACAACCAAGGCAGCCAACCCAAGAGCGCAAATGCAAAACTCGGCGCTCCGGATGGCCGAGGACTACGAGAAGCAGGGCCTTGACCGCCTCAGGCGGATGGGGCTCGCCGCGGCCGATCTCGAACTCAAAACGGGAAAAAAGCCGGGCCTCTTCGCCAGCCAGAGCGATCTGATGCTCGAGGAGGCAATGGGTTAAGTCGACCAATGACCACCAAAGGGAGGAAGGCCGGTATTTGATTAGTCTGCTCATTATTGCATTGCACGGAGGGCGAGGGCGCTTCGGAACTTGGGCGGGGACACGGTGATGGCTGGTAAATGTTGCCGATTACAGTACGGCTATCCTATGATCATGTCGGGTAACGTACGTTATGGCTGATAAACTTGAACGATTATGACAGCCATGGGTAATGAAATCTCCCGCATTGGAAGCAACGAAGAGTGCGAGTTCGATTCGCCGGGTATCATTGATTTTTGCTAGTTCCTGAGCATCCAAACTCACCCCATCAACTGGCGAACATCCTCGGGCGGCCAGCGGACCTGGGCAAAGGTTAAGCACCGCTTGATGCTTTGTAGATACTTGCGTGTGACCTCGCTGCCCATAATATGACCCCTCTCGCCACCATGTAGCTTCTCGCGGGCGCTACGCTCGTGGATACCCACCATGGTAACACCAATAGGCCACGCCGCCACCAATGCTAAGGCGCAGGTACCCATCGTTGGCATCGACGTACCGCCGCTCCTGTGCCGCCTTGACGATCTCGATGACCGCCTCGAGAATGCTCTCGTCCAAGTCACCCTGCTCAAACTTGCGGAAGAGCGGCCGCATCGTCTCCTTGCTGGATATCATTGCGCTGTGCGCTGCTTGCCCAGCAAAGGTGTCCGCGTTATCCTCGCGCGCCAGTGCCAACTCCCACTCGCGCAGAATCATGTTGAAGTAGGATGCCAACTGCCGGAACAGGAGCCTGCGGGCTTTCTTGTCGGACACAGGCGGCACCTTATTAGGAACCTTCATATCCTTTTCCTCAACCGGCAGCAGCGTCGTCGCAATCGGTCCCGCAGCAGCAGCCAACGCCCCGCCCCTTGCCGCCTTCCGATACCGCCTCAATCTCGCCGCATGGCCCTCCCCAAACAACACCGCCGGCTCCCCCAACCCCCTCAACTTCTTCACGAGCTCCTCCTCCGGCACATCCCCCCCCGTATCGTCCCCATCCAAATCATCCTCATCCTCCAGCTCCCCACCTCCCTCCCCCTCTTCAGCATCGCCAGGCGGCGGCAACTCCGGCAGACCCAGCCTCTTCCTCCGGGCGCGCTCCTCCTCGGCCTCGCGCGCCTCGCGCCGCGCCCGCGACTCCTCGGCCAGCCGCCGCCGCTTCTCGTCCCGCGCTCGCGCCTCCTGCGCGGCCTCTTCTTCGCGCTGCCGCTTCGCGGCGGCTTTGCCCGCGCGTGCCTGCTCGAGGGCTTTCTGTTCGGCCAGGTAGGCGGCGCGGCGCGCTTCTTCGGCTTCGCGGCGCGAGATGTATTTTTTGGTTTCTGTGGGCGGGGCGGGGGTGCTGGATTTTGGGTTGGTGTTGTTGTTGTTGTTATTGCTACTGCTGCTGCTGCCTTTGGATTTGGAGATTTCCTGGGACATTAGCGCGGCGAAGTCCATTTTTGCGTCGGCTTTTGTTGTCGTTCGCGCTGTGTTGTCGTGTTGGGTGAGCGGTGTAATCGATGACGGGAGAGCGGTTGCGAATTGAGTCGACCGGCTTGGTGGTCAAGCTGTTGAAGGCTATGTAATTTGGACGTTGGTTCAGGCTGAGCTGAGGTGGATGTTGGATGGAACTCGATGGTCGAGGTTCTGGAAGCCGCAGTGGCCCGCTAAAAATCAACAGGCGTTGCTGGGCGTGCCGGAACGGCCCCACAGCAGCGCGGGATGCGCTGAGGTGTCGCGGCAGGCAAGCGCAGCTTGCCTTCCAGGTATGATTGTTCCTGAGTTCCGAAAAGGAAGCTCACCTCGATCTGGCAACCTCAAGATTTTACCGCCAGATTTCCTCGGAATGAAATTTCCGTAATCAAGAACTTTAGATCAATGTTACGACATCTCCCAAAATACTCCAAAAACCGGTCCATATCACCGCGACCATGAGCATACCCGAGCTTGACAAGGACGCAATGCCGCCCTTCCTATTGAGGCTCTTCTATCGCACAGGCGCATACCACAGGTATGTATTTTCCATATCTTCATAATGGAACCGACCCCAAAACCGACCACTAACTCTGCCAGACCAGATGAATTCAACACCTCCACACTCCCACCACACCTGCCCATCCACACCTGGCCCACCTGCACGCTCTCCGAGCTCTCAGACCACATGCTCGACGCCTCGCCCGCCATCCTCCCCGACCCGGCCATCGGCACGCGGCTCTCCTTCTGCCACATCTACGCCGACACGCGCGCGCGCATGGACATGCCGCCGCGCGTACGTATCCAAAATCCTAGGGACCGTGGTCCTCGGCCGCGGCGGGCCGGGGGCGGGACCCGACGAGGGCGTACCCGAGGACGAGCCCGACAACGGCGACCTGACGCTGGCCGACGCCCGCTTCATCACGGGCGACTACATCTGCTGCGCCATCCTGCCGCCGGACGAGCTCACTGGTGATGTGGTGCCCGCGAGCAGCGCTAGGATGGGCCGTGGGGCCGGCGTGGGCGAGGCTAGGGGCGGTGGTGGTGGCCATGTCGGTGCGCCGTTGCCGTTCTCGGCGGGGCCGCCGTCGAGGCAGAGGGATTATGCCGCGCCGGGTGGATTCCGTGGGGGTGGTCCGCGAGGTGGCTATGGGGGTGGTGGGAGGTTTCGTGAGCGGGATGAGCCGTTTGGGAGGGGAGGTTTTCGGATGCCGGAAGGGGAATGGAGGAGGGGGGATCGGTTGCCCGATGACCTTCCTGATAATGGACGGTGGGGGAGATGAGAGGTCGATGTTCCAAGGGCAAACTGCGATGGGGAAATTAACGGGTAGGGGAACTGGTGGTGGTGATGCTGGCGGTAATCGACGGTTTATCCGGGCTTGCCTCATCAGTCTTATGTTGTACTATTGAAAGTTTTTCCGGAGTTGAGCGAGGACAAATGGATATCTGGCAAATACCACGAGTTGGAGTTTACTGGCATCCCCAATACCCACCGGTTTCAATTGGAGAGACTGAGCCCTCTTTTCCGTTTGCTATGTTGGTTCCTCCTTACCTCAGCCCTTCCGCGGAAATCAAATCACCCATTGGTCTTCGGGCCGCCGCTCCCTGACAAAGGATGATACACACCGCTTGCCATGGATTCCAACGTACGGCACCCCGCCGCACCTCATTGTCAGATTGTCATCACGTCGCCAAACGAAAGCCGGGAGTTGGTATAGCCTGTGTCGATGCAAGTCTCATTTCTGGCTTCCGGTCTCGCGCCCTTATGTACAGCACTCTTACGCCAACCGCACCATAGCCATTCGGCTCCTTAGCGCTCATAGACGGTATCGCCCCTCCGCTTCGCCCGGATATCATACAGTCCCTAACAAACAATCAGTACCCAATCCTCAGCCTTGCCCCCACACCACACGTTTCCTGCAACCAAAAGAGAACTCACGTCGCTTGTGTAGCCCAGGTACCCGACAATTGCCGGGACTGCGATCACGTAGGCGAACGAGATGATAGCGGTCCGCTTCGTCCACCTGAAGTACTTGTATCGGTTCGAAGACAAGGCTGCGCGAGGGTTAGTCTCGCCCGGTCCGTCATTCGCTGCCGCATCAATAGCATGGCGGGGCTGAAGGGGAAGTCGACGTACTCCCGATCCGGACCAGGGCCGGGTCCATGGCCACCTCTGTTCGCGCGGGCACGGGTTAGCTGACGCAGTCATGGTCGATTGGGGGGGTTGTGAGGGAGCGCACTGTTATGCGGTAGGCCAGCCATCTTTTAAGTTGGAGAGACTGTCCCTGGCAGTGTGGGGTGGTTGTTTGTGGGAGTCGATCGAGGGGTCCGCTCGAGATTCGAGGTGAGAGGTTCCTCCGCGATAACTGCTCGCACTGAGCTCCTGGCAGTGCGTCTGGTGGTTGATTGGCCTTGGCGCCGAGAGCTTGCTGGATGGTGGAGCACAGTCACGTGCGATAGTTATGCCTTCCTTCCAAGACGGCGGCCGAACCCTTGCATTGCCGCTTTCCGGACAAAAGACGATGACGAGGGATGACCACGCAACTCAGGACGAAATTTCTCTTTTGTTGGTGAAATCGAAGTCTATAATTTGTGACATATGCTCAATTGTGATTCGGAACGAGTTTTCTAACCACCATATAATTTTGTTAGTTTCATTGCATTCCCAATCATTCATTGTCGCTACAGCAGCAACCGAGCACCTGAAATCACACTCCACCCATCCTCGGCAATTCTGGTCTACGGCCAAGCACCAGGATATCACCGAATTGTCAGCTTTTGCGACGGCAAATCGACCGAGAAGCGCTGATCTCGGCGAGTTGACTGACATCGCCAATCCCACCACGTGTGCCAGTGTAGGAATCGAGTCTGGGCCTTCTCTAAGTGGAGGGGGAGCGCAATCATTAGATCCCAGTGCCTCGGCATCCTACCTACCCGGCTTGTCTGAGCCCGATCTTCTTTCCAAATATTTTAAACAAGCTTCCATCCCTTCTCTGCACTACCAACCCACATCTATCTCCCTTTGCGCAAAATAGCCACCCCATCATACACCATCATGGCGGAAGAAGTGAAAGTCAAGCTTCATTGGTAAAATCCCCAAGTCCACCTCTCCCCGTCCAATGCTGCTGACACGGCGCAAGGCTCGATGGCTCTCGGGCCCAGAGCACTCTCTTTCTGTTGGAAGAGTTGGAGATCCCGTACGAGCTCGAAATTTACTATCGCCGGGAAACTATGCTGGCGCCGCCCGAGCTCAAGAAAATCCACCCCCTGGGCAAGTCGCCTGTAATCACCGTCACGTCACCAGATGCTCCTGAGCCTATCGTTCTCGCAGAGAGTGCCTTCATCACACAATTCTTGTGCGACCACTTCCCCAAGGGCAAGGCGCTTGTGCCACAGCGCTGGAAGGAGGGCAAGGAGGGCAAAGTCGGTGGTGAGACGGATGAATGGATGCGGTACCAGTACCTGATGTACTACATCGAGGGCAGCTTCATGTTCACCATGGTTCTGCACTTCATCCTCAGTGGTATGCCAACCGCCCCAAGTGTAGCCGTCGGTCGCTAGATCGCGTTGACAAACTGTTGGCAGGGCTCAAAGGAAACAACGTCCCGTTCTTCGTTCGGCCTATTACGACCATCATCGCAAATCAGGTGATCGCCATGGTCGTCTTCCCAAACATGAAGCGTCACTTCGGGATGATGGAGCAGTTCCTGGAGACATCACCTGGGGGCGGTAATTACATGTGTGGCCGCAGCCTCACCGGTGCCGACATCATGCTGTCCTACCCGCTCATTGCCGGAAAGGATGGCGCGTTTGACGGCATTGGCAAATGGGAAAAGGGCTCGTTCAGGGAGACATTCCCAAAACTCCACGCCTACGCCGAGCGGCTGGCAGCAGAGCCGGGATGGAACAAATCGGTGGACAAGATCAAGGAGATCGAGGGCAGTTTTACCATCTTGCCCAACCCTGGCGGCCAACCGTCTGCGCGTATCTAGTGTAAGACGGTCCGGCCTCAACCTGGCCGGTTATCTCATGGCCGCAGAATAAGCCTTTTTTCGGGGCTGCATCTGATACATCATACCGCGTTGGCCAAGCAAATATACCGATACGGGCATGGGTCCGACACCGAAGAGGCGCGGTTGGAGGCGGGGCGGCCGGAAACGTGTGGAACCATCTCAACCCGAAGCCCCAATGGCATTTCTCCGATGTGCTGTCACAAGCTTTTCCGAGGGTGCCAAGTGGATCTGGAATGGCGAGTTAGACATGACGTCAAATTACATTCAATCAACACGTCGAACAAGAGGAACAAAACAAATCCCAACGAGGCCTTGCCGAGCCCGCAACTTTGGCGAATGACCGTGTGTGTGCCACGCTGACAGATTGGATGAGCACTAATGTTAGGCATCGAAATCAGGTACAGACCCAATGTCCAATTGAGATGGGGGCCAATCCCCGTTTGGGAACGGCACCGCCGCGATGGGGCTATTTTTTAACCCCCAATCCCTACCAACTGTTACAATCCGCGGACAAAAGAAACGGCCTTGCAGGGGGCGACTGAGCCCTCCGAGCGACCCGACCTGTTACCCATCCTACCGACGGGGAACCCAGCCATTTTCAGCCTCAGCTGACTGCAGCAGCTTTAAATGCACGCAAGGAACCGTCTGATTTTTCCCCAGGAAACCCTTCCAGTCACGTTTCGATCGTCCATGTTTGCGAGTAAGGACCCTGCATGAGGCTGACGAGGAGCAAGGTTGAGAGACAGGCATCTGAATTTAAACCCCGACCCTCGCCAACCTCGGCATCATCTTATCTACTTGGATTTGAGGCTGCCGTATTGCATCTTTTTGTTTTGTTTGGTCTGTCGTGGGCATTACCTACGGCCCATGTCGTTGTCGATGTTTTCCTCAACCACATCTTATATCATAGAGGGGAGGGCAGAGTCCATCGCCATTATGCCCCCCTCACAGTATCCGACGCCTCCGGCCGAGGAGGGCGATTCCCCGCAATTGGATGCTTCCGAGGAAGAAGAACTGGACGTTGACCAAGACGATGCCCAATCATTCCTCCAGCCGGCCATCAGCCCTCTGGCAACTCTTCTCACTTCACCCAAGACTCCAACGGCCGATAAAGTCGCGGCTTTCGAGCGCCAGTCTGCAGGAATCTTTGAGATGCTGGAGAGTGATGAGCCGACCAAAGACCGGCAAACAGTTCCAGTGCCCGGCCGCATGCCCAAGGTGTCAGATAATTCATCCGGAAGTCAGTCCCCAGTGGTACTTCCGGCGCCGTGGCAAGCTGGGCCGAGGCAGTTCATGGTTGGCGAACCTGGTCGGTTTCGATCATCCATGGCCGCAGCATTTCAAACACAATCAAGACAGCATCGCTCACAATCCGCCGGAGAGAGTGCCCTAAAGAGGCTCTCAAAGGCCTTGCCATCCATCTCGATCCCCTCTGGCCTCATTCCAAACATCCCGACACCCACATTCTTCTCTTCCAGCGCGAGTTCGCCACAGAAGGACACACACACACCGCAGCCCCGGAGGTCGACGGAGCTTTTATCCCCTCTCACTCCTTTCCCAGACCTTGTCGCTCCACATGCGAGCCCGGCCCGGCCGGATTCTGCAAGACCTCGCGCCCTACGACACACAACTTCGGACGACTCGCTTCTCTATCACACCCTATCCCGCGTATCTTCACTTGGGGATGACGAACGCTTTGTCCATGTCCGCGAGCAAGTGAATGTGCGAATCAAGGCCATCAAGGACAGCTTCGATGGCCCGTCATTCAAATTACCTCAGATGCCGAGTAGGTTGTCCGTTGGATGTGCACCTCCATGGTTACATGGACTGACCAGGCCAGGTTTGCTTAACGCGCCGCTGAAGAAGTCGGCAACTGATCCCACGCCAGGCGTCCACTCATCGGGTTCCGCGCAGTATGGCCAGCGTGCCAGCCAAGACCCTTTAGACGCGGTGCTAGAGTCCTTGACCGGGGATATTGTGGTTATGGGCGGGTACAGGGGTTCTATTTTGCGGTCAGCGAAGGCACCGCACAGGCGATTGTGGGTGCCGGTCAAGGTTCAGCTGGGAGTTCGAAAGGTCAACCTGGAGGTTGGACTAGATCCCGAGGACGAGGAGAACATGGAAAAGAGCATCATTGCCGACGGAATGCTCAAGAACGTTGGCCCGGTCGACATCTCGAAGCGGCTTTTTAAGAAGTTGAGGGAGTGCGAGAACGCTCGCACGGGAAAGCTTAGGGTGCACGACTACGGCTACGACTGGCGGCTCAGCCCTCATTTGTTGTCGCGGAAACTGGTCGAGTTCCTGGAGAAGCTGCCGTCGAACCAGCCGGGTGTGCCGAAGGAGCAACGTGGTGCCCTTGTTATTGCGCACAGTCTCGGCGGCGTCATTACACGGCATGCGGTGAACCAGCGGCCTGAGCTCTTTTCGGGTGTTTTGTACGCCGGCGTGCCGCAGCGGTGCATCAACATCCTCGGGCCACTCCGCAACGGCGATGCCGTCTTGCTGAACGAGAAGATCCTGACGGCGCAAGTCCACTTCTCCCTACGGACATCGTTCGTTTTTCTTCCAGAAGACGGCTTCTGCTTCGTCGACAAGGTCACCAAGGAAGAATACAACATCGACTTTTACAACGTCGAAGACTGGATCAAATACCGCATCTGCCCCTCCGTCTCCGAGCCCGCGCTCCCCGCCCTCTCGCGGAGCAGCACCTTTGGCTCGCTCCTCAGCCTCTCCGACTCCCTCCCCAGCCTACCCCTCCGCAGCCGCAGCAGCACGCAAAGCAAGAAGAACCACCCCGGCTCGGAACTCATCAAAGACGCCATCCTCAAAGACCGCACCCTCGCCCCGCAACTCAACAGCTCCTCCGCCGCCGACACCAACACCACCACCACCACCGTCTCCCCTCCCGACACACCCACCACCCTCCCCCCTTCAGCCACCCGCGCCCGCAACATCGCCTACCTCACCCGCACCCTCGCCGAGACCAAGCGCTTCCGCGCCGAGCTCGCCCACAACCCCACCCTCCAGGACGCCAACGCCTATCCGCCGCTGGCCGTCATCTACGGCAAAGACATACCCACCACTTACGCCTCGGGCGTTGCCAGCCGCGAGGGTATTGCCTGTGCCGATGCGTACGACGATCTGTTATTTGCGAGTGGCGATGGCGTGGTGTTGGCGCGGGAGGCGATGCTGCCGCGGGGATATGAGGTCGTGAGGGGGGGACGGGTGTGTACGGATCGGGGGCATATTACCATGTTGGGAGATTTGGCGGGCGTGGGGAGGGGGTTGGCGGCGTTGGTTAGGGGAGGGGCAAGGGGATTGGGTTGGGGAGGAAGGGCTGATCTACCCCTGCCTTGCCTTGCCTTGCCTTGCCTTGCCTTATCTGTTCTTGCCTAGGTACGGAGGGGTAGTACGAGGTGTGTTTCAACTTTCAGGATGGTGGTGGGGTGATGAGATGATGGGGTTGGTGGAGGGCTGGGCCGGGGTCCAGTGTTTCTTTTTTGTTTTGGTGCTGGCGTAGGAGGGTTTGGTGTCTTTGGTTGATACCCGTCATGGAGTGGAAAATGACTATAGAAATATCCGTAGACTTGACATATACGAATAAACACCTAGAATAGAGACACGATTTGCCTTCCATCGTGTATTCGGGTTAGGGTTGTTACCGTGGGCTTCGATCTCCCGCACCGACCCCAGCTTCTATTTTCAGCCTTCAGTTAACCCTGGAGAAAATATACCCGTGCCACGCCCCACTTCATCTGGATTCGCACGAAGGCGCGCACCAGTTTATGGCACGGGTACCTAATCAACAACTTCTAGGTAAGGTACAGTAACAACAGTCCATCGGAAGTGCTCTCTCCCGTTCCAGGAAAAGCGCACCTCGCCTCGTTACCGCCGCGAAGCATCGATGAGAATGCACCTCGATATTGCTCGAGCATCATCATCCCAAAGAAGCGAAGCGACGCCCCTCAAAACCATCGACAAATAACCTCACACAGCAAATCCATCAATCCCCATCCCTAATTTAGCCCCATCCATCAACCCATCCCACCCGACCGGCCACCTCTCGCGGCCAGGCACACGCGGGATTCCACCACGCCGGGCGCTTAAAACCGCCCGCACTGCGACCACCAACGAGCCAATGGGCGGGGCGGCAGACCGTGTTGGGTTGGTGCAGCCAATCTCGGCGCGCCTCACTGGCGCTTCGAGGGGCCGGCACACATCTGCATCTGGGAGATCTCGGCTGGGCAACACCTGGGGTTGTCGCATTTGGTTGGCTGGTTTGGATGACCATGGGGAGGGGAGATGGGCCTGTCTTGAGTCTGCTGCCGCTTCCAGAATGGCCCGTCCGCCCCCGCTCTTCTACACAGTCCTGTAGTGTATCTTCGGGCTATTTGGCGCCCGCTGGTTAGGTCGTGCGTGCTGTACATAAGTGACGAGGGGGGCATGAGATGCGGGTCTATTTCTGGGCCTGCGATGGCCAGGCACAGCACGGCACTGGCCCGAGGGCCGTCGCAGTGGGTGGCAGTAGCGCGATGAGGTGCAGCAAGCCGTTTCTGTTGACGACATGCTCGGGGCATGCGGCCTGGGGGGCCTGGGGAGAGTTAACCGCCCGCCTTTTCTTGGGGCCCGCACCTTATTTGACGGTGCTCTGTGTGTGTGTGTGCAGGAAAGTTCTAGTCGGGGGCTAGTCGGCGTGGGTGAGACTAGGTGAGTGGCTGGGAGAGTATTAGTATCGTGAGATCTGCCCGTCGGGTCCCTGCGTTCCTGCTGCTGCAGTCAGTGGCTTTCGCCGTCCGTTCTATTTCTCTTCTGCTGTTTCTTCTCTCTGCGGGTTCTGTTCTGTTGGTCTTCCTCTGACCGTTTCGTGTTGCACCACTTCTCGTCTTCGTCTCGAGTCTTGATACCCCCTCTCTACTTGCTCGAGCAGTGCTCGTCGTCAACACACAGAGAAACCCGATATAAAAGATGGAGAAGAGCAGTCGTTCCCAGGGGTCGGCATCCTCCTTCGAGGCCGAATCCCAAGACCTCCACCTCCAATCCAAGATGCGTACCATCACCATGGTCGACAGCGCCCGCGCAGGCGTCACGGTGCTAGCGCTTCTAATGGGCCTAACCGTCCTCGGCGTTGCGGGCAACACGCTGCGTGTGTACGAGAGCACGCATGTTGCGCACGAGTTCATGCTTCCCCTCTGGCCTGACAACTTCAACGTCCGCCCGACCGTGTCGCTCGTCATCGGCAGCGCCATCGTCTTGGTCGCCAACCTCATCGCCGTCTGCTTCAGCCACGTGGGTGTTGTAAGTCCTCATCCTTGGAATATATATCTCTGCCAGCACAACCCTCAGACTAACACTCACTCCCCCTTCCATAGCTTCGCGCCAAATCAACCATCCACACCGCGACGACCATCCTCGCCCCCCTTCTCGGCCTCACAGGCGCGCTCATCGCCGTCATCTTTTACTACGCCGTCAACGCCTCCGAGACGGCCGACAGCTTCGTCTCGTGGACGTGCCGCTGGAAGGACATCCCCATGTCGCAGGCGCCGCACTGGGACACCCTCTGCCAGCAGGCCCACGCGGGGCTGTACCTGGCCATCCTGCTGATCCCTGTCGAGGTGGCGGCCCTGGCCCTGGCGGCGTTCCAGCTGAAGGTGGAGAGGTACACGGATCGGTATCTGGGGGCGAGGAAGACGCCGGTGTTGAATTAAGTTTGGAGGGGTGAGGGTTTAGGGGTATGTGGAGGGGCGGGAAGCTGCCCGAGGGCTGACTGATCCGGGATTGCCTGTGGCATCGGAAATGGGAGGAAGGCTCATTGGTTTTGGCGGCGCGTACTTTTACTCTTATTTTTACGGTTTTGGGTCCGGGGAAAGGAAAGCAAGGCCGACTGATTTTATGTACTTGTAATCTTGCATGGTGTGATATGACAGCAATTGCATCCCGTTATCACAGATACACCCGCAGTGTGAAACTTGGACGAGTCTCTTACCTTGTGCTAGGTACCCAGAAGGGGCAGTCCCGTTTAACGCACGACACAGTATCTCAGCATGAGCGAGTCATGAATCATACCTGTCTACCTGGGCTCATCGTCTCGGAAGCAAAATGCCCATGGGGGATGTTACTTAGGTGAAACCCGGGGGGCAAACTGCATGCCATGTCCTCGGCTTCCTGCAGTCTGTTATATCAGACCCCCACCACTCTTCAACAGGCCCAATCTAACACCAAAACTCCAGAATAGTACGGTTACTAGCAATCGTTTCTCTTTTCCCGGTCAGTAATGCTTATCTCGTTCTCGGCACAGCTTCCCGGGTATCAACGGGACCCCCAATGATACCAAACGATATCCTTCGACCTATCACCGGCAAAACCTGCAGTATGCATGCGGGCTAATCTTCTCGTAAACGACTGCGGCAGCCCGCTCTAGGCGGCTGACAGAGAACGCAAGATCGGAATCTTAGCATATTTCCCTTGGTCCACCGCGAGTACCCCATTCGACACCGCCGAGTGAATGGGGTTGACATGCTGCCGGGTCCCGACGGTGTGCCTTGTCATTTTTGATAGCCCACCTAATAGCGCGGGCGGACGGACTATGCGTCACTCAAAATCTGGGTGAGGGCTGCCGATACCCGTGTGGAACAAGCCACCATCCACGGCACCCACCTTATCACAGACAGGCGACTGCATTTGCAACATTCCAATACCGCCTCCTCGCTAGACACGGACGAATGGGTGTCTCCTCCTGGAAGCATGGTGACCACTCCGGGGCCCTCGTGCTCTCCGTTCCCGTCTCTCCAACCTCTGTTATCCCCGGGTTTCGTCTTCAAGGAGGCGCACGACACGCTCCTCCTGCCACAAGAGGAAGTTCTTTAATACGAACCCATCCCTCATTGCAAACGGCCATATACCTCCCGCACCCGCCACCAAAGGACCATATTCCGTTCATAAGCGGATAGTTCACCAGAATCACCGCCAACAAAGTGTGCCCCGCCACACGATTTGACACCAGGCCACCATGAGTCCAGGTACACCCTACCCCAGAACGAGCAAGCCTCCTCCGAAACTCCCAAAACAGCTCGCAGTTTCGGAACAGAAGGTCAAGTCACTAGTACCTCAATCACCGCCGCCCCATATCGAGGGGAACCACCTAATGCGGCACATCGACCGGACTCCCCAGGCGACATGGCCCGCAGGACTAGCACACCACGACCCAAAGCAGCAGACCTCACAAGGCAGAAGAGCAAGCGCAACTTTTTTGAAGATGCCTTCTCAGACAAACCGCCCAGCCTAGCCAGGGAGCGAGTCCACGGCGACGCCATCGTCCTGGCCGAGGTCAAGACCAACGTGATCGTACGTTACCCCTAGCTTACTTAAACTCCGCATCCCCCATAGCTACCTATGTACCTAAGCAAACGACTCACTGACCACTACCCGTGTCTTACCACACACCAACAACAGGTCCGCGACGAATTCACCTTCATCACCGAACTGTCCTACCACCTCTCGACGCGCTACCAGCGGCCCGTCTCCTCCATCGTCGTCACCCTGCGCCACGGCGCCTGCATGTTCTGGGGCGGCTCCTTCGACCCGGCCTACGTCATGTCGGTGGCCGCGCTGCCGTCCCAGCTGCAGCCGACCACCAACCGGCGCAATGCCGCGCTGATCCAGCGGCACATGGAGGAGACGCTTGGGGTGAGGCCTGCGAGGGGGGTGTTGAGGTTTGTCCCTGTGGCGGAGGAGTGTTGGGCTTGGGGGGGGAGGACGGTGGCGGGGGAGGTGGAGGATTTGGAGAGGGGTGTTAGCGGTGGTGGTGGTGATGGTATTGGTTCTGATGGGGAGTTGGGGTTGGGTTCCCCCGTGGTGGCGGCGGAGGCTGGTGCACTAAACAAGGGGGGAAAGCCTGCTGGTGAGAGAAGAAATAGAAAGATGTTGAGCGTCAAGGTAAGGTTCTAAGTCAATCCCCTTCTATTCCTTGCTCGGGCACAACCAGGAACTGATGATCGAGGTGCTACCCACCTAACAGTCCATTGCGGCCCTTCGACCTCCATCAACCACTGCCGGGTTGCCCACGCCAGAACTGACGCCGCCCGGTAGCGGCGACGAGGATGTATCGCCAACTTTGGGCACACACCCCAAGATGGAGGAGAAAAATGAAGCAGGTGCTGCTCTTCAGAGAAGGGCGCAGAGGAAGAAGAGTTTCGTGGCTACCATTTTCGGCCGGTCTGGTAGCAAGTCTTCTTCATATGGCCCGACGTTGCCAGCCATTGCGGACGAGGTGTAGGATTAACCCGCATCTCGTTCGCATCATGCACAATTTTGGTGTTGATGGAACGGTAACAAAACAAGAAAAGGAAAGAAGACGATCACGAAAATGCCAAGAAAGTAGTAACTCCCGTTGGCTTCCAGGTTCCTGCATGCTATGTGTTAGGTAATCGGACAGGGGGCCGAGACGCTGTGAGGACCCCGCTTCGGTGAGGCTCACCTGAACTTTCCCCCACGACCGTCTTAACTTTACCCCGAGACAACTGTGCCCGCTGCACTTCCTCGCGTGGCTTTTAGCAGTTTTCAGACTTTGCTTGATATCAACACCGGTAGACTCTAAATTGCGCACACCAACACAATAAATAAATTCGACGACGCCTACGATGAGAAACGGGTCGAGGTGCACGGGGATCTCTTTCATTTGCGGATGACACGACACACGGTACCGCTCGGTCTCGACGACTTCCTAGTTAAGCCTTAACACGTCGTGTTATCACCATCTACCCACTGAGAGTGCCAGGGAAGGCATCAATCAGCCCGCAGACAAAATCTGTGCTCTACTTTCCGTGTCCTTCTTTCTAGTTACCTTCTCCCCGCTCAGTTCTTGACTTGCTCGCCTGGTGATTTATTTTTATTCACGATTGGTAAGTGAACCCCAGTCTCGACCACAGCGATCTCGCTGCCTGATGGTTTCCCTCATTTCATTTCATTCTACTCAACTCTTGGTCGGCGGATTCTTCCACAGCTCAACCTAAATAAAGTCTCACTCTCATTCGCCCAGGTTTCAGGCTTTTCCAAGCCATCCCAGGCCCCTGCCCTGGCCACGCTTTACGATCTGGCCCGGTCCTGGAACTTGGACCAAGGGGCTTGTTTGACGCCAGTCTCTCCTGGTCCGAAGAGCCCGCTTCCGGCCGTTAAGACCGTTGGCTCGGGTGGTCTGAGAGCTTGCGCCGACAGGCTATCGCCGTTGTTTCACAAACAAAAATGGAGGTAAGCAAACTCACGCTCGAACGAATTGGGCTTGCATTGAAGTCGACTTCTCTCTGCCTTTGTTGTTGTTGTTTTCCCTTGCGTCCATCCGCCCGCCATTTGCTTTTGGCCACGAGAAACCACAGAATCATCTCCATCTATCCCTGCAAGCGCAACATCACAGTTCCAAGAAACCGAACACATGACCGGCCGAGGTTTAGAATCCCCCTTTGGTCGGGCCGCAATCTCTACTGTGTGGCTCTCGGCGCACTGGTCGACTGGAAAAACCCACGCCGACGCTCTGGCCAGGTATCATCAGGTCGGGCAAGTGTCACGCCAGTCACCCCCTAGGCAGCGACACTCTCGTGATGCGGACGGATCGAAGAACAGGGCGGACGACGGCTTGAGCGCCCCAAACTTTTGTGGGTGCGCCTGAGTCAACCATGACCTTGAACTTGGTTGGTCGTGCTGAGCCGCTGCCAATTCCTGGTTGCAATTCGTCGTCCCACGATAGGACGGGGGCCCGCGGTCTCGGTTCCTGTTTCTCATAGTATATAGCCGTCGGTCACCCACCCCTTGCCGCAAGTCTCTGCTCCTGCCAACTCCCGGTTCCACTCGTCTCCGACTGGTCCGATGAACAAGTGAAGAAGGAGAAGGCGGAGGAGAGACGGAGATGGCCGCTGCCGATGCTGATGACCTTGCCCGACGACGGTGAACCAAATCCCCGCGTGTCTTGGGTCGGCCGTGACGAGGTCTTCCACTCTCCTCGCACAAGCAAGCGCCTGCGCCGACCCGCGAGGTCTCTCATCGTGTTTTGTCTCGAGCCTGCGCAGGTTCCCTTCCGTGCCGGCGGGCTCAGACACATCCGGCGACCAATACGCGCGAATTCCCGCCGAGCTACAAACGAAGGGGCCCGAGACCAATGAGCCCGACGCGCGCCCCGAGTCTACAAAAGCGGCCAGGGACCAAGGTCGAGCCATTCCTGCATATCTCGAGCATCTAGAGAGCTGGAGGGGGCTGTTGCCGCGACTGACCGAGAGGGACTGCTTGGCTCCATTATTCATCATGTCTTCTCTGCTTCTGTCGAGGAGGACGGCGAAGTCCCTGCTGACACCAGCAGTGGGCCCTCCCGTCCTCGTCCCGTCCGATATATCAGTCCAGCAGCGCTAAACCTCCACCGTGTTTACGAACAGAACCGCCAACGATTACAAAAGAAAGATGGCGCCAAGGTGCCCGACGCGACAATGCCTCAAACGAAGGGTAGGCCGAGGCTCTTGTTGATGGGTCAAAGAAGGTGAGGGAGCTCACCCAGGACTACCCAGGACCCCCGTCATGACTAACACCGTGTTAGGAGTGGGAAGTCGTCCATTTCGAGCGTGGTCTTCCACAAGCTGCCTCCTACAGAGACACTGTTTCTCGAGTCCACGGCGCGGATCCAAAAAGATAGTCTGAGGTGTGTTTTGCCCTCGACTCAACCACAAAGCCGGTGCTGACGTGCCCAGTTCTTTCATGGAGTTTCAGGTCTGGGACTTTCCCGGGCAAATCGACATCTTTGACAACCCCAACTTCACCTTCGACATGGACGCCATATTCGGCGAAATTGGCGCCTTGATATGGGTTATCGATGCCCAGGACGACTATCTCGAGGCCGTCGCCCGGCTGAACGCCACTATCCTCCACCTGCACCGCAGCTACCCCCATATCAACATCGAAGTCTTCATCCACAAAGTCGACGGCCTAAGCGACGACTACAGGCTCGACATCCAGCGCGACGTGACCATCCGCATCCAGGACGAGCTGTCCGACCAGGGCGTCGAGAACGCGCCGGTCAACTTCCACCTCACCTCCATCTACAACCACAGCATTTTCGAGGCCTTTAGCAAAGTCATCCAGAAGCTGATCCCCCGCCTCGGCCAGCTCGAAGCCATGCTCACCAACCTCTGCCGCACTTGCCGCTTCGAGAAGGCCTACCTCTTCGACGTCAACACCAAGATCTACATCGCCACTGACAACACCCCGGAGGACATGGCCAGCTACGAGATCTGCTCCGACTACGTCGACGTCATCATCGATTTCACCGAAGTCTACGGCTCCTGGCCCCGCTCCGAACAGTGGCGCGAGCGTCTCGAGGGCGAGCCCTGGGCCCAGCCTCTTGACGACCAGGTCGCGTGTGAGTGGGCCGAGAGCGGCATGGTACTGGCTGACGCTCGCCGGCCCATCATGTTGAGGGAGGTTGACCGGTTCTTGGCGCTGGTGGCCATCATGAAGGAGGGCTCGTACGAGAAGATGCCGCAGATCAACATGAATGTCGACGTGGTGGTCAAGGGCTTGACTGAGTTCTTTGAGATCACCAAGCCGAAGGAGATTGTGGGGGGGGCGCCGGGGTTGGCGAGTCCTGGCTTGGCGTAGGGAGGGGTTGGGGGGATGGTTAGAAAGGTTTGGATGGGGGTTAGGGGGGATGGGTGAGGTTCTGTTGGCTTGAAATGGGTTGGGGTGGGAGGATAGAGTTTTTAGGGAAGTTGATGGCGTGCGTGCCGTGGATAAGTATATTACTGGTACATTCGAAGAGTTTACCGGCGGTCATCGATCTTGACTTCCTGTTCAGTACATCGTTTCTTGGCTCTTTCTTGAACCTCAACAGTATCAGGAGCCACCATATAGTTGGATGAAACGTCACGAGCCGTCAGAAGTTGAACAATATCGACAGGTTAGCGACAAAGAGATTCTCAAAACCGAGTCTGAGTTCTTGGAGGCAGAGAAGCTTCATGATGTCCGACAAAATGGCGAACAGCACCGCCCGGCGCCACCGAAACTTTCGGACAACCACAAGGCCGCCGGGGTACCAATGGATTGCTTGCCGGGATATTTTGGGCCATTCCACCCCGAACTTTTGAGCTTCAGGCTCCCCTGCTGCGGCTGAGGGGAGGTCGTATCGTGACTAGACCGTGACACACTGCTGAAGACCTCAGCCACGCCGGGCACCGACTTGACTGGTGAGAATGATTGGCTAGTGTAACGATGAGACTCTGGGCGCGTATGGCGCTCACACCTCTTGTTGTGGTCGTGCTGAAAATCCGGTAGTCGAAGAACAATGATGTTTTATGGCTTCGACGCATCCTGTGCATCTTCGTTCCGGCGGAGGAGATCAAGTCCATTGACATATACGAGGCATCAACTTGTCTCAGGGGCATTCCCTGCCATTCCTTGGATTCCCATTTCATCTTTCTCTAAGACCAGTAGCCGCCTGGATACAGTTCCAAGCGGCCCATTTTCACGCCACTATTTATCAGGATTCTAAACTGGCAACGAAAACCTATTCACAATGGTACCATCACGGTGGCAGCTTTTGATATTGCCTTTTGCTTCGTCCTTAGTCACGGCAGCCGAAGCATATAGCTTGTTCGTCACCAACTGCTCCGTACCTGCAACCTCGGCAAACTTTGTGACTTCTCCTAACATCCGCGGGACCATGGATCTCCTTTGGAGCTCACTTTTCACCATCGTCGCATGCACCTGGACCATTCAGCATCCCAACGTGCCTGAACAGCATGAGGGACGGGTCGGGCGGAGAGCAAACTTTCTAAAGGCAGTAAAATACTGGCTCAACGATGCAAAATGGATGATTTATACGATCCTTGCACCCGAGATCATCATCGCCGCCGCTGCTCATGATTTTGTATCGGCACGCAACACGCACAGGAGGCTCCTATCAATAGCCGACTCGAAGGACAAAGTTACGTGGACGATCACTCACACCTACTTTGCGAATATGGGGGGATTTGTTCTAAGGGACATCGCCCAGCAAGGCGAAGATGATCTCAATCCACCCCATAAACCATATCACCTCACCGCATACAGCATTATTATTCTTCGGGATGGAGGCTTCATTCCTCGACTTCCGGATATAAGGACAGAAGATATCAAGGATCGATGCAAAGATGACATGTTCGTCAAAGCAGTCGCCCTGGCTCAGATTCTCTGGGCGTCCTCGCAGGCGGTGGTCCGGGCAACCAAAGGCTTGACTACGTCTCCTCTTGAAGTGGCCGTTCTAGGCTTCGCAGCCTGTGCTGTTGCCATTTACATTTTCTACTGGGAGAAGCCAAAGGGTCCCCGGTCCGTCATCACGATCGAATACCGCGCTGACCGAAGGGATATTTTTGATGCGCTCAGCGCTGAGATTGAAGAGGAAGAAGAGGGCAGAAGCATTGTTGATGGATATATGCTAGGAGCAATATCCTCTTCAAGGAGGACACCGGGCTCGCCAATCAGCCTAGATCACGTCAGGTTCAAGGAGGATACTGGCAATCCAACGCTGTACGCGGGGACGCTAGGCGCGGTTTTGTTTGGCTCGGTACATTTGGGGGCCTGGAACTACCCGTTTCCAACCAAGGCGGAGCTGATTCTCTGGAGATGCGCAAGCTTATACACAACTGTTTATGGACTGCTCCTGATGGGCCTGAATGGACCCATGATTCATCTGCTAAGACGGCGCTATCTCCCCGACTGGTTCTATGCCTCCGGTTGTATCACTATCATCACTGCGACTTATATCTACATCTTATCTCGGCTTGCAATACTTGTCGAAATATTTCGGTCTCTTCTATTCATGCCTCCAGATGCCTTTGTTGCAACTTGGACTTCTAACATCCCTCATCTTGGTTGAATAAGGGGGGACTATCGTTGGACGGAATGAGAAGGACTGTTTTGTGGCGAGCTTTTCAAACTTCGAGGGTTCTCTGCCTTGTTTTAGTGGCAGCAGGGGGCGAGGCATATTTTCGGAACCAACATGGTTATTTTTAGTCAATATAATAAAAACGCATTTAGAAGCTTTTGGTAGCAAGTTGAGATTATGAAGGTGTATAGTCCTAATTAACGGTCTCGTTCTTTAGCTTGTTAGGGTTTTAGCACTACTTCTTAGCAACCATGTAGCAGCTATGATCTGGTTAGTCAACTTATTAGAAGCTACCTAAGCAGGTTCTGGGGCCTTTAAGGGCTCAGAGCGTGGAACTCTTCACCATATCAAACAGTCAACGAAAAGTGCCTATCAATAGGCTCGTATATCCTTCTATATAGGCAGGCCATGGTCATTTTCCTCTATGCTTGTCCACCCGTTCATAAATCATCAATCCTCATAGTAACACCCCAAAGCAATACAAATTGTCCCCAAATAACCGAAGAAGCGATCTAAAACACCCAACAACCGTCAAGCGCCACTACTGCTACCACTACCAGCAACCGCCAAACCCCTCACCCCCTCCGCGTGCTCCGAGAACGCATGACATACCCGCTCGCCGGCGCGTAATAATCATAGTCATCAGAGCCCGCAGTCCTGCCCCGCGTAGTCTCAGTAACATAGCGCGAATACTCGACAGGGCTCGGATTCCACGACCGCCGGCGATAATCCACATCCTCCGGCCCAACATCCCTCATAATCGGCCCCGAAGACGCCGAACTCGACCTCGGCCGCGTACCACCAGATTGGCTCCCACGGCGCGACCGCGTGGTCGTTGTTATCGTTGACCTCCTATCCCGCGAGTCCGACCGCCTCGACACCGGCGGCGGCTGGCGATCCGGGATATACTCCCTGACGGCATTCCGAAAAAACTCGACCGGCACCCCCAGAATCACCGCATCCGACATGGCCCGGTTCATCCGATCAATATACTCCTCCCGTGGATCCCCCGGCGTCACAAAATTCTCACTCAAATACACCAACACGCCCGGCTGCAGCCTCGCCGGCTGCTCCGCCAAGCGACTGGGCCTCTCGACGCCCAAAATCGCCGTCCGCCTCCTCGCAGCCGCGATCGTCGGCGCGGCCCCGCCCGCCTGCACCATGCCCGGCACGCGCAACTGCAGCGCGGGCGCGGCCTCGTACAGCACCACGGGCAGGGCCACCTTGGAATACGCGCCCGTGCGCACCCCCTCGCTGCGGTCCAGGCGGCGCTCGTCGTCGGCGCTGCCGAGCTCGTACACCAGCCCGTGCACGGAACGCCCCGCGCAGGGGACCACGTTGGCCACGCCGCGCTGGTTGATCTGCCATTTGTAGTCGGGCAGCACGGCGCGGCCGATGAAATAGCTCGAGGGGCAGCGGGTCGCCATTTGCTCGAGCCAGAGGTTGCTGCCGTAGGCGAAGTAGAGGCGGCCGCCGGGGGGTGGGGCGGAGTGACGGGAGTGGGAGAACATTTTTGTGAAGGGGTTCGCGGTGGGGTTTTGGTGGTGGTGGTAGTGGTGGTGGTGGTGGTGGTGGTGGTGGTGATGTTGCTCCTCTCCTGGGGAGGAGTGGGGTGTGAGGTGGTTGGTGGTTTTTGTCGATGTTTATTTACGTTTGAGCCTGGATCGTGTTGGTGTTGCTCGATACGGCGATAAGTACCTAAGGTGAGGACCACAGTTGAGGGCGGGGGTGGCTTGGGAGTGGTGAGATTGTGGGCCAGTGATCTGGAAATAAGGAAATAGTGTAGAGTTGTCCGAGGAGGTAACCAACAAAACAAAACCAACCTGGAACCCTTCCCCCAAGGTCTGTTCCACGCTAGGGCTGAGGAACGGACGGCCCCGTCAGCAGACGGTTGGCTCCAACTTTGCTGCAGGTTTGCGGCGCTGCTCACATTTGTGGTTACGAACACGGCGGGGGTAAGCAGAACAGACTTTGAAGTCCAATCAGAGTTGAAATGAAGAAGGAAAATGAAAACTGAAATCAAGGGAAGCTAACGGATAAAATCACATAGCTATCGGCAAGTTTATGGCATGTATAAAACAAGTGAAATGTGGTTCGTCAACTTATCGATTCGATGATTGACGTTCCCATCGCAGATCGGAGATCACTCATCTCGCAGTTTTGTGACGGGAAGGAAAGCTATTGGTCAAAAGTTATGTGTAGCTCAAAGGGTCAAGAAAAGTGATGTTACTAGCTAGGTAGTACAGGGCTGAGAAGTGGACAAGCCCAATCGTGGAGTACCTTACCTAATGTCAAGAGCATGAGGCACGAGAGCAATCGTAATCATCCGTCTTAGATACTTTAATCATCATACGGTTTAGCAATGAAAACGAGTAGAACGTAGCGAGAGTGATGGAAGTGAGTGAAGTGATTGTTCTAGGTTTGATTTCAATGCACTGTCAACCATCCTCTACACGAGTGGCAAACGACGAGATAACGCCAAGTCTAATCAATACACACACACACACACACACACACACACACACACACAATTTATTCCGCCCGGCGGGCCTAACCCGAAAGGGCAACTATCATGCAATCTACTAATACATATCCTAAAATGGATCCTGGTCTCATGAAGCCCGTACAAATCAATATACACACACACACACACACAATTTATTCCGCCCGGCGGGCCTAACCCGAAAGGGCAACTATCACGTGTCTACATCCAACAATGGATCCTAATCTCCTCAAGCCCGTACAGTGGGGACCGAAACCAGTGTCCAGAATGTTCAAGTTCAAACTTTCTCCGCACGGGCCAGTTCCACCCTTGCGCTGTCGCTGACACTGTGCGCTAGTACCAACTCCGCATGCTACAAGTAAGCTCCAAAACTGGAGAACCCACTAGCCGCTTTTGGCTTGCGCGGCTCAGCACTGGAAGCGAGTTTGAGGTTCGCAGACACCAGCCAATCAACGTTGCAAAGAGTGACGACAGGATAACTGTATATTCTACACTCATACCGTAGTTAAGTGATTTCGGATCCCTTATAAACAAAATAACTAGCTACTCCACTCAGCAACAGCGGCCAAAGACGACAGCGTGTATGGATGCTCTTCCCCAAGCACACGCCGCCGAGCCTGGGCACAGTCCTCCATCAGTGCCAAAGCATCTGCGCGTCGACCTTGACCTTTCCAAGTGAAAGCCAGGTTATGTACAAATAATTTGCGAAATCGCCCTCCGCTCCAGACATGTTGCTGAATTCTCAGCGCACGGTTCACAAGCCATTTTTGGCGCTGTGGGTCCTCCTGATGGCTTGTATCTCGCTGACATGATACCTACCATGTGGGTCAGAGTTGGTTCTGCTCGTCTTCATCGTTGCCTCGCTATTTTTCTTCTCCCTAAAGAACGTACTGTCTCAATCCATACTCTTCTACAGTCACTAGCGAAATTGCCTTCCGCTTTTTACTCTCTGTTGAATTGTCCGGGGGCATGTTTTCGGACCTCTTGGCGCTTACACCGTACCTGTTCCCACTGTCAAATGTCCCCCATAGTCCAGCACAGTGCTTGTCCTGCTGACTGTGCTAGGAGCAAGAGGAGCAGGCAAAACACCTATCCGCTCTCGTAACAGTGGTTTGCGTTTAATATTATCATTAGCTTAGCCATAACTTTAGAACAGTAGCAGCGGAAGAGAATAGAATCAATTAACGCGTTGTTCATCATAATAATTGAGACTACTATACTGAGCTGGGGCGCGCCCAGCGCAGGGATACTCTTGGCTTGTCCAGGGGTAGGGGTCTTTTGTTTTTCCGTTTTGCGCGTTGCATTTTCGGCTGGGTATAATAAGGTTCGGGATGGGCCAGTCTCTTAGTCTCAAGCAAGGAATCAGACATCAAGTTCACCAGCTTTCGGAAGTAAAGGATCCGCCACGATAATGCAACGCAGCGACGTGTGACTGCGCGCTTCTTTCCCCTGAACAGAGGGGGGGACTCTTGTTTATTTGCCTGTCAGATGGTTGCGGGGTGAGTTTGCATCTCGCATGGCTAAACAGTTCATGCACGGAGACAGGAGTTTTGGTGTTGTGATGCCCTGCGCGTCCAGTTTTGCAGATGCAGTCAAACCCAGCACTTGTTCACTAGTCGTTGTTGTCCAGCAGTTCAAGATACCTGCTGATCGACACGGACTTCTATATAAATGCGGCGGCCTGGACCAATGCGAGCGGTAGATGCTCCAGTCGAGATAAAGGTATAAAGTCGCCAGGATCGATACGTTCTTCCTCGAGCTTCTTCTCGAATAGCTCTTTCGACTCGCTGTCGTCCATCTTCTTGACTTCAATTGGTCGTCCGCCCCTTGTAAGCCTCGAGCCTACCTCCTTCCTCGAACTCCTTCAGTCTTATCTTAAAGACCCCTTAGCCTTTCCACTCTGTTGATACAACTCAACCCTTGCCCTCGTCATCATACCCCATTATACTGAGCAATGGGCCCAGCGTCTGGCAAAATCCCGAGCCTACCGGCCATATCTTCTTTTCTGGGCGTTCGAAGAGAATCTGTTTGATCAAATTATCGACAAGAATGATCCGCCGAGTGTGAAGCGTGTTATATAGTCTCGCGTTGACGGAACTGGGAACTCATACGCCGAGTGGGAGGCAGTTTTGGGAAGAAAGAGGTGGGACGGGATGCTGAAATATTTGAAAGGTATAAGGGTTCGGGGCAGCTCTACAAAGACAGGCCATTCCTCGTCCACAGGATTCTGCAAACCCGCAAAGTACGGAAAGGACGGCAATACCTCGTCGAGTGGGTAGGCTTATGCACAGCCGACATGGCAGGATGGGAGAACTCTCCCGGATTTTTTTAATTCGGGACTTCCAGAGACGAAAGAAAGCACGAGACCGCGATATTGTTCTCGTTCAACAAGACGTGCCATGTACAGTAGCCGCAAAGCATCAACTGCATCGGCTCTATGGTATACGGTTAGCTTCGATGTTTAGGCTGTCAGCGGCCCTAAGGCAGGTCTCAAACCTCAAAGTCCAAGCGGTGGCCTGGCTTCCTTTCCTCAATCACTACACCGCAGTCTTCTACTTTATGCTTCACAGGAGCCACCTTACCGAGGTCTTGTATGTTGAATCTAAATAGGGCAGGCCTTTGGGGCGGGAGGCTTACCTTAACACCAGAACGTAGACCACGTCGACGTCCCCTTCCGTCCTCGCCGTCCTTGCCGACCGCTGGTACCCTTCACAGTACGAGCTCTTGCAGTGGCTTGATAATGTTCTCGCAGTATAGTCGCTGAAAATAATCGTCCCACAAAAGCTTACTTCGAGCGCACAGCACCAGACACTCCTCCACCGCCTTGACATGCGACGGTAGCAGCTTGCTCGTGCTCAGCTCTAGCCAGCGCGTGGCCGCGCCCATGCGCTCCCGGTACGTCCTGGGCTCACCCTCGTCGTATCGGGCCGCCCACGCCGCGATGGACTTGTGGTGCAGAATCTCCAGCAGCAGGATGGCGAGCTCCAGCATGGTCGTCTTGGCCGCCTCGGTCGTCAGGTCCAGGGAGGCGCCTTCCTGCGTCCCTAGCATGGTGGGATCGATAGCCTGCTCGGCGTACGGCGTGTAGAGCGCAGCTCTCGCGCCGTCGACCGCCTGCACTGGGAACTTGATGGTCGTGCTGTTCCATGGCACGCTGCACCACATGGTTGGCCGTAGCTGCAGCACCGACGAGACGACATTGAGGGCTAAGAGCGTCTGCTTGATCGGGCTCATGCGCGCGTCGGCATCCGCTGCCGTTTCTTTCAAGAAATCGGCTAGCGAGATCGACTTGTCGTACGAATGCGGCGATTTATCGTCCTTCTCCGCCACCTCGAGGGTGGCGCTGGAGGTGAGCTCTAACCAGAGCACACGCCGCCGCTCTCGCGCCTTCCGTGCATCTTCGCAAATGCTCTTGATACGAACCGAGCAGCCGTGGGGTAGACTACGCTCGTTGTTTCCGTCACCGTGATCGAAGGGACCTTAAGACCGCCATTGAAGGCCACGGACGAAGCACTGCTTCAGGTTAGCTATTTCGGTCGGGCATCTGACGAGACCAGGCGTAGACATGCTCGTTTTGAAACCTCACGACCGTCTTTGTGGTCGACGGGTCGCTACATCGCGCAGTAACCTCGATTCTTTGCATCACTGCCTCTTCGATCGGGAAGCAGAGCTGGAAGGCGACGATCGAAGGGCTCACAGCTCGATCCTTTCTCCCGGGGATCCGGTGCTCTAGCCGAATCATGAGCGTGTGCAGCCGGTGCCGGTCGCAAGTACAGGACTTGCAGGCGGCCCGGTAGAGCGAGGAGGCGCTCTCCCGGACGCGAGAAAGGCCACAGTCAGCGTCGCGGAGCTGCTCGTGGGCTCGCTGGCCTCCCACTCCCGCTTCGTCTTGACTCGCCGCACGAGCTGCCCGAGCGAGTACCTCTCGGCCTCCAGGTCCTTGACGAGTGCGCCGAGACTCTCCCTGTCCATGGCAAATTTGAGTTTCCCTTTGAAGACCAGCGAGGCGTCGGGACACCTGCTAGCTCGGACCACGGCGGCGAGATCGTCCTTGGCAGCCTAAACGGGCACGTCAGCAACGTAATACGCATGTCGGTAAACGGTAGCCTGGTCTGGCTTGCATTTCGCGGCCGAACGATATGGCCTAGCTTGGAGGTGATTTGTTTGAGGTACGTCTCGTAGAAGACCAGTATCTCGAGAAAGTCGCCGAAGAGTTGCGGACCGAGATACAGCTCGACTTAGTCGCCCGTCTTGACGACTTGCAAGATCTCGACGCATTTGTCCGGAGGTGGATCGCCTTCCGCGAGGATTTCGGGGACCCTTGCCGCGCGCAGAAGCTCGAGTATGTCAAGATAGAAGTGCATCCGCTGAGTTGTGAGTTTGTGGATCAGCTCATCCACCAAGCCTCGCGATTTGCGCAGGGTCGCAAGGGGACCCTTTCCCTCCCGGTACGCCGATAGTGCGTTGATGACGATGGGCATGGCCCCTAGAACGATGCCTGCGATCTCGAAACCCGACATTTCGAGCAGTCTAGTCGGCCAAGGCTGGAATTCGACAGTCCGGAGACGGCGGAAATTTTGGCTGCGAGTAGGATTTCGCGTTGCTCTTTTCGTGTTTCAGCAGCAAGTTGCTGAGCGTCCGAATGATCAGACCGAAAGCCCAGCTGCATCTCTGGATGCCTGACGAGTGGACTTTGCTGCCCAATCTCGTCGGCACTTTCCTCGTCATTTCCTTCGAGCGGGTAATCCATGCAGCCTCTCGTGCTGCCCAATCTCGTTGGCGCTTCCCTCTTCCGTCTCCTTCGAGCGGGGTAATCCATCCAGCCTCTCGTGCTGCCTGCCCGCCCCCGTCGTCGACGCCATGGCTGAACGACCATCGAGCCGCACGGCCGCGGCCTCGAGCGACGATGCGACCGATCCAGGTTTAACCAACCGGCCGAGCTTTTCCGCGCCGACGATGGAGTCACCGCAGCAAGAGCTCCAGTCCGTCGGCCGGACCGTGGCCGGCACCTTCAAGAAACTTGTCGAGGCGCCGTGGATGGACGATCGAGACACGGCCATTCCGTCGAGACGACGCATCGCAGCCGAGGAGGAAAGGTTTCGACTCTGGGCGCGCACCCTCGGCCTGTTCCAGACGGGACACGCGTCGCTCGACTACAGGGTTCGCGATGCGTCTTTCGTCAAGGCCTCGCTGGCCAACCTGCTTACGGAGCTCCGAGATCACCTCCAAAATCGTGAGCAGATTCCTTCCAGGATCCTCGGCTCGGCTAACATGGCCAGTGTTGGACATTGCTCTCGGCACAAGACCGCCGCTTGAAAGAGACGAGAAAGCACGCCAGGCGGGCGGAACGGAAAACGACAGCAGCTTTTCCGACGACGAGGCCTCGCTAGGATCGTCGATCAGCAGCATGGGGTCCTTCCAAGAAGCCGAGTTTAGACTCTCCAGCGTCGCCACCAGGCTTGACTCGCTTTACAAGCTCGCATCGCGAATTTGCAGCCCGCAGAATAGGCAGCAACGGTCGATCAAAGATCTCTACAAGCGCGTTCCCGAAAGCCGACGAGCCGAGTACATCCAGACTCAGAAGCAAATCGAGGTCTCCCTGGTTGCTTACGTCCAGCGGCAGCAGCTTGTGGAGTGGGTTAACGATGAGCAGCTCCAGGGATTGGGTTTCGGTCGGGAGGAGTTGATCGCGCAGTACGCCTCGGCGAGTCACTGGCTCATCGCCAGGGTGGGCATGGCCAACGCCCGCAGGAAGCAGCAGTTTCTCTACTGGAAGAAACACGCCTAGCTCCTAGGGCGCGATGTGACCGAAGAGGCTCCGGCCGTCGCCGAGTTGCCCGTCGACGCCGTCGCTCTTCCCCAGCCGGCGGCGGCCCCGAGCCAAACTTCGAAACCGGCCCCCGCGAAATCGATGGCCACGTCGGTGACCAAAATGGACCTGAAAGTGATGGGGCCCGAGGATATGAGATCGGTCATCTCGGGTCGTAGCCGCGTGTCGACCGTGGCTAGCCCACGAGGAGAGGACCTGGCCTGGCCCCCGGCACCGAGCCATCTCGCCGGCCACAAGTACTTTCCTTGTCCTTACTGCGGTATGTTGTGTTCAGAGAGGTACCTCAGTCGGGACGACTGGCGGTGAGGCCGTCTATACGCTCGCACGTTCGAGACCGGTGCTAATCGTTCGGCAGCGTACACCAGATCCATGACCTACAGCCGTACCAGTGCACATACGAGGATTGTTCCGACCCTGGCCGTCTCTACGGCGTGAAGCAGGAGTGGATCGATCATGAAAACCAACACCGCCGGGTTTGGCACTGCCACAACCACGAGGCCGAGTTCGAGACCCAGCCCGAGTACCTGCAGCATCTCAAAGAGCAGCATCCGGAGGACAAGTGGGAAGACTACACACCCGAGATAATTGCGGCGGTCGTGGGAGCATCCGCCAAACCCCACCGCGACTGTCCTTTTTGTCCGACCGCATTCAGCGACGTGACGATGATGCAAAGACACGTGAGATACCACCTCGAGAGGCTGGCTCTCTATGCTCTCCCCGACATCGGAGAGGACCAGGACGACGAGCTGGTGTCGGAAAGGTCATGGAACAGCCACCAAGTGATCGAAAACCGGGGACGACAAGGCTCTATCGGAAATGATTTCGTCGAGGAGCGCCAGGCCTTCCTGGCTGCATTCGCCAAGGACGACTCCGGCCGCGACGGGTCAACCAAAGGCGGTGCTCTGCTCTCCAAAGCCAATTTGCAGCTAACTGAACCATCTTCGCCTGTCTCATGGCTCGAAACTTACTTGGTCTCGCAGTACCCGGCATCGTTGTGGTCTGACGGCTCGATTGAACTATACGAAGCCACGCTGACCAGCATGGCCAACCTAGCTTCGACATACAGCAACCAGGGCCGGTGGGAGGAGGTGGAGAAGCTGGAGATGCAGGTAATGGAGACTCGCAAGACGAAGCTCGGGGCCGATCATCCCGACACGCTGATCAGCATGGGCAACCTGGCGTCGACGTATAGCAACCAGGGCCGGTGGGTGGAGGCCGAGTCGCTACAGGTGCAAGTGATGGAGACGAATCTGAGGGTGCTGGGAGAGGAGCATCCCTCGACGCTGACCAGTATAGCGAACCTAGCATCGACGTTTTGGAAACAAGGCCGATGGGAGGAGGCCGAGTCGCTACAGGTGCAAGTAATGGAGACGAGTCTGAGGGTACTGGGAGAGGAGCATCCCTCAACGCTAACTAGCATGGCGAACCTGGCGTCGACGTATAGCAACCAGGGCCGATGGGAGGAGGCCGAGTCGCTACAGGCGCAAGTGATGGAGACGAGTCTGAGGGTGCTGGGAGAGGAGCATCCCTCGACGCTAACTAGCATAGCGAACCTGGCGTCGACGTATAGTAACCAGGGCCGATGGGAGGAGGCCGAGTCGCTACAGGTGCAAGTGATGAAGACGAGTCTGAGGGTGCTGGGAGAGAAGCATCCCTCGACGCTGACTAGTATGGCGAATCTCGCTCATACCTGGAAGAGTCAGGCCCGCCTTGGAGATGCTCTAGACTTGATGAAGACCTGCTTCCACCACCAGCAGCAAGTACTTGGCCGAGATCACCCAGATACGGTCTCTACTCTCTCTGTTCTGGAAGAGTGGCAGGAGCAGGACCGCAATACGGGCTCTTAAGGGACGATTAATGCTTCAGGGTGGTGGCAGTTTTGGCGTACCAGTATCTTTTATATTATGTTATCGCAAGGGATTCTTCAATAGTCATCATGTGTGGTTTGTCGTATAGTGCTATCTGATCCCATATTTCCGAGCATCTCTCGCCTGCTCTCTTGCCGTTGCCGACAGGCTACACAGCAACACGATCAACGTCATGACTGTGTCCAACTCGGCGTAGGGTACCAAGCTGCTTCCCATGCGCGGACGGAGCCGTCTTTGGCTGGGTTTTGATTTTCTGTGGCCTCTTTATTCTGGTCACTTGCTGGAAGCGGAAGTATTGAATTTGGGAATCGGACAGAGTACGCCGGTACGTGTGAGCACGCACAGTGTAAGCGGATACATGTATAAATGTCCGTGCGCTCAGATTTCGTTGGAGTGAAAAAGAGGAAGGCGGTTTCGCTAGTAACTGTACCCAGCAGTCACCGCTAGACCTGCGAGAAGGTCTTGAGAGTCAACATCCACAAGTCCACAGCGCTGCAGGGTCGTACACAGGAGATGGACAGAGGGTTGCTACGCACAGGCAACCAATCAACAGTCAATTGAGGGTAACAACAAATGCTGATCACATTGTCTCCGGTGTCTTGTGTGTTCAAGGGCATGTCCGCCCCGGTAACAGTCTGCAGTTAAGCCTGTCACGGGCTGAGCCCGAGGTAGGCCTCGGCGACCCTCGGCACGCCATGAAAGGAAAAATAAGAGAGGAAGAGCGAAGATTGAGAAAAATACACTAGAGCGCCGAAAGGCGAGAGAACATCACTGTACCGTGCTAAGACGATTGCTGTTTGAGAACGTGAAGATCAAGACGCGGCCCGAAAAACAACCAATTGACACAGCCATTCCAGATACAGCCGAAGATGATGGCTCATTTGGCCGATACTCGGGCGGCAGCCACAGCAGCTTTTCTCCTTGAAACGTAATCCAGGTCCCTTTGCTGCTCAAGCTATATCCCACAGCGACTGATGATAAACGATCAGTAGAAGCAGCGCTTGAGACCGAGTTTGCGACAGTTTGCAAGTCGAATGCGCTAAGCTTTGCACGTATCAGATCAGCGTCTGAGAGACTATAAATATTGTCGTGAATCTTGAGCGTCGATATACACCGGCCGGTCGCCGGATCCCAGATCTTGACTGTCCTGTCGTATGACGCCGACGCGAGCCGCGTCGTATCGTGCGACCAGGCGACTGAGATGACATCGCCGCCATGGCCCTTGAGCGTCGATACGCATTGGCCGGTCGCCGGATCCCAGATCTTGACTGTCCTGTCGCTCGACGCCGACGCGAGCCGCGTCGCATCGTGCGACCAGGCGACTGATCTGAACGAGCCGCTATGGCCCTTGAGCGTCCACACGCACCGGCCGGTCGCCGGATCCCATACCTTGACTGTCCAGTCGAACGACGCCGACGCGACCCATATCGCATCGTGCGACCAGGCGACTAAGCTGACGGAATCGCTATGGCCCTTGAGCGTCGATACGCACTGGCCGGTCGCCGGATCCCAGATCTTGACTGCCTTGTCGCCCGACGCCGAAGCGAGCCGCGTCGCATCGTGCGACCAGGCTACTGACCAGACCGAATCGCTATGGCCCTTGAGCGTCCGCACGCACCGGCCGGTCGCCGGATCCCAAATTTTGACTGTGGTGTCGGACGACGCCGACGCGAGCTGCGTCGTATCGTGCGACCAAGTGACTGAGCTGACCGAGCGGCTGTGGCCCTCGAGCGTCGAGACGTACCAGCTAGTCGCCAGATCCCAGATCTTGATTGTTTTATCCTTCGACACCGACGCGAGCCGCGTCGCATCGTGCGACCAGGCTACTGAGCTGACCTCGCCTTTATGGCCCTCGAGCGTCGATACGCATTGGCCGGTCGCCGGATCCCAGATCTTGACTGTCCTGTCGCTCGACGCCGACGCGAGCCGCGTCGCATCGTGCGACCAGGCGACTGATCTGAACGAGCCGCTATGGCCCTTGAGCGTCGATACGCATTGGCCGGTCGCCGGATCCCAGATCTTGACTGTCTTGTCGGATGACGCCGAAGCGAGCCGTATCGCATCGTGCGACCAGGCGACTATGCTAACCCAGCTGCTATGGCCGATGAGCGTCCACGCGCACCGGCCGGTCGCCGGATCCCAGATCTTGACCGTGCTGTCGTTCGACGCCGACGCGAGCCGCGTCGCATCGTGCGACCAGGCGACTGACCAGACCGAATCGCTATGGCCCTTGAGCGTCCGCACGCACCGGCCGGTCGCCGGATCCCAGATCTTGACTGTCCAGTCTTTCGACGCCGACGCGAGCCGCGTCGCATCGTGCGACCAGGCGACTGAGCTGACCCCGCCTTTATGGCCCTCGAGCGACCACACGCACCGGCCGGTCGCCGGATCCCAGATCTTGACTGTCCAGTCTTTCGACGCCGACGCGAGCTGCGTTGCATCGTGCGACCAGGCGACTATGCTAACCCACCAGCTATGGCCCTTGAGCGTCCACACGCACCGGCCGGTCGCCGGATCCCAGATCTTGACCGTGCTGTCGTCCGACGCCGACGCGAGCCGCGTCGCATCGTGCGACCAGGCGACTGAGCTGACAGAACCGCTATGGCCCTTGAGCGTCCACACGCACCGGCCGGTCGCCGGATCCCAGATCTTGACTGTCATGTCGCCCGACGCCGAAGCGAGCCGCGTCGCATCGTGCGACCAGGCGACTGAGCTGACACCCCAGCTATGGCCCTCGAGCGTTTGTAGACATGCGCTCCAATTGTCCGCCATAGGCGGGCTTCGGATGATCCATTTAGGCTCCTCGTTTTTGAATTGATTCCTCGTTATGCTGCGGGTTGGGCTGAACACAAGTGCGGAAGCGTACAGTTGAAGAGGGCTGTTCTCAATTGCCCACTTGTGGTATAGGATAAACCGACATGCATCTCGGACTCGATCGATGAGGAGTGATGTCTCTTTTCCTGTCTAACGAAACGTTAGTGCGTAGCTCCTAAATCGTACCACCGAAAGCTAACCTCAAGCAAACCCTCGAGGCACAACATTGAAGCTACTCCTTCTGAAATGCTTTTTTGAAGGCCAAGAGCCTCGAGCCAGTGGAGATACTTCTCACGTAGGAATGTATCAATCGATCCGCCGTCTTGGAGGTCCTTGTTCGCGTTCTTGATGGGATTGCAATCGCGAAGATGGTTAACCCAGTATATACACGAGTACCGTACTGCGGCTAGCGGATCTGGATCGGGTGGTCTGACTTTGTCGATGGGAAAGCCAGGGGCGCCAAGATTGTAAATGTCACGTCGCAGTGTTCCCCGCATGGCTCGAAGCGATCTCGAGAAGAGAGTATGGTGTATATCTTCTCTCCCAGAAGGGAAGATCTCATTACGCGCCTGGTTGAGGAGAAAGTCCTTGGCGGACTGATGGACGAAAGAGATAGTGCGTGCGCGAAGTGTCAGGAAAGAGCCGCAAAGCCCGACAATCCCCGCTAGAGCCTCGTGATCGCCAGAGACGCGGTCGGGCGTATCCACGAGTGTCGACAGTTCGTCCAACGTGATAGGTCGGTACACGACCGAGATGGTAGCCAGTATTCTTCGAAGAAGCTCAGCACGTCTCAAGTTGTAGATCTGATCCATCATCCGTCTATAGAGTGCGTCGAGTCTAGGTGGAAATGTTGTTAACAATTCCTCAGCTTCCCAGCCCGAGGTGTTGGCGAGCTCTTGGCAGACCAAGGCCACCCAGAGGAAGGTGCCATGTGCGTTCGCAGACAAGTAGCGCTCGACAGCGTCCCGCGTATCATTGCTGTATTTATTTCGCCTCGCCAATACCTCCACCTTGAACCGGACGTATATTGTAACAGCTGCGGAGGACGGATTCTTCATTCAGCTCGAGACGCAGGTTTACTTTCTGCGTCACGGCGTCAAGGTCCTTCTCGATGCTCGGCCAGTTGCGACTGGATACAATCCACTTCACACTCCGGTATTCTGACGACTTCTGTGCGACAAGGCTGAGGAGCCGGTCGGGGTCTCCAGTGCACTCGTCAAGTGCGTCAATGATTAGGTAGGTCCTCGGTGAACCCGCGTCTTCAAGGGCTTCAAGAATGCTGGTGAAGATCTTCGATAGTGCCACCCATGAATTTGGGCCTTCGAAGCGCTCTTTTCCGAAGCCATCGTAGCTTTTGCGCAGGTGCGAAATGAGTTTCGGCTGCTGGGTCACAAGCATGTAGATCAGCCCACGTAGGACTGCTATCGCGTTGTTGATGCGAGCGTCCGTTGCTTGACAGAAGAAGAACGAGATGTTGACCGTGGGCGCAGTGGTCTTCAGCTCATCGATGATTCCACAGAGCAGCATCGTTTTGCCTTTGCCGGGATCGCCTCTAATCCAAAGCAAATTGCCGTCTCTGTCGCCGCGCCATCGTTGGAAATCGACATGGCTGAAGATCCAGCGGTACGAGTCTCTGAGGAGGCCACCCTTATCTGACTCGATACGGTCCTTGTCGTCGCCGGGATCGGTCACTCGCAAGTCCGTCAAGCACTTCTTATCCTCCTTACTGAACGATGTATGATCGGGGCCGCGGTCTGGCGCACATCAGGATTAGCATGATTGATGGAGACTACATCATGGATCTAGGTGGGAATACTAATACTAACTTTTCTGAAGTAGCTCAAGACTACGCTTGACTTCTGCGGCGATACTCCTTAAAACTAGCTGACACGCACGACTGTCGTTGGAGTCGAGCTTGCAGATAGTGCTGTGGTCAGCGTCCACGGCCACCTGCTTCTCAACCGACCCTGGGAGATTCAGCGTTCCTGAATCCTTATCGACAATCTGACAAAATTAGCGAAGCATCTCCCTCTTAGATTATCGAATAAACGTACGACGTCTGCTTTGTGGTACCGCCTCCCCTCGAAGAAGCTAACGACAAGAGTTCTCTCAAAAAGGTGGCGGGCTTGCTCAAATCGTTTTGTCGCCTCAATTGAGTTCCGCTTGAGTGCGTTCGTAAGGTCATTGGGACCCGTTCTCAGAGCCTTAGTGAATAACTTGGCTGCGACGTCGCCGACACTAGCGTAGTTCCCGCCTCGATGCGGTGTAGCAAAGAAGACGAGGAGGCATGTTGCTTCGAGTATTGACTTGTATGACTCGTCCAACTTCGCTTCGACGAGTGCCTATCCGACCGTGATTAAGGGAATCCCGGAAGTTGGCTGAGGATCCTACTGACTTGTTTGACAACCAGACCGCCAAGGCTATGGCAGATAAACACTATTGGCCTTTGCGGCACATCCTACAGTTCGTCAGGACAAGAAATATGCCGAAGAACGTAAACAGGACAGCTTACGCCTCGCTCAAGGCTGAGCCATTGTAACAGGTTCCTTGCGTGGTCGTCGAGTCTAATGGCCGATGCGCCAAAAGCCGGGCTAGAGTTATACGCAAAGAGCATCACACGAGCCGGCTTCGGAAGGTAGGCCGGGAGAAAGTCTTTGAGCCAGAGCTTGTCATCTTTGGTCCACGTTTCCTGCGCGTGATTGGGATCGCCCTTGAAGTTAAGACCGTGGACCGCCACAACGCTAATAGAATGGTCTGTCAGCGGGGTGTGAAGGCCGGGAACGAGGAGACGTACTCGATCCCCGCGACACTGGGGGCCTGGTCATCGCGAATGCTGTCAAAGATAACGTGAAGCCCGGGTTCGAGCATTCGGAGTGTATTGTTCGCTTGGTGCTCGAGCGAACCGCCTCTGGCCGAGTGCTCTTCCATGTTCACTGCTCGATCACCTGCCACTGCCCGCGGCAGCTCCGCAGTCTCATCCCTAGTATTGTCCAGAGAGGTATGCAATACGACGTCCGGAGGTGCCTGCGGTGCTGCCGGAGGAAGTGGGATTGCAGCATCTGCTATCGGTCGTAGGGCGGGAGGAGCTGCTGTGGTCAATGGGCCTGCATGCTCGGGACTGAGGACAGCGTTTGCTAAGGCTTGTCAGCAAGAAGAAGGGTTATCCGTCGCTGCTCAGTACCTTGTGATGAATCCGCTGAAGAGGCAACCGCACCGTGCTGGGGAGAGCCATCGTGAGTCTTGGACTTCGCTGAATTCCGTCTGCCAGCTCGGAGCCATTTCCACCGCTTCTCGGTAGATGAGTTGCCCGCCATAGCCGCCGCGAGAAGCTGCTAGGAGGAGCGGACTTGTTCGCTGCTGCCCGAATGACCGTGTGGTGAGGTTGGCGTTGCATTTTGGGGCGTTCGCTGCGGGGTTGAACGGGAAATGCGCATGGCTGACCCTCGCGCCAATAGAAATCTACTGAGCAATTTAAGAGCCAGGCATTCCTCACCAGCGGCCCATACCAGACCGCACCCGCTCGTTCAAAATAGCTTCACTCGCCCGTCCACGAGATGGGAGGTCGTGAAGTAGTCATAGAGCAGATACGGGAAGATTTGGCTGCTTGCCGTGGGGAGTTTTGACCCACGTGGCAGCTCCACCGCTCGGCCATTCTAGCTTCTTTCTTATGACCAGGTTCTGAATGCAAACATACCCAGTGGCAGCTGTAATTCCATCATGGCACCAAATTCTTGCTCTCTCACAGCTGACCAGATTGAGACATCATCTGCAGTTGCAATTAGTCGTTGATTTGAGAGCTAACACTCCTAGTGACTGCGCTGGATACAAGAATGCATGCATTTAAACAATATATCAATTTAGAAAGATAGGCAATGCGGATCTGGCCCACAAGCCAGGTACCGCGTCAGCAAGGTACAAGCGGGGTTCCATGACGAGGACCCACAGCGCCAAAAATGGCTTGTGGACCGTGCGCTGAGAATTCAGCAACATGTCTGGAGCGGAGGGCGATTTCGCAAATTATTTGTAACCTGGCTTTCACTTGGAAAGGTCAAGGTCGACGCGCAGATGCTTTGGCACTGATGGAGGACTGTGCCCAGGCTCGGCGGCGTATGCTTGGGAAGAGCATCCATCTACGCTGTCGTCTTTGGCCGCTGTTGCTAAGTGGAGTAGCTAGTTATTTTGTTTATAAGGAATCCGGAATCACCATGGTATGAGTGCATAATTTGCAGTTATCCCGTCGTCACCCTTTGCAGCGTTGATTAGCTGGCGTTTGCCAATCTCAGACTCGCCTCCAGTGCTGAGCCGCGTAAGCCAAAAGCGGCTAGTGGGCTCTTAGCCTCAACTGGATCCAGTTTTGGAGCTGACTTGTAGCTGTGCGGAGTTGGTACCAGCGTACAGTGTCAGCGACAGCGCAAGGGTGGAACTGGCCCGTGCGGAGAAAGTTTGAACATGAAAATTCTGGACACTGGTTTCGGTCCCCACTGTACGGGCTTGAGGAGATTAGGATCCATTGTTGGATATGTACTAGTAGACACGTGATAGTTGCCCTTTCGGGTTAAGCCCGCCGGGCGGAATAAATTGTGTGTGTGTGTGTGTGTGTGTGTGTATCTGTCTAGATGTACGGGCTTCATGAGACCAGGATCCATTTTAGGATATGTATTAGTAAATTGCATGATAGTTGCCCTTTCGGGTTAGGCCCGCCGGGCGGAATAAATTGTGTGTGTGTGTGTGTGTGGTGTGTGTATCTGTCTAATGTACGGGCTTCATGAGACCAGGATCCATTTTAGGATATGTATTAGTAGATTGCATGATAGTTGCCCTTTCGGGTTAGGCCCGCCGGGCGGAATAAATTGTGTGTGTGTGTGTGTGTGTGTGTGTGTGTGTGTGTGTATCTGTCTAGGGCCTTCTACTGTATACACACCGGAGCTGCTAGTTCCGCTCCTAGCTGTATGACTCTCAATTGCAAAAGTGATCGAAATTTACTTGAATATTTATAAAATCGAGCTTCTTTTCATCTTTTTAAGACACCTAGAGGAGGATTTTGTCTTTTTCAGATGCCTGGTGCGGCGCGCGGCGCTTCAAACATCGTCGACATCATGCGAGGCGGTTCCGTAACTCCAAGAGCGGGACGTCGCCGCCCGCTGCGCAAGAGGATGAAAACGACGAGAGCGATGGAGTCAATTCTACAAGAGTCCCCCTAATTTGACTACCCCAACCGCCTTTTTTGACTACCCCGCTATTTTAGGAAGGCGGTCAGAGGATTCTGCCGGCAGAACCAGCAGAATCCTCGTTAGCCAGAGCCAACGGTGAATATTCGCGCGACGACGCCTCACTGTCGCCGCGCCATTCCGCGATGCCATTAAATGGATAAACAGAGTAATTCTACATGTGATCACGAATTTTAATACACTCTCTGCAGCCCAATCGCTTAGAACTGTATGAGCTGCTCGCCAGGAGCAAGGCGTTCCTGACGCCCACGCCCGCGCCCGTGACAGCCTGCTGCTCCCCCACGGGGTTCGGTAGCATCGCCGGCCATCGATACAGTTCTTTGGGACTCTTGCTGCAGCTGATATGGCGTAGCAGGCTCTATCGCAGGACGGGGGCCATTGCTGATGCCTCTGCCGGACCCTTGCGCCTGTCTCCTGCCCTTTCCCCGTGTTCCTCTCGTCCTAATCCCTCTAGCCGGCATGTGTACCCCCTGTTGAGCGGGTTCGTCCTCTCCCTCGCGCTCCTAATGCGAGGGTTGGCGCCGACAGGCAGCAGCAGCTTGTCGGACGTTATTCTGGCTTCTCAGAGGCGTCTCTGCCTGCCCTGCCCGCTCAGCATCCTGCCTGCTTTGCTCTCGTTGAAGGCGCTGCGAGTAACGGAGCTCGCCACGCGCGGTGACTTCGGGGGGCATGTTGACGTGTCCATTGGTCGGCCGGCCGCGGGGAACGCTTAGGAGAGGGTCAAGGATGCCGAGATATCGATCATCAGCAGCCTATAGAGGTGTTAGCAGAAGAGTTCTGAGGCGGATTTGAGGCGGGTGAAGGCAAAACGTACGCGATCGCGAGTTAGATGCCAGTGAGGGTCAGCCATCGTGAAATCAAGCGCTTGGTTCTGTAGCAGCAGCTCGTATATCTTGTGGGAGCAAGGTAATCCAAACTGCTTGCTAAACTGTCTGGTACAGGGGCGGAGAGGGTTAGCGTTGCCGGGATTGCTCTTAAGGGCCTTGATGACAATCTCTCGTTGCTGGATAACCAAACTAACTGCCTTTCTGCTAAGCTTTGCCCTCATATTTCCAAGCCAGAGATGCTTTTGATGATCACGAACCATCCGTACAGCTTCCTCAGCCTCTCGCGCCTTAAAAGCTCTCTTATAGTCGGTCACGAGCTGCTTAATCCGCTGCGCGAGGAAGAGGAGGTCCGCGAACGTGTTGCGGAGATAGCTTTTGATCTCCTTGTGACTGGCCTCCGTTCGAGATGTGACTTTGACGCCGAAGTTTCGATATTGCCGCGTGAAGCAGGTCGCCCACTGGTGTCGGAAGGGCAAATAGATCGTCTGTAGGTAGGAAATGATGGCATCCTGTTGACTGAAGTCCTCAAGAATCTTGACCCAGCTGCAACAAAGTCGTCAGGGGTTGCGGCGTAACAGAGATGCTTCTAAAGCTCCAAAAGCCGGTGGGACTGTTCTCGACCTTTGTAGGCAGGCTACCTAGTGTAATAGACTGATCTTCACGCCCAGCAGCAGCCACGAGGTCCCGGAAGATGGGATCAACGTGATCATTAGTTTCTTCAACCTCTTCCACTTCCTCACAGGGCTGTTGATCGGTTACCCAGACCCAACGCTTCTTAACCTCGAAAATGACATTCTTGTTGATATGCCAAAGGCAAATCTGTTGCTGAACGTCCCCCTAGACGTTGTTCAAAGCACTCTTTAGTGCCTTCTCGAAGTCCGTGACCACGACGTACGGGCGATCTGCTCCGATTTTAGTTCTCAGGTCCTCTAGCCGTTCGAGAGCCCAGGTGTACGCCGGTTCGTCCTCCTTGTTGATCACGCCAAAGGCGATATTGAAGGTCGAGTGGGTATTCGAAACGCCAGTGACATTGAGGAAGGGCATCTTAAAACGGTTGGTTTTGTAGGTATTGTCTAAGGAAACGACCTGGGGATGAAGGCGCTACATCTCCTCGCACCAAGGATATGTCCAAAGAATGCCAGTGACGTGCCCGTCAAACTGACGCACGTAATGCTTGACCCCATGCTCCTCGAAGAGCTTGATCAGTGCTTGAGTTGGTGTGTAGCCTCCGAGAGCCTCGTCTCGGGCGCGAATACCCTCGTTCTCGATGTCTCGGCGACTCCAGGGCTGATCCGGGTACTTGGCTTGCATATAGGAAGCGATATCTCGGGTCGAGGACGTTGTTGTTCGTGTAAGATGCCGGATTTCGTCTCGCTGCTTAGCGGAGAACTTCCTGTGTGCTGGATGGGCTGCAGCGTCGAGAGAGGGCTCGTGATTGTGACGATCGATGATGGTGTCGAAGGCCCAGCGGCCGGGCGTCCAGCTAGGAGGCCCATTCTTGACCCAGCGCGTTGCCCGTCCTACCCACTCGCAATCGGTCTTCCGTGAGGTCGCTGCTCGCTCTCCTGAGCTCTGTGAGAGAGGATTCTAGCCTCCTTGGTCGCACACGAGATCATAGCGGCGGGCAGCGCCCTTCTTGTCCCAGTGAGTGCGTCGCTTGACAATCGCGTATCCCTGCTGCTTTGCCTGCTTGTTGACGTCCTCTAGAAGCTCCTCAGAGGTGGAATAGCCGTCCGGCCGACCGACAGGCGCGTTTAAAGACATCGCAGTATCGCTATTGCCGAATTTCTATTGTAGTTTTTCAGGGCGTTACTTGGCTTTTGGGTGGCTAAGTGATGGCGCGCTACTAACAGCCCTTAAGTTATTTGTTTCCCGGGTGGCGGGGCTGGCGGCACAGGAATTTCACCGCCTTCCTAAAATAGCGGGGTAGTCAAAAAAGGCGGTTGGGGTAGTCAAATTAGGGGGACTCTTCTACAAAAAGAAGATATGGATGGTGAGGAAGAAAACGGCAATGAGAAAATGCCGAGAAGTCACAAGAATTGCACCATCCAGGTTGCAGCAATCGACGAGGCGAGCGAAGAGACCCAAGGCCCAGAGCAAGCCGTGGATCATGAATTCAACAACAAGCTGGACATCATCAACGCAGAAGCTCTGATGCAGTTCAGAAAGCTGAAGGACTACATGGCAGAGGAGGTCGCTAAAATAACGGCCCAGTTGACTCGAGAGTTGTCGCAAGCGCGAGAGGAGCTCACTCAAGCTCGCAATGAGCTTGAGCACACCAGACTGCAGCTACACGCCATGATGAGAGTTCAAGGAACCACATCGGGTCGGCCAGCGTATGCGGACGTCGCCAGACTGACCCCTCCAGTTAGCATTCACACCCCGGCCTCCTCCACGAGTAGGGTGACGACGCCGGAACCTGCGTTCTGCACGGTGGATACGTCTAGGGTTCTAGAGGAACACATCGGAGAGACTACACTAGTAGCACTTCGAAAGCTCATTGAGAATGAAATGCGAACGCCTGGCGACCAGCCTAGCTGGCGGTGTGTTGCCGTTACCAGAGATAGAGGAAGCACCAACCGCCTTAGGATCATTGGCAGGAACGAAGAGGAGGTAAAGAAAATCAAGAATATCGTTGAAGCAAAGAAGACGCCGGGTGCAAGAGTCCTTCGAGACCAGCTGTACCCGGTCAAAGTCGACAACGTCAACCGTACGGTTGTCATTGACCACGAAGGAAAGATCCTTCCCGGAGCCGCAGAAGCCCTGGGCCAGGAAAACGACGTGCAGATTGCCAAGCTGGCCTGGTTGAGCCGAAGGGACGCCGCAAAAGCATATGGATCCATGGTAGTATACGTCACGAAACTCGGCGACGCTAGGAGGCTGCTCAGCGAGAGCTTCTTCTACGCCGGAGGAGAGTCAGGATACACGGGAATCTTCGAACGTCGGATGCGACCGGAACAATGCTACAACTGCCAGCAAATCGGCCACAAAGCTTTCCAGTGCAGGAACTCTCAAGTGTGCGCCAAGTGCGCCAAGGAGGGCCACCACCACGGCAACTGCTGTGAAATGGTTGCCAAGTGCGTCCTCTGCGGTGGCCCCCACGAATCGTTCAGTCGAAACTGCCAGAGGCTTTACCCATCTCTCCGGCCTGACACAACCCAACCGCAGGCCAACTAAGACATCCAACACACTACACCCGACCGAGCCCACACTCCTCACCTCGTGCCACGGACAGCAGGCGCCGCTTCAGCCGCCGAAGATAGGACGTTGAACACTTGGAGAATCGCCTTCAAGCCAGCCTACTAACAACCCTACTAACCCACGAGAATCCGAAGAGAAATGGTACAAGAGACGGCATGAACTAGAATGTACTCTGTATGGGCTTTGACGAGATCAGGTCATATCTTGGGAAATGTATATAGTCAGATTGTATAGTTGCCCTTTCGGGTTAAGCCCGCCGGGCGGAATAAATTGTGTGTGTGTGTGTGTGTGTGTATCTGTCTAGTGGCGGTCGGGTTTGGGGACTGCTATGCACCTAAGGTCCTAGTTCGAAAGTACATACTAACAAGTAGCTTCCTTAGTCGCAGCAATCGACTAGTATGTTGACTAATCTATGTATACTTATATAGAATGTAACCAGAGATGAGAATGATTTGTAGGCCGTAAATCGTCGGCCTGAACGGACTGAGATACTGCTGAAGCCACAAGCTACTCCGTTATGGTCTCGTTGAAACGTTCATAGTTTACGTGGAGATGATGCTGCATGTCCATCTCAGCCGCCGCCATTCTGACCTCTGCGTACAGAATTTCTGTAGAGGGGAGGCGGAGACGGCCATCGGGACTGGGGTCATACAACTCATTCTTAACAAGTGTTAGCCTCGCTGAAATCTTCTTTCAAAATTCAAACGCGGACCTACCTGCTGGAGCATGGCGTGAATGAACGAAACGGCAAAGGCCATCCACCGCTTAGTGCGGAGCTCGCCCTGAGGGACCGTCCGCCTCGGAACTCGATGGCGCCTGAACCCCCCGGGAGCACGCCGTCAAAGTTCCACAGGACGTCCCGACTGCTCTGCATAATGTTACGCAGCTGCTCTTCGCCGCCGGCGCTGTCGATGAGCCGGGCCACGGCGCCGGCATCTCCCCTTACACGGTAGAGGTAATCGGAAGACCGGGTGTTGGGCTTGCAATAAGCGCTCTCCCTGCGTGCGGGCAGGAGCAGCTCAGTAACGAAAGGCTCATATACCACGACGGCATAAGCTATCGTCTTGAGCTGGGAGAGGGTGAAGCGCTCGACGCGGCTGCGGGCGATGTGCACGTGGCTGCCGCACAGGTCGGAGCGTTCTGGCATGTGGAAGACGGCACGCAGGGCCGACCAGAAGGTGTCGATCTCGGCACCCCAGTCGGCCCGGACGTCTAGGGCGGGTGAGACGGCCTCGATGGGGACTGGCGACGGAGAGGGAAAACGCGGTCGCGCTGGTCAGTGACAAGGCGGGCATGACACAAACAGCCGGGCTTACTCATACTTGTATTAAGCGGGACCCCAAGCGAGCTGTTCCGAGTAATCCACCATCCGTTGTCGCCATCTGGGCGCCGTGTGTTGCTGTCGTCGGCGGCATTTGCTTCTAGACCTCTATTTCGGAGCGCGGCTGCTAGTTTGCCGTGGTACAGCGCGTGATTTTCGCGGAGCGGCGGCCTGATCTTGTGCGGTTCTGCCAGAGCCTCGATGTCGACAGCGAAGGTGTAACACGGCGCAGCTACCAACGGGTGCGTCATTGCGTGTGGCCAGTCAGCAAGAGCAGTCGGTGCATTAATCAATACCTAGCAAGGTTATGATGCACGCGGGCCGCGGCCTCGGCTCGTCCTTTTGTGGGATGTGTGGAATGCGTGGTTTGATAAACAGCCCGATGTCGTCGCGTTTGATGGCCCGCTTCAAAGTTGCTGGGTTCCTGAAGTAGAGTAGGTTCTAAAAGTTAACGGTTTTGCTCTTTTCGTTGCTTAATGTGTGTGACTCGAAACAGAAACCTGGAAGGAACGGGCCAGGGCTTAGTCGTAGAATGCGGGGTTGGGGGGGTGGCTGCTGTTTGAGACCGCGCCGCAGCTACCTAATCCGAGGTCGCGCGGTCAGGCCACGATTACGGATTACATGGTGGCTTTTACCTGGGCCCCCATCATCCATGTTGCCAAATACCTAGCCTGGAAGAAAATGGAGGTAACTAAGGTACCTGGTATGATAGACGGTAGGCATTCCGATAGTGCCTCTGGTAGGTTAAATCGTATAAGTTCTACGCCACCCGGCTAGCCCTATCATGCTGCACTTCGACCGACCTCATAAACGGTTGCACAGTTCGCAGGCGACCTATAATCTATCCCAAATTCCCAATTCCCATACTTACTTTCAATTTTGCATTCCCCACTTCTAAACAACACAAATCAGCCCAGGTCTACAGTACGCAACCAAAACTATCTTGACCCTACCTAATCTCCGTGGGCCTTCGTATCTGACTCGCAAGCCGCAAGCCGCAACGAGTCAACGACAAACATCATGAGCTCCGGAGCCCAGGGCGGAGGTGTTGGTCCCACGCGGCGCAGGGTGGTGCGCCCTGCAGGTGCTGATGAAGAACAAGGAGGCGTCGAGGTTACGCTGTACTTTACTTATGGCAGCAACCTTCATATGGCCCAGATGGCCGAGCGTTGCCCCGGGAGTCGTCTCGTCGGCAGGGGTACGTTGCTTGGATACCGCTGGCAGATCAATCAACGGGGTGTGGCCAACATTGTCAAATCCGACCACGCCCATGATAAAGTGAGGGGCTTGGTCTTTGAGGTGACCCGCAACGACGTGAGAGCGCTGGACCGCTTCGAAGGGGTCAGATCGGGCGCTTATAGCAGGGAAGCCTTGGACGTCTATGTCACAAAAAACGACACCTACTGCGGCAAAAAGACGTCCGAGATGGCCGCCAGGCTCCAAGCTTACCACGAAGGACCCCCCCGGCGTAACGGTCTGGCTGGCAGGGAGTCGATCCCGAAGACGAAGGAACGTGTATTGGTCTACATCAGCCTGAAGCACATGCGGGACGGCACCATTCGCGACGAGTACGTCGGGCGCATGGCAAATGCCATGATCGATGCCAAGGTTCTCGGCGTCAGTGGGGATTACATCAGAGAAGTCATGGTACCGCTATGTAACTTGCCGATCGGCGGGCCCGGCGCCTCCCAACCCCCACCAACGGTGAGTACGGCTCCAACACGCCCGGCCCGCAGAAATCCCGCAGGCCCCCGAACCCCTGCCGCCCCTGCCGCCCCTACAACCCCCGAAAGCCCCGAACCCTCCGAACCCGAACCATCGCATTCGTCTGGCGGCGTAGGAGGTGTTCTTAGACGACTTAGGCTTACACGTTCCCGGGAACAGAGACTACCTGCTGGCGACGGGCCTCCGCCTCCTCCTGCGGGGAGAAACCCCCCTAACCCCAGAGTCGGGAGAACTCTTGTCGAACGTCGTCCTGGAGCCAATCTCGCCGTAGTTGAAGCGTCGCCGGCCTCAGGAGCCCGACGGGTTTCCTCCACTGAAGCGCGAACTCGAATCGACCGAGACCGCCGAGCAGAAGAAGCCGTCCGGCCCTACCGCTGGAGAAAGGTGGACGCGGAAGGTGGCGAGAACAGGCGGTCGACGCGGGATACAGGCGAACCTGCTGCTGCTGTTGCTCCCAAGCGGGCGGCAGCCGGGGTCGAGAACGGTGACGCTTCTAAGGCAACGGCGACTGGCGAGGGCGGCACGACGACGCCCGCAAACGCAACTGGGGTCACGCCCAAGCGAGCGGCAGCCAGGACGGAGAGCGGCAACGCTAATGGCGAGGGCGCCACGACGGCAGCTACCACCGACTCTGCGGCCGCACCCAAAACGAAAGCCAAGGCCAAGGCTACTTCTGCCGACACCGCCAACGGGGCGAGCGCGGCGGCCACCAAGACCGATAACAACCTCGCCGCCCCGAAGGCGCATACCAGAGCCGCCAGCAAGGAGCGCTCCGGCTCCGACGATGCCACGGCTACGGCTACGGCCACGTCCACGGCCACGGCTACGGCCACGTCCACGGCCGCAAACGGCGCAGGGCCCGCGCCCGCGCCCAAGCCGAAGGCAGCATCGACCAAGGCTGACGCGGGCAACGGTGATAAGCCTACGGCTACTGCCTCAACGGGGACCGCCACCAAGACAAAAGCGTCGGCCGGGACCGGGGCGGCCAGCACCGGCGACAAGGCGACGGGTACCAGCACCACTACTACTAAGAAGGCGGCTACCAAGACCGCTAACACCGCCAACGCTGCCAACGCCGACAACACGCCCGCCTAGTCCTAGGTTGGGGGTTGTGAGTTGTGAGTTATGGGTGGTAGGGTGGTATGGGTGGTTTATGGACAAGCTGGCCTTGATTCATTCGAGGAAATGTAACTGCATGCTCCCCGTCCCGGTAGCCACATTGACGGCCGGATTCCGTTGATGATATTGGGTGTGGGACTGTGGGCGGGTCATGGGGACGGGAGGGGTTATGCGGTGGTGAGTTTACTTTTCTGGCTTGGAGCTTACAGATTGTATTAGTAGTGATAGGCAAATCTAAGTCAGAAAAGTAACCTCGTGTGAAATACGGTCAAATCATTGTGTGATACAACCATGGACATGTATGATACACCACCGTTTGCACTACTAGATAGTTCTTTGTTCGATGTAAAATGCCCTAGTAAAATGCCTCGCATGGCTTTTGAATTTAAGATGTAGGTAGTTAACATTAACAACAACCCGACTATCGAGGACGTACCGGTACAACTGACAAGTTGTCGTCAGGGGAAGCTCAAGGGTTAGGGTACAGATTGACCCTCCCCTCTGAGTCTGCCTTGCCCCTTTCTTGCACATCGACATGCTGCAAGGCAACGGCCGCGAACTCCGGCTGCCATTTTCATATTTTCTGACGCCGTATCCCAGCCAATGCTTTTTGCATCTGATCAACCAACTGCCTTCTGTAGGGACGAGGCGCAAGCAAACCGCCTACCATCTCGGGTGGCTCATCCAACATCATGCATGCCTGATTGAATCAATTCAAACAACCAACAAGTCAAAACCCAAAAACAACAGCGAAGATAAATCAGCCTAGCATGTGGCCAAGCAAGCCCAGTACTGTAAGCTCGCAGCCGACCGAATACGGCAAATCGAAGTCTATCAAATACAACACAACACACACCCGTACACATTAGTTAAGCTTACATCTAGCGAGCCTACCTACATGATACCTCGGTAACCATCGACCTCCCTCGGGGCCCCAGTCTCACCGACCCCAGTTTCACACCGAACATCCGACCCGACCCAGCCGCCCGGGTACTGGGTTACTGGGTTGCTGGGTGGTGGGACCGCGAGCCGGGACGTCGGAACTGGCCGATCTCACAAAAACCGGGACCAAAAAAAGAAGAAGAAAAACAGGGAACAACCTGGTGAGATATTGCGGCACAGTCAGCCCAGCCCGCCTACTGTGTACTGTACATACACTCCGCGGGGGTGGGTTCCAGGGTCCAGGCTGCCGGGGGAAGGCGAAGGGAGACCGGGGACAGACGGACGCGTATCATTTGAGACATCAGACATCGTACAATGTCGGGTACACTTCCGAAGGAAGGCCGGGGGAGGGTTTGGTTCTATACTACACTACACTACAGATGGCGCAGTATGCCATTCAGTCGGAGGGCTGTCTGCGTTTGGGCACTTCAACCGAGCTGTGTTCTCGCTCTGGGGCATAATACTACCACTGTATGTAGTAACGAACCAAGTCATCGAGATGTTGTACTGTATTTACTCGGCGCTACTACGCTAAAGTCCCAGCTGGTGCAAGCATTACTTAATGTGTAGCCCTCCTTCGGAGATATTCCAACTGCGTTCGACTGCGGTACAACAGCAGAGTTTTTCATATCACGGTGCCACAAAAGGAGAGAAGGGAAGAAACGTTGCATCGCTCTTGTTCCGCTCCCTCTTCCGCAAGTAGACGACAGAGTTACACCGCGGCTAAATTCGCGCAGCTGCAACCCTTCCGAAACATAGGTAAGTCGTCAACCCCCCGTGCCCCCTTACCCGGCGAAGCACGAGTCACATGCACATCACACATTCCGGAACAACCAAACCACTCGTTTTTTTTTGTTTGTTGCATTAGGTACTATATGCTTGAGAGTAAAGTAGAGTAAGAAACTACCTAGCTATACTCAACAAACGACGAGATGAGCGTGTTTGCATGTAGTAAGTAATCCAGCCGCCATCCAGGGCGGAATACTTCCCAGCATCCCATGCCGGCTGGACCGTACGACGTAAGCATGTCTCTGGTAGGAACCGGAGCGCTGCTCCTTGACCCCCCGAAGAACAAGCCACTGTCGCAGGTCCAACCGGCTTAGCCTCGCTTGCATCCCATCGCCATCACACGTTCCCTGCCTGAGCAGGTCTCGTGTGGAACGATGGGATGGAGGTCGGCACGCGGTGAGATGATCCGCATTCGCCCATCCAACCCAGCCTGAAGTTTCCGACCACATCTCCTCCCCGAGCCAAATCAACGCTAGCCACCCAAATACCCGGAAAACCTTGACCTGAACTGCGAAGCAAGTAACACAGATTCCCAAACCACATTGTACCCAATCCGATCCCGTCTAGCAGGTAAAGTCGAGTCCTGTGTGTTCGAGTTGTGTCTTGTCGCAACAGTAATCCCGTTCCGAGTTCCGAGTGGCCGTCGTCGACGGCCGGAAAAAAAAAAAGTGACTGTCGAGAAGTCCAGGCGGGCGAATGGGCAAACAAGCAACCAGTTGCCTGCGACACCCAGTGGCTGTCCCCCATCCTGCTCCCACTCCCCTCTGCCTCCGAGCCAGGGCCCGGCGGAAGCAGCACCTTGTTCTTGTCGACAACTAGTGTCTGCCCCGATGGCGATATCCCAGCTATGCGTCCACGGGGCTAGATGTATGTTTCGAACCGGCCTTGTACCGAAGAGTATCCGTTCATCGCATCATCGAGACCCAGTCCCGGCGAGTCGTACCGCATCTCTTCGTCGCGAATTATCCCAACGCTCAACCTGCGTTTCGTGTCCGATTCCGTCGAGTGTCGTCCAACATCGAGTTGGAGGAGCAGGCCCGCTTCATTCGAGTCGTCGCAATTAAGCCGAGGTTGTATCCGTCGTGAAGGCCGTGAACATTATCCGTAAGACGAAAAACAAGGTGGAAGGGAAATAAAAGGAGTGGACGCGATGTGTCTCCGAGACATTCGCAAGGGGTATAATTATAACCAGCCGCCTGAGCCTTGTTCCCAAAGGGGTCCAACCAAGAAAATAGGGTAAAAAAGGGAAAAACAGAATGGGGTGTCTCTTGACTCGGTCTCCGCCGAGGTTGGGGGTTGCATTGCTGCATCTCTTTCTTAAGCCAAAAACCAAAACTGCCTGTATCTCAGAACCTTCCGTGCCGTAAATGCAATCAAATATCCGCCCCAGGATCCGGCCATGATGAGGTTGGGAAGAAAAAAGAAAAGCCGTGACCGAGCTTGCGGTAGTAGCAGTGGTATCCCAAAATCAAAGGAAATAAAGAAAAATGACGCTCGCTCGCTCGCTACTCCTTTGCCAGATAAGGAAACCGACCAGAGATGCTTCGAGAAGGGTATGCGAGTGTTTTGAATCGCTCCAGCCCATGCAAAGTGAGGAAAATGCCGAAATGCCTCTGATCGAGGCGAGTGTGACGGGGATCGCCACCATCGCGCGCTGTCTGCCAGCTTGGCGGCCCACGGGAGTCTTCGCGCCCGGCCGCGCTATTGCTGAGGCGCTTAGGGTGATGTCGTCGCGGCCGGGTAGCTTGTTTCGTAGACCGGGGGTGGTGATTGTCACATGGTAGCCGCGTACTCCTGATAGCGAGTATCCCAACCGCCAAACGAGTTATAGCCCACGGTGATGCCACACTGAGGCGCAAGCATGCTTGGGAGCGGGAGCTGCGGAATGGGCGCGGTCACGAGAGGTGAGCTGTAGTACATGCCAGCAGTCGAATAGGGCTGGCTGAAGGCCGGCGGAGGCGATGGCAGGTGCACCTCACTCATCCCCATGGGTACCCAGATCGATCCAGTCGAATCGGCCGAGGTCGATGTTACGCCCGGGCTTGACGGCAGGATCTTCCAGGAGTCGACCGGGGCAGGCATCGTGGCCGGTGCGAAGGCTGGGACCAGATAGCTGCACCAGCAGGCGAGCTAGGCAGGAGCGGCGGCTGGCGAACGACGTCCACGATTCTCGGCGGCGGCGGCAGCAGCGGCTTGAACAGACCCATGATGTTGTTCTTGACTTCCTCGCTCCTCCCTCCGAGCAGCTCCCCGGCACCATCTTCCTCCAGCCCTTCGAGCGCTGACACGTGGGTCCTGTAGACAAACTTGTTGATGGCCTGGACGAAATTCTCGTGCAGCTTCTTGCACTGCTGCTCCTTCTCGGACCAGTCGTAGGTGTTGGCCTTGGCGTCGACGCAGTGGATGTCCTTGTGGTACTCGATGAGCGACTCGATCGTTTCGGGTGTCAGCTTGTAAGCAACCTCGTTCCTCAGCACCATATCGACGTGGACGATGTAGGCCTCAAGGTGGTTGAGCTCGTAGTTGAGGACGGCCTCGATCAGCGGGTTGGGGTCCCTCCTCAGCTCGGCATCGGGTGCCTTGGGAAGCAGCAGGGAGGCCAGGTTCCAGATGGCGTTTGGGGACGACAGCGTCTCGGTAAGGCATCTTTGGTGTTGCGGTACGCTGTTGAGCGGACGCTTGATCTTGTTGATGCGCTTCAGTGTCTGTGTCAACCACGGCTCGACCTTGGAGCCAAGCACGACGTTCACCGAGGAGGCGCGAGGCGCAAAGGCGGCGGCCGAGGCCGGTAATAGCTGGGGTGGCATGATGACGGGCCGGATATGTGGAGCAGAGATCTGGATGGGATGGAGAGCACAACGAGAAAACCTAACAAGGCAACCGGTGACCGGGTCGACAAGGAAGTGAGGGCGGCGGAGCGTTTGGGGAAGAAGTAACAAGGAGCCGGAAGACGAATAGTAAATAAAACCAAGGTGAGTTAAGGTGACGGAGCCGGGTAGTCCCAAGATGGGAATTAGCGTGCACACCAGCAACCGCGAATGGGAAGAAGAGAATAGGCTGGGCGAGGAGCCTCGTGAAGAAGGGGAAGGCGGAGGGAAAGGAGGGTGAGAAGCTCGTATTATTAGAGAAAGTGCGAGGGTGGTGGGGGTGTTATAGTAACACGGCTCGAAGTCCCGAACTCGGGAGTTAGTTGCGTACCCAGGCAAGGTAGGGTAGGGTAGGGTAGGGTGTGTGTGTATGTACCGTACCTTTTCCTGCCCATGTGCTCCTCTCGAAGAAGGTCCTGCAGGTCGATGGCACGACGACTGCTGAAGGGTCCGCTCGGTGGGCGGATGGCCATACAGGTGCTGAGGGCGGGAAAGAGGGACCCGCTTGCAGTGCCTCGACAGTGCCTGCAGCGCTCTTTCCTCTTTGCTCTTGGCCTGCAGAAAGGGGAAGCCGCTTCCTCGGAGGAGGCGTGAGGCATGAGCAGCCACTGGTGCATGTCCATCTCGCCAAACGTGAAATTTTACATTGGATGAACCCGCCTTGCCATGGAAAGCCTGGACAGCTCGGGTTTTCGCGGCCTGGGGCCAGTCAGTCTGCGTCTGCGTCTGCGTCTGCATCCGCATCCGCGTGCGCTTGCCGCAGCTCGGGAGATTCCCATGTCAGCAGCCCTCTTTTGACCCCGGGTCGTCCTTTTCCCTCGGGATAAGAGCCAATGGTAAACCGGAATACTTGTTTCGTTCCCTGTCATGGTTCCTCATCCCAGGCCCTTCTGCTGGGTAAGGGGTACCCAACGTTCAACCCCAACCGTGCTTCGATCATAAGCCCGACGGACGTGCGGACTTTCCCCCTTGACTGCGCGTCGCCTATCGCCGCCAACATCAAGGCGATTTGTGCAAGGCAGCGTCGTGTATCTGGAACCTTTTGGAGGCTGTGCAGCGACTTGCAGATGCAGTGGGCAATGCTCCAGTGACAAAACCCGACCGTCGCCCACCGAGCGAATGGGCTGGGCCGTCCGTCGCAGCGACCGGAGCTGAAAAGATGCAGGTGGTCAATGCAGCGCCACCGATCCCGTCTGGGTCCCCATTCAGTACGTACCGCTCTGCCAAGCCAGGCAGCCAACCCCGCCTGAACTCGCCCCACCGCGCTCCGATCAGCAGCCTTCGGGAGTTTGCGATTTCCAACTTCCAGGTTTGCTACCGGGCTTTCCACTGGCGTGCTGGAACTTGAAAGGGGTCAAATTAAGCTGCATCCTCAACAGGACTGTAACGAATCGTGAGAGCATGCCTTCTCGTGACTCGCTTCAAACAACCTAGGAGGCAGATGACGCGTCCAAACAGCTAAGGAGCGAATCGTGGAGTGAATAGCAGGACCAACAGGAGCTGTTGCAGGAGGAGCTCCTGCGCCGCGAAAGAGGAGTCATTTTTTCCTCTTCATGGAATGCCGCCACCGCCGAGCATCCCCTCCACTCGTTTATCCGGAATCCATGGAATCCACAAACGAATTGCTTCTACACGAAGGGCCAGCCCATTCACCCGGAGACCAGACCCATTCTATTTTCAAGGTGATGCCATCTAGAGCCCGTTGAGCGCGTATGCAGCCTCCAGTTCCCCGTCTCATGGGATTTGTGTGAGTTGTGATATGGATAGATTGACTCGCGTAACGCTCGCGCAGCTTAATCTATCCTGCTGCCCGGATGGTTTCCGGGAGCGGCCGGCCGTGGGAGAGAATGGCGAGACCGGAGCTGTGGAGCGCCACCGCTTGATATAGGTGACCCCCAATATCATGCGTAGTCGACATTACACAGGTCGTTCCCACAGGCGGGTTGCTTGGTGGTGGGGACCAAGCCTGCACCACGCTCGCCTCGAGCCGCGCAGACACCTGGGCTTAAAGTTGTCTCAGGCATCCCGAGCCATACGTTGATGGTTGTCGTGAATGGAACTGTTTGAGCTCCTGCACGTTGCCATAAGCGTTCGAGAAGAACTCCAAGTTGGTTTCGACGGCGCAAAACACGCATGCGGAGAGAGCTTCGATTCGCTCCCAGGAGATTGAATCAAGCCATCAGTCATGCCTGCAAGATTGCCCATGGCGGCCGTGGGCCTGGAGCGGCCTCGAGGCAGGTCGCAATACGGAGTGAATGTAAACGACCCGGGTAAACATCCCCCTCACTACCGGAAACGTACTGCTGCATGTCGTCGTCAGATCTCAGACTCCAGCAGTCGGCTGCGGCTAAGAGACGCCATCGATTGCCCCAACTTGAAACGTAACAAGCGCGCGGAGAGGGTGTCCTCCTTCTCGACCCGTCCACTTGGGTGGCTGACTCGCAGCGATCATCGCTTTACTGGCCTTGCCAGACTCGCTCCCACCCCTCCTCCGCCACAACTCTACGTCTAGAATCTCGAAAACACGTCCAAATGCGGTAAGCCGTGGGGTAATGAGTGTGAGAGGGTCGTGGGCCAGAGGCTCGATCTGCAAAGATGGGCGAGTCTCGAAGAGGGGCGTGGCCCCCGGAGTGGTTCCAGAAAGGAAGGACAAAGAGACAACCTTTCCAACGGCGCAACAATGGTGCATGGAGAGCCAGGAGGGGTCGTCGAGTCGCCAGCCAACGCCAGGCTCTGGTCATGGGTGAGTCGGCCGTCGTCTCATGCTAGCGCGGAAGGTGAGCAGAAGGTGTGCAAGTTCAGATCCCTGCTTTTGAGCCTCATTGGCTGTCAGGCTGACGCCCACTCGGCCTCCATCTTGGAGAAGGACCGAGGTCGAGGTCCCTGATTGGGTCGAAGGGTTGAAAACTTGGGACTGTGAGATGCCGTTCTTGGGCGCCGAGGAATGGGCCTAGAACGGAAGAGGTGCCATTGTTCCCGTTGTTCGCGAGTTGTGGAATTCAAAGTGTCCCGGCGCTGATGTTGCCGTTGCCGCTGCTGCAGTGCCAATCCCGGCGACCGAATCCATTCTGGGTTATCAATTTCCGACGAGAAACATGAATTTGCTGTTTATAGCATCGCTATGATGATCAACTCACCAGCGTTTATGCGCTTGATGATGGAAGTGTCGTGGTTGATGAAGTAAGAAGGTTTGGAGGTTAGGGTCGAAAATGGATCGGCAAACCAATGTTCCCCAGGAATAACCCTAACCCGTGGTGCAAGAAGCACGGAGACATCTTGCCGTCCAGAGCAACACAATTCCTACTTCGGCATTCGAGTTTTCCAAATCTCACCTAATTCTCGACCTCAAATTCTACAAATCTCTACACAACCTACTCAAGTTCTACAAAACACACCCTCCGTGTCTCTCTTCCAAGCGAAAGCACTGGAAGGGTGTGTGGAATTGCACTCCCGCCGTGTAAAGCCCGTTTCCAAATCGGGTGTTCTGTGGCTTGCGTGGCTTGCGTGTCTCTTGTGCTTCCCCGCCAAGTCCCGTTGCTGATCAGCCAGGGTGCCAGGCGAAGGTGAGGCGACACCCGTCGCTTGCCGCTCAGCTCGGTTCGGGGAAACAAAAGTCGATCCCATGACAGTGACCTGACTGATTGACAACGCCCCCCTAGTCACTTGACCTTCGGATAACCTTCCTGGGAAAGGAAGATCCCGTGATGTAAAAGTCCAATTGCAGGACGCGGAGTGTCAAAAACCAAGGCCTTTGCGACCTCCTTGTTCGACCGCGTCCGGCCCCCCTCCTCATTCGAGAGGACAACCATGGGACGCCTCTCGAGACTCGACGCGTGCCCCGGTTCCCCGCGACGTCCCGTCATCTCCGATTTGAAACTCACTGATAGGGGCTCGGGGCCGAGGGGCCTGTTGGTCGAGGTTATGCAGCCAGTCAAGTGATGCCTCAAGGGCAGCTCATCATCATCTTGAGATTCGACGAGGTCGCAGCTGACTCAAGCCGAGCAGGCCGCTTTTTACGCCCCCGTGTCGATTGGGCCGGTATTCTACTCAAGCCCGAATGCGAAAGAACCTCCGACGGTGTCGCATAACGATCCGCCAAACCGATAACGGGGAGGGGTGGACAAGCGGGAGGGTATCGATCGAGCCTGAATCCTCATCGAGATAGCCTTACCCCTGTCTCTCTTCAGCAATACCATGAGCGATTGTGACGGGCGTTGCATTTCCGCCGTAGCCGGATTTCCCTCTGAAAAGTCGGTCAAAAACCCAAACCCGCTCTGGTCCACCACCCGATGCGCCCAAGCGACGTATTCCTCAACCTGCAAGTGGAGGAAGGAAAACGATGACTCTTTTGCGGTGTCGGTCACCGCCAGTTACCAATCGAGCGGGTCGGCTGTTCGGAGCTGTCCCGATAGCCCGACTGGTGGTTGACGTCACCGCCAGGGCTCAACCCTTTTTGTCGACATACTTCGCACCCCATGAAGCAACCAAGCGGAGCTGAAACCTGCAGTTGGGGAGAAAAAACTGCAGGAATTGAACACAAGCATTCTTCGCCTCGCATTCCCCTGCATTTGCACTCTTGCGACGTTGCATGCGCAGGTTCAAGACGGGGAAAAGGCTCAAAGGGCAGCCCGATCGGCAGGCAAGCCGAGGCGAGGCGGTTGGAATGTGGAGAGGCCGGGCGGGGCGGGGCTGTGCGGTCGCCGGCAGCAGCGGTGGGGCAACTCGGAGGCAGCCGAAGAACGTTTTCAACGTCAACTTTTCCGGGCCGCCTGATGTGGCTGCCACGTATGCAGCCAACGCCACAGCTCAGGTTTTGCCTCGCAAATTCTACACAGTATGCTATGCTGTCCTTCGAAACTCCGAGGAGACCCAGCAGGTTGGGTTTGCATCGATAAAAAGTTCTCCGACATGCCGATGGATTGCTTGGCGATCGGGTAGGTATGCGTTGGCGGGCGTGGGTTGCCTCCAAAATCCTCGGTGAGGCTTGCGCCGTGTCGGCTCGTCGGCCAACTGCAGGTTAGTTAATCTGTGTTTTTGCTGCCTTGGTAATCAAGCGTCATTGCATTGCGCAGTTGGCAATCAGTTACCGGGAAGGCCGCTGCAAGAGCTCGGAGGGTTGCCTTGGTCGAGTTAAACACGACCAAGCATTCGAGAGGCAAGGTTCAAAGTCTTGGGTACAGTGAAGGAAGTCGCAAGTACATGTCCAGGCTAGATAGGCAAATGCCAACATATCAGGGGTTCATTCAGCATCAGCCCTGTCAACCTGAACAGCGTGACACAGTGACACTATCCTACCGGCCCGGGGAACGGGGGTATCAAGTGGCAACAAGCCAACAAGCCAACAACACAACACTCCGTATTTTCAGGGGACATGACTCTACGTGTATCTACCCTTCTCTCTAAGCCCCAGCCACGCCAGCCTCCAATGCCGCCATCTCCAGCAACGACCCGTGGAGCCGCGTCTTCCCTCCCACCTCCCTGAACTCCCTCAGGAGGTCCGCCAGTGCCGGGTCCTTCCCAACCCCGCCGATCGTCACGGCACACATCACGATGCGGGCGCACACGGCAAACACATGCTGATCCGACGTCCACCCAAGCGGGCCGTCCTCCTCCTTGCCTGCCGCCAGCCCAATGAGGCACTTGAGCCCGGTCGCGGCCCACGCCCTGAGGCAGCCAAGCGGCGACTCATCAGTCATAGCATCCGCATCCGCATCATCATCACTGCCGTCACGACTAGGAAGCCTCAACAAGGCCCTTCGCCACCGGGCCGTCTCCCTGACCTCGTCGATGAAGAGGTTCTGGTCCTCGGCGGCGAACAGCGAGTCGTCAAAGTCGAGCGCCCTGCGGAGTTGATCCTCGGCGGGGACTAGCCGGGGGAGGACCACTTGGTCACGCGAGCATGGCTGCTGCTGCTGGCCAACCATCCTGCAGACGACGCGCGCCCTGAATTCTTCCTGTGAGTCCTGCGAGTTGTCACCACCAAATTGCGCCCGCAGCCAGCCGACGAGCTGGTCGGCTGCGGTTGTGGCCACGGTGGGCGTGCCGAGGATGCTGGAGGCGGCAAGCGCGGCGGCCTCGCGGACTTCGTCGTCGTCGTCGATCAGGCTGTCGTAGAGCGCCGAGAGGACCGGCAGGTGGTGCGCGGTGGTCCAGTCGTGGCTCTTGGTGCTCTTGGTGCCGCGGAAGAAGGACTTGAGTGCCGATGCCGCTGCGTATCTCGTGTCGAAGGGCTGTTGTCGGGACTGGTTAGCGGGGGGCGAGAAGTGAGTCAGGGGTCAGGGTTAACGTACATTGTCCACGTCCAGGCATTCGCTGAGCATGTCCCCCCAGCTTGCCAATCGCTGCCCCATATTCCAAACGATCTCCGCGCCGTGAGACATCAGCGCCGCCATGATTGTCCCACTTATTTCGATGATGGCGCATGATAGGGCAGGGTTGATGTCTCCTTTCTGCAGCTGAAGCCAAAGTCGGTCGAGTTGCTCCGTGCTCGGCAGCTCTGAAACTGCTCCTCGACTGAGGGTGTCGTCCATCAAAAGGCCGAGATTGGCCAATGCCTGGGTTCGAACTTCTGGCGCCGAGGCGGCAGTGCATGCTTCCAGATACAGATCGCGCAGGCCTGAACTGATAGTCGAGTCACCCGCCTGGTTCCAGGCTTCGGGGATTGTTTCGAGCATCCTGCTCGCTGTGTTGATATCGCTGCTAAGCATCTTCAAGAAATACGCGCGGAGGGTTCCCACATCGCCAGATGCCGCTGCATCATAAACAACCTTTAGTGAGGCGTGGAGCTTTAATAGAGCGGAAGATGGGCCCGTTCGTGTGGTGATGAATTGAGGAAGGACAACCTTCGCGATCTGTTCGTGGAGGCCGAGAGTTGCGAGTACGTTTAGGATCTCCAGGTAGGCGGCCTGGAGCTCTTTGCAACGCTTGAAGGTCTGCTGCCGCTGAGCAAGCTGCTCCAAAAGGGTATCAACCGACGCCGAATCTGATGCTGCACGTTAGTCTTAATGCTCCGTGTTTAAACCAAACATTCGACCCCTACCTGATTTAAGATCCACCCCCAAGTCGGCTTTGCGTTCAACTACAAATCTCGCGGTCAAGAGAGCCCCGTGTATCCGGTTAGTGCTGTTTCCTGATTCATCGAGAAGCCGTCCAATTTCTTGAGCCCATTCTTGTTGCAACAAAAAGGAGCATAGTGTTCTGGCCGCTATCTCTCGGACATGCCAGAGACGGCTACCGAGATACCCTTCAATATGCTTTTGCAGCTCAGAACGGTGCTCTTCGGGAGGGCCCGCGCGTCGAATAATATCTAGAGCAGGGAACACTGCCTCGGCGGCGCCAGGTTGCGATGCTTGATCGAGTGTTTCGTCTGCGGAGCGCAAGAAACCGAGGATGACGCCTGGCAATGTCGGATATTTGTTGTAAGAAATACGGACTGAGCGGCCATCCCAGCCTGATTCGATGGAGGCTTTGCTTTCACCAGTGCCAAGTAGGCAGTCGATGAGGCTTCTCAAGAGAAGCAGGCCGCAGTTGCGAATTGCCCAGCTGTTTTCGATTAGCGGCTACCAAAACGAAAGTCTGTCTCTGAACTTACACCTCCGACTTCAAGCTGGTTGCTGCAAGGTGAAGGGTTCGAGCCAAGTAACCCTCGGCCTTCTTGCTCAGGAGTGAGCTCCTGAATATTTCCCGTAGAGAGTTGAGAGCATGAACTTGGGGTAGGTTGGACCCATCAGTTTCGGCCATCGAAACAGCCTTCTTGCCGATCTCTTCAAGGGTTCCGTAAACCTCGGCAAAGGACGGTGATGCCGCGTTTGCCGTCAGAACCGCTGCGATGAGGGACGGAATTCCGGCCGACCGACGGGTTGTTGATGCTTGTGTCATAATGCAGCTGATCGCCCCCTAAATCGTGTTAGCACAGGCACAAATATAACAAGAGTTGGTCGTCTCACCTGGTACCATTCACGAAGCAAGTCCTCTGTCTCGTCAATCTCCGAGTACACATCCTTCAGACGTTGTGTAAGTTGACAGCTCGTCGTGAAAGTGTAAGACACTGTCGAGAAGGCTCCGCGGTGGCGCAAGTTCGAGAGTTGCTCAAAGGTCAAGTAACCCGTTTCTCTAAATACGTCAAGCGGGGGGTATGGGGCGCCAGGGACGTTCTTCAGCCTGAGTGTTCCTACCAAGAGGCGCAAGAGGTTGCTTGAACCGGTTAGCGAGAGCCTTGGTGTTCCAGGGCGAACAGACATACCTAGACTCATGAACCGCCCGGAAACTATAGCTGAGTAGATCCTTGGTGTCTAATCCCTCAATATCCTCTAGTTCCTCTGGTAAATGGCCCTCTGGAGAATCATCGCAGAGGACATGCTTGACTACAAACCATATCTGCTGCGCGCAGAAAAAGATGCGGCGCTGTTGGTGATGGATGAGCTCGAGCTGGTAGTCCAGGTATGTTCCTTTTGCGAGGACCTGCCAAACATAACTGGGACCTGTCAGTGTCTGGTATGAAACGAGACTTAACGGCTCGGTAGCATGCAATTGAAACGGACCTGATTGCTGCAAAGTCCGCATGCACTGGACTTTCGATGGCCGCGTGACCCAAGTCGGCCTCTGCCTTGGATATTTTAGATTCGACCCGCTCCAGGATTTCCGAAAGGAGAGCAATCTGCAAGTCTGGTTTGCCCAGCCAAGTGCATAAAAGACCCTGCGAGCGGGCAGCTCCATCACCGTGGTCTGCCCGCCCCGTCCTATCAGCGAGTTTCCCGGCTCGCACGCAGAATTCTCTAAGAACTCCAAGTAGTCTTTCGGAGCTTGTCGAATTTGATTCCGCTGTGTTCGGGGTAAGCAAACTTAAAATGGTAGTCGCGCCATCCCTGACGTCGTCGAATGGGTCAAGCAGAAGGTCCAGCAGAAGACGAACCCAAGTGGAATCAGACAATATTAGTTGCGCAATGTCCTCATCGACGCTATCATCAGTGTCCCCTGCATGTTTCCCGACTTTGAGGAGCAGAAGTGCCGCCCTAATAGCGGTAATGTGCCTCTGGTATGAAGTAGTAGGCAAAAGTTCGTTTTTTAAGAAACCCATGTACCACTTCAAGAAGGCTTTGTGATGGTCAAGTACCTCTTTTGCCTCGGACGCATTCTTGAGAGTAACCTCGGGACCGAACTTCTTGGGGACAGGGCGAACCCCACCCCCAGCAGGCTGATGAGCGGAAAAGCTCCTTTGTGCAACGGTAATAATGTTCTTTGCCCTCTTGATGAGGTTCTTGGTATGACCGAGTACCTCGTTACGGACCTTGGCATCATAATCCGCGTGGAAGGCTGCAAGATGTTTCTTCAAGAGCCCAAATGCAACCTCAGAGAACGGCTTGGTCGTCGCTTGAGATGATATGAGCAGTGAAAAGGCGCTGGATCGAACAGACACAGACGGGTGTGCAAGCATTCTGTCCAACAAAGCCCCTTGGAGGACAACTTTCTTCGCTGTTGGTTGCGAGACGTCATCGCTACCGCCTGTAAGTTCTCATTAGAATAACGACGGCCCAACCAGTCACTCGACTTACTTGGTTCCTCGACCATGCCATGCTTCTTCCCGAGCTCGAGGGCGGTCAACTGGAGGAGGAGCCCCTGATCGGTCAGGTCACGATCGATGAGACTTAGAGGTTGCCTCTGGTTGAATAGCTCGAGCAATCTAAGAGACGCATCCCGTTCTGTTTTGAACATTGGGGCAAGCACATAATTCTTAATGTCTTCTAGGATCTCAGGGTTTCGGGTTAAGGCGTCTTGAAGCCACTGCCGCCAAACCTCGAGAGTGAAGCCGACCGGCTCTGTAGTTGTTTTGTCTGGTGATGTTGTGTTCAAGCCTCGAAATATGTGAACAATACATTTCCCAGCCAGAGGGCAGGCGTAAGTAAGTTCCATCCACGAGAAGAGGTAAAAGGTGAAGGACTTCCATAGTGAGAGAGTAGGCAAACCCGCCACTGACGAATCAAGCTGCTCGTACTTGGCGGCAATGTCTGTGAGATTCACCACTCGCTTGTTTAGGAAGTGGTCAAGGCACTGTAAGCCCGATTTGGTCAACTGCTGCGCAGACTTCCGGGCAACGATAGAGACGAGGGTCTCAAGTATGTGGTCCTTCACAGCGCCCCCAGTTTCAGGAGAAGGGTTGGATGATGATGATGCCACGAGAACATCCAGCACCAGGCGCAGGGCCCGGTGAGGATCGTGCTCATACCATTCGAGGTAAAAGTGCAACAGCTTTCTCGATAGAGTCTCTGTGAAAGCCCATTGCCTCAGTGCCTCGTCGCTCGACTTGGCGCATTGTTGGACGAAGCTGCAAAGCTTGACGCAAGTATTGCCATTGCCATGATATTGCCTCGACTGAGAGGCTTCTTGGAGTAGTTTCTGAAAAATAGCTTCAGCCAACCTGCCACTTATTAGCCAACGGAACCTTCTCTCAAGCGGCCTTGACTGGGGTCATACCGAGGTTGGGTATCTTCTGCTTGGCTCAACAGCCATTTCGTGATGGTATTTGCATTCTCGAAGACATCGGGATTGAGGCCAGCCAGAGGATCCTCTGTTTTAATCGGAGTGTCTTGTTGAACCATCTCGATGCTTGGCGATTCCTCCTTTAAAAGAAGGAGGGACTCAAAGTGTTTGGTGGTTTGAACAGGGGTTGAGAGGTTCCTGAGTAACACGGCGAAAATGAATGTAAGAAAGAAGGATAACAAATAAACCAGTGGTTGGAAATCAGGGTCTCCGCCAAAATCTTCCAATTGTCACGGTATCTAGGTACCTCGTACCTCTCTCTGCCTAATGTGCTGGGGCCGACTTGCACCATATATGGCAGGCAAGAGGGGAGAAAATGTTGTGGGCGTATACGGGTAAGTATGTACATGTAAATACCGTAATTCTCATGTTGAATTCGCAAGATACTCTCTGCCTCGTATAGCTAGTCAGAATACCTTGCTTGCCGTCGGCTTAAGTTCATCAACAGTAGCTAGCAGAATTACCATAAACTGCAGTTTGACAAACGGGGAACATGTCAACGAAAATGTTTGGAGCGATGCGGAGGGTTGAGAATGCTTTGCTTGTTACTTCTGGTGTAGCGATATTCTTGCAATTCAAGGTTCTGTAAAACAATACAAGATAAATGCCAAGAATGGAAGTTGGCCAGTGCAGAAACTTCGCGTGGTGGCCGGGCACGGACCAGCTAAATTTTTCTGTCTCTTATCGATCATTCATGGCATGCGCCCTGGTCCGGTCCTCCCACCCGACCGACATCACTGACGAGCAACCTACGAACAAGCCGTGACTGGCCCCCATCATCCGGCACCTGCCCCCTTCAATTCAGTTTGCCGTCTTAATATTCAAGTTTAATTTTGCCCTTCAATTTCCGCCAAGATGTCCATCTGGGATGCCCTCACCGGACGCAAGTCCTCCTCCTCGCATACCTCGTCATCGAGCGCACCCGCCGCGCCGTCCGCCCCAGAGCACCACACTCCTACCAATACCTTCCAGCCGACGACCACCTTCGACCCTACTACCGCCCAAGGCGTAGAAGCATTCCTTGGCAGCTCCTCCTTTGCCGACCCCTCACAACTACACCCCCTCGCTGGCCTCAACAAAGATACGCTAGACTACCTCTCCCTCGAAGACTCTGCGCTCTCGGATTTGCCCGGCTCGCAATCGGCCCTGCCGTCACGCGGCTTCACAGACGATCTCTGCTATGGAACAGGCACAACATACCTCGCCGGTCTCTCGCTAGGAGGCGCATGGGGCTTGCAGGAGGGGTTGAGGAAGTCGGCCGGCGAGTCACCAAAGCTCCGGTTGAACTCGGTGCTCAACTCGATCACACGGAGAGGGCCGTTTCTGGGCAACTCCGCGGGCGTGGTTGCTATCTGCTACAACTGCATTAACTCATACATTGGGTATTTGAGGGGGAAGAACGACGCTGCCAACACGATCGTGGCTGGCGCGCTTAGTGGCATGCTGTTCAAGAGCACACGGGGACTTCGGCCGATGGCGATTTCTGGTGGTATCGTGGCTTCGGTGGCCGGTGCATGGGCGGTAAGCTACCTATCATTATTGTGTTGTTTTGCCTTACGGCAGGACTCTTGCTAACATTGGCCCAGATCGTGAGGAGCACTATCTTCCATCACCAGGAGGGTTCCCATGCCCAGGCTCTTGCAACCCTCTAAAGAAGCAACTGGATCTTCAATGAGCTTCAGTGATCTTGCATACGACACAAATCTGTGGCTTGATTTTGCCACCACATTCCATTTTTTAATCTACAGACAACAGCGCACTTCCACAACGCTGTTTTGTGTGTAAATGTCCCTTTGAGGACTGACGTGTACGAAACTCGGCCAGGGGGTTAAGGGCTGGTATGCATAGCGCAGGGTATCTCTCCTCCCATGGAAATTGTATATTAGTGGCTTATGGTCATAGAGCGCTCGGTTGAGCGCATAGCGTGCTGTGGACCTCGATCATTCGAAGGCAGCTTCCAGCATACATCAACCACCTTTTAAGCTATGTACACTAATGGCCCCGTGGGAAGGCGGCCTTTCGGCGTGGGGTGTGGACTGTCGGCGTGGAGTGAACCCGAACAACACCGACGTGTGGCACTTTGTTGGGTTGTTTCGTTGTCATGAAGTGGTTCAACTACTTCCTGCGCAACATAGAACAGAGATGGTCTGTTAGGGCCCTCGTCTCTCGAAGGACTTCTGTGATGGTCTCCAACCTGACCGTTGCCATTCATTTTTCGACTTTGCCCCCCGAGGGAGAGACCCGGACCCTTCCTTCGAGCCAGTCATGCACCCGACCACGGTCCTGTTGAAGCCTCGACACAAGTTCATCTTTTGATCCCCGTTATGGCCTTCTCTCTCGCCTTTATCTTCTCTTCTCGCCTCTCGACATCACGACTTAGTCACTGAAACGCACATATCTAAAGCAACACGCACCTCGGGCTAAGTTCTCTCTCTTGCACCTTCCATGACCGAGGTATTCCTTAACTACCTATTAATTTTCTACGAGTGCTCTTCCCACAACTCACCAACTCCCATGCTCTACTTACGGCTCCCCCATTCTTTATTCACAACTCCTCAATCACCTCTCTACCCACGACTCCTCAACTTTTATCTTCCCCAGTTTCTCCCCCACTTCCGCTTTCGAGTCTCTTCATTCTTACCACCAAACCACACACACAATGGATAGCTCACCCCGAGTCGAGCGCGGCCTCGTTGGATTGACGCCAGAGCAGCTTATACAAGAATTTATTTCACTGCGCATCGATCGCTGGAGGAGCAAGGAAAAAGAGGTACCCGACGAGGAGCTCGCGGCACAGCTTTTCGCCATGTCCTGGGACTACGATTCCCTCCCACCGGAGGGACCTGGATGCCTAATGTCGGGTGGCAAGACCGGATACCTCTACGTCCCGTACGACGATAGCAGGGAAGGCCTGCCTCCCGAAATCGAGGCTCGCATCAATATGGCGGATCGGTGGCTCGGGAACCCCGCCAATGCGCCAGTGTTGCGCGAGATGGATAAGATCATGAAGAAGCAGGTCGACGACTGCTGCTTTTGGGAGTTCCTGGAAGGAGGTAATGCTTCGCGCGTCGACTTCCTCGGAAAGGTAACACCCCGTCTCTTCGAAGCGTGCTGAGTGCCAAACGGCCGATAACTAATACGGTCCGTTAACAGATCAAGATACTCGCTAGGTACCGCCTCATGGAAGGGGTGCCAGCAATCGACGTGTCTCCCCACAACCCGAATCGCCCCCAGTTTAGGATGATTATGGTCGATATCACCGAATTTGGCCAGATCAGGATGGAATTGCGAGATTTGGACTGGCATTGCACCGAAGGTAAAGTCGTCGAGGCCCTGGAGGCCTTTTCGGATCCACAGTTCTGTCACGAGGAGGTTCTGGCGAGGCTCCTGAGGCATCTTGACACCGTCCACCATCCAGAAGAACTCTTGCAAAAGGCCCAGTGTCTCGTCGAGAAGTTTAAGTCTAAGGGACCCATCAAGGATAAACCAGAGTGGAAATACTTGCTCTGCGACGATAGCGACCTTGCCGCACCTCTGGAGACCCGGGAATGGACCCTCCTGAAAAGGTCGCCGAATGTCATCAAGATGATGAAACGCGAGAGCAGAGAGGCGAGCAAGTCAGCGGTCATCATCCGGGTAGGCAGGCATCCCCTTTCCCCAAGAGGTTCCAAGACCGACGGCGAAATCACACGTGTGACTAACCGCTGCGCGTCACAGTCTTCGCTGCTAGAACACTACCTACGCTGTCATGAAGTTAACACACTCCAGCAAAGTCAGATAAATTATCTCGAAGAGAACCGCCCGTGTGTCGACGAGGGGTGCGAGGGGTACTTTAACGGAGGCTAGGTGTCTACCCTCGAGTATGCCTGGAAATATGGGCTATCCGTTCTCAACGGCAAAGACCCGGAACCCCAGCCCTAGTCGCGTCTCTCTGCTTTATGAAAACGGGCGTTTCGTTCGCCAAAGTGGTCGTGTTGGGGCTCAGGTATTTCGGCAGGGTTTAGGTGATTAAATGATACACCAAAGGCGCCTTGTTTTCCGAGGGGATCGAGGAGTCGGGCATTTCGGGAGATTGGGTTCTACAGAATTTTTAGCAGAGTCTTCAGCGCTACGAACATTTCGGCTTGGGTTCCGTTTATACTCGAGTAGGTAGCATAATCACCTGAATACTTCCCGGATCGATCAGTGGCATGTTTCTCAAACGTATGAGAGAAAGGCCTGACAGTGGGCTTTCTTGAATAACCTCGAATGGCCTCGGAACACCAGAGTTACGGGTTCATTTAGCATGATCGGCGGATGTCGAACGGGAATCATGCGTCATGGAATTCACTAGTGAACAAAACTCGAAATTCATCTGAATGGCGATTCCACGAACTGGATAGGGTGGCCTTGCATCGTGCTTTCCCGGGCCTCAACGGTTTATCTCACTGCGAGGGCAAGACCTTTTTGAACTTCATTAATCCATCATCGTTCAGGTTCAACCTTGAACAATCTAGTTTTTACTTTCAGTTCACAACGGCACAAGCACGATTACTCCTCGAAGCACACAACAAGATGTGCCTTCCTTGCTTTTCATTCTCTAACGCCCAGTACGAGCGAGGCAATCGGCAGCCAACCCGCCAGTATCAATACGTTTGGAACGGACAGACCTGGATTCTCCGTGATACTGTAAGTTCGTCTGGCTGCTTGAAATTTATTGGGTTCTGTTGCGCACATTGGCACCGACCTCGCACTTGGATACTTTGGCACTTCCCTTCCGGCACTCAACGGGCACCGGGACACCATTGTTGAACCGAAACTGCTGTCACTGGCAACAACCACCCCCGACAACGTCAAAAAGCCACAGGCTGCCAAAACACACATTACCGTTTGGGTGAGCCAGTGGAGGCCAGTCTTCCGCTGACTGTTCAAAAGAGAAGTGAGCTTGGGACGAGACATCAGACCAGCCCAACCCCCGCTCCTCCCTCTGTTCCTTCCTTTCTATTTTTCAGCGCCGTTCTTCCCACAACACTGGGTTCCCAATTTTCTTCCCACAAACCTGATTTGCACTTTCCCCTTCCCTTTCTACACATCACCATCGACCCAAGGCCTTCCATTGCCAGAACTATCGGCACACTTGGGTCACCATGGTTGGCAAGAAAGACCTAAGGGAAAATTCCCGATGAGGCGCGTGTCCATCGCCCCGAGGACGATTACAGTCCGCCTCCGTCGCCCGGTCCAAGCCATTTCGGTCGAAAATCATCACAGGAAGCCCAGTGCCATCCCACATTTCCTTCGCGTCACAAGCTCGGTCTCATCCAGACCACAGCAACAATCAGCCGACTGTATCGGCTCCGTCTGCTTCGGCTCCCGCTGCGCCGGCCTCTGCACCTGCTTCGGCACCGGCTGCCACCACCGCAGCACAGGTCTCCGTGAATCGCTTTAGCGCTCTTCATAACCAGGCGTCTCAGCCTTATGGCAATTATTGGCGGCCTGTGATCCATGGTCAGGGGGGCTTTGGCGCAGCGTTCGCGCCGATGGTCAACCAGTTCAGCATGGCAGCCCAGCAACCCCCGGCACCTCCTGCTAACCCTCCGGACGAATTGGGCCCCCCTCCGCCGCCGCCTCCGCCTCCCGCCATCCCGCCCGTCATCAACCCCCACGGCGTCCACTTCCAGCCCCAGGTGCCCGGTACGGAGTTGGGGCCCATGACCCATCACTATGTGCCTCGCCATGACCCCTACGGTGCGGCGGAGCCAATCTTCCCAGGCCTCCAAATGCCCACCTACATGGTCAGTGTTTTGGTCGGGCTCTTCGCAGTCTTGGTTCAATACGATGCCGTGGCCTTGCCAACCCCCCCAATTTCATGTCGCGCGCAATGTGTCTTGTCCGGATCAGGTCGAGAGAACCCTTGCTAACCATTCTCTAGGCCAACGGGACTACGATGCCTATGCAGTCGCTGCCAATCGGTGTCGCCTCCGCCACGGCGCCGATGAACCCGATCGTGGTGCAACAGCCAGGCTTCAACCCGATGATGGTTCAGAACCACTGTCTCCCGGGCGGCCCGCCGCTTATGCTTCCGAACCCTCATCAGGTTTACCCGATCACAGGTATTCCTCCTCACATGTCTGCCGTTCCGGCCCAACCGCCTGTCCACGTCGAGCCCGCAATGGGTGTTGGCTTGACGCCCAACGAGACGATTGCACAGAACATGCGGATTGCACAGAATAACCAAGCGTACGAGCCGCAGGATTTCAAACCCGCTGATCCAAACCCGTACCGCATGTACTGGTTCCGCGAGCTGGACGGCCACTGGGCGCTGTTCCACCGCCGCCAGATCGATCGCCTCGACATACGCTGGTATCGCACCGACGACGGCGTCTTTTACGCTATTCGTCTCTCGGAATGAAGGAAGTATCATGGACCACGGCTCTTTTAGTGGGTTGCCCCAATGTTGCTCTGGCTCGGTCTAAATGTTAATTAACATGGAATTAGTTACGGCAGCAGTTTCCTTTATTCTCATCGAATTTGTTTCTAGGTGGCAACTCTTCGTCTTTTACGGCCACCTGCAGGGGTATACGGGTTGGGTTCACACGGGAGGAAGCATCATAACGGAAGGATCTCGTTATTGATGACGACGGCGTAACGGTCTGCATCAGAAATTCGAGGATGATTCGGCCTGGAGTTGGTGGTTGCCTCGATTTCGAGTCTTGGTCTCCGGTACTTTGGTACATGTGGTTTTAAGGGTAGTGTGATGGAAATGACTACTTCCAGGAACGCTTGAATATGCTGTTTGTGTTGTTCTATGGCGGAGTCCATGTCAATGACGGTCTTGAGCAGTGGAAGTCGACGGCCGAAAAGGAAATGTGAGGCTGAAAGACCTCTCACATGCAAGCACAACCCCTGCTGTGCAGCCGGCTTGGCAACCGCCCCTGCTGAACACCGCTTTCCCGATCTCAGCGGGGCTGCGTTAGCGCAGATCTTTGTGACCATTGGCCCCTGATGATGACGAGCATGCCAAGAGCAGCAGCTTCCCGAATCCGGAATTGAAACGCCGGTGGCTCGGCAAGCTCGAGTCGGATCGACCCTCATCTCCCCACCCTTCCCGGACATTCCCCGGATAACTGAGACCTCACCTCAACTATGAGTTACACCTCAATCAATCTCACTCAACAGTTAATTGAACGAATCTGACTTGGGACGAAGTACTCCATAAGACCTATGCCCATTCAAAACACCTATATATAAACCTCTCCCTCTGTTCTCCGTCATACGAACTATCCACACAGGAACGAATAGCAAAGCCAAAAAAAAAAAAGAAGAAACGATGCTCCTCATCGGCCTAACCGGCTCCATCGCCACGGGCAAATCCACCGTCTCCTCCATCCTCTCCCAACCCCCCTATTCCCTCCCAATCATCGACGCCGACCTGCTCGCCCGAGAGGTCGTCGAGCCCGGCACGCCCGGCTACAAGGCCATCGTCGCGCACTTCGGCCCTTCCACCCCAGACCTCCTCATCCCCGCCACCACCACCACCACCCTCCACGACGACATCGACAGCCCCAACAGCCCCAACAACATGCCGGAGAACGGGCCCCGCGGCCTCGGCCGCCCGCTCAATCGCGCCGCGCTCGGCCGCAGGGTCTTCGGCGACGACCCGGCCCGCCGCGCCGACCGCGCCGTGCTCAACGGCATCGTGCACCCGGCGGTGCGCCGCGCCATGGCGCGCGCCGTGCTGAGCGCCTACGCGAGGGGCTGCCGCGCGGTGGTGCTGGACGTGCCGCTGCTGTTTGAGAGCCGGCTGGACCGGTTCGTCGGCACGGTGATGGTGGTGGCGGTCAAAGATCCCGCGGTGCAGATGGAGAGGCTGCGGCGGAGGGATCCGCATCTGAGCGCGGAGGATGCGGAGAACCGGGTGCGGAGTCAGGGGGATGTGAGGGAGAAGGCGAGGAGGTGTGAGGGGAGAGGGAAGGGCAGGGGGGTGGTGGTTTGGAATGATGCGGGGAGGGACGAGTTGGAGGGGGAGGTGAGGAGGGTGATGGAGGAGGTGGAGAGGTGTAGTCCGCGGTGGTGGAGTTGGTTGTTGTGGGTGTGTCCGCCGGTGGCGGCGCTGTTGGCGGCTTGGGGGTTTTGGAGGAATGTGAGGATTAATAGGGCGTGGGAGGAGCAGGAGTTGAGGGAGAGGTCGAAGTTGTGAGATGGGGTCGAGGTTTTGAGGGAGGGTCAGGGTTGGGTAGTTGAGTGAGTACGTCGCTGCGACGATGTGCTTGTCTTATCTGCGTTGTTCGGCAGCTGGCTTGTTTCGTTCAGCTAGTTGTGCCTGCTGCTTTTGGCGGCGACGACTAAGCGGTTACATTTTGCACCCACAACATTAATTCGAGTTCTCATTGTGGGAAGTAACCATTTATTTTCTGCTTCTTTGCCTGGCTGTCAATCGAGGTCAATCAATACCATCACAAATCGCATCGCTTCGGTGAAGGTATCGGTTTGGTCTCTGGCTCAGACTGCGATTTCTACCCCATCAACATTCATCAAAACCACCACTTTCATACGAAACGGCACATCGATCGACAATCTAGTCGCCGTCGACCGATTCCCTTCTGGTTCTGGTTTGTTTTCTCTATTGGAGTGCCTGAGCTCTACCGCCGTTCGTCTTTTGTCAGCGAATTGACATCTCCATCAGTTTTATCCGCCATCTCGAGCCACCACGATGCCTCCGCATTCTGTATTCGAATGGATCGTTGGCCAAAATCTCCCAAGAGAGAAAAAGCGGCCGTCCAAACAGCAATTTGTTCGGATTGAGATGTCCACCGACGACGAGGCCGATACCGATTCCGTCACCGTTACCTACCCGCGTAATAGTGCTGGTCGACGGCAGAAGAAGCACAAAAGGCGCAAGGCACCTAGCCCGCCCAGCCCACCCAGTCCACCCGAAGAGAAAAGAGTTACATTTAGAGACAAACCGCTCAAGTCTGCCTTGAAGAAATCGCGCCAGCCGTCGTCCTCGGGAGGCGTCCTCAAACGCCTCTTCGGAGGCCTCGTCGGAAGAGTTCAGTGATTCCAGCGACGATGAGAGCAGCGAGGAAGAACCAAAGCCGAAGCCTAGGCCCAAGAAGACGAAGAAAAAGGCGAAGAAGTCGGAACCGTCTGACAGCGAGGCAAGCAGCGGCAATGAGAGTTCCGAGCCCGAGAAACACAAACATCGGAACTGCGCTTGCTCGTGTTGCGTGGCCGGGCTGATGCTGCTGGCCAAGATGGACGAGATCAACAAGAAGGGCAAGAGCAGTGAGGCTCCGTCGGCTGAAGAAAATAAGTCGAGCCCAGAGAAGAACGGAAAGGGGAAGCAGGGCGAGGACAAGGGCAATAGTAACGGAAAAGAAAACAAGGGCGGGGATAAGGGCAATGGGCAAGGCTCCCAGGGCAAGAAGGGGAAGAAAGAGAAGGAGGAGTCGGAGACAGAGGCTGAAACCGAGACTTCCGCCGCCACCGCTACCTCGACTTGTGAGACGGCGACCGAGTCTGAGCCGGAGGCACCGAAATCGAAGAAAAACAAGAACAAAAAGGAGAACGAGGAGAAGCAAGCGGCTAAGAATAAAGCCGAGTCAAACAGCGGCGATAAGCCAAAAGAGGTCAAGAAATCCGAAGCTGAAAAGGGCGAGGAGAAGAAAAATGAGGGCAAGGCCAAAGACGACAAGGCCGAGAATACCGGCTCCAAGCAAGATGGCACCGTCGACGACAAAAAACCCGAGCCACAGCCTCACCCAAATCTCATTTTGCCCGTCCGTGAGCGCAACCTTCAGATGCAACACGTGGTCGAAGACCCTGCCCGAGACACGCCTCCCAATGCCTACTTCGACAACGACAAAAATGTCTGTCGAGTCTACCATGGACCTTACTGGGGGTACCCCTACGGCCAACCCTATCCCCCGGGAGGACCCGGTCCGCAATACCCGGCTCCGGGCTGGCCGCCGGCTCCCGACACACAGGCCATGCACGGCCGTCATCCTAGCGCAGCGCCAATCCCTCCCGGGTATCCGCCTGCCCCTCAACCACCGACCCCCATGCCCTACCCAGCCTGGGGCCAGCCATACGGGCCGTACCCGCCAATTCCCCCTCCGTACGGCAGCGCAACCCAACGTCCGGTGGGACTGTCAGGCATCCCGGCCAGCCCCGGCGGTGCGGAGGCCCTTCGTCGACAAGGCTTCGCCCTCGACCCGCTGTATGCTGATTACTTCAAGATTGATAAAAAGGAGAGCGATGATAAGCCCTATTTTAGAATGGGCGACGAGGACAAGAAGCCTTCTGATGAACAGAGATCGGGCAAGGGCAACAACGGTGTGCAGTGGAGCACCCCGAAGTCGAACTGGGCCAAGCTCCCGAGCAACAGGAGCAAGAATGGCTCCAACACAGGCAATAGAAACAATCATGGCAATGGCAATGGCGGAAACAACGGGGGGAACACCAACAATTCCAACAACAATAATCGGGGACGAAACAACAACAGGAACTCCAACAACGGGAACTTCAACAACGGAAATTCCAACAACGACGGAAATTCCAGCAACAACGGAAACTCCAACGGTAACAACAACAATACCAACGGTGGTGGTAATGACAACAAGGGCAACTCTAACGACAACAACAACAACAACAACGACGACGACAACGACGACGACAACAACAACAACAACAACAACAACAACAACAACAACAACAACAACGACAGCAACAACGATACCAACAACAACGACACCAACAATGACGACAACAACAACAACGACAACAACAACAACGACACCAACAACAACGACACCAACAACAACGGCACCAGCCAATCAACCGGCTGGTCCGCCTTCAACAACAACAACAACAACAACAACAACAACAACAACAACAACAACGACAACAAAACCCCTTCCCCCAACCTCCAACCCGCGCCCACGGCCAGCATGCCCGGCAGCTGGTCGTCGCCCCCGGGCAAGGACAACATCACGTGGCATGGCGGCGGCGGAGACGACAGTGGTGGCGGCAACGGTGGCGGCAACGGTAGTGGCGGCTGGTGGGGCGACAAGTCTGCCGCGCAGAATACCGCGAATTGGTGACGCGCGGCCGCCGGGGCGGCGGTCGTCGGTCTGCCCCTGCTTGTTGTGTGGGGGGGTTGGGCGGGGCTGTCGGTCCGTGGTTGAAGTGGGTAGATGGGTGGATGGGTGGGTGTCTCCTCCTTTGTTTGTTTGTGAGGTGGCTCAGGGAACGGGTTGGTTGGTGATGGGATCGGCGGGATCGCGCTTTAATAGGGTTGCTGCGAGTGCGAGTGCGAGATGATATGGCATGACATGGCATGGCATAAGACGGGTGGGAATGGGTGGTGGGGTTGTTATGTCTTTGCCGGTTAGGTGTTGTCTGTGTGGCTGGGATGAGTTGGCGTTTACTTGCTTGGGGTTTTGGTGGCTATGGGAAGGGTGACCATGGGAAGGGAAGGTATCAAGGCGGACTCGGGCACTTGGAGCTTAGGATGAGCCCGGGACGGTTCTAGGCGAATGGGCAGTGAGTGTGATACTCTGCCTGCTGGAGGCTCCCGCCGTGGTTTCTCGTCACTTTCACCCTGAAGGGAGGAGGCGTCGAGCACCTCGGGCTGGCGATTGTTCCCCCATTCTGGGAGGCAGGGATAAGAAGTGGTCGAGGGCTTGCTGTGTATGGTTCATAATGAGCTGACGGTAGACCAGCTACGGCTGGCAATGTATAGTGGAATATGTATAAATCTAATTACTTTCTCAAGACTCCGTTTCTTCACAGGTGCCGTCAAACACATCCACCATCAAGCTGGCGCCACGAGATCTTCTGCCGAATACGCCTTCAGATGGTAGGTAGTAGACCTAGGGAATGCGGCAAGGCAATATATGCATGTACTGTACTCAGGCAGGGATAGCAAGTTAAGAAAGCATAATTGAGTGGCATTGCACGATAACTGAATCCCCGTCCCAGCAAACGCAACTAGCATACAAAAAACAGGCAACCCCTTTTCTGTAAACCATCTAGGCCGCGGACCAAAGCCGCATCTCAAACAGGTAGCCGAGACAGCATACTGAGGATAAGGGCATGGACTAGGAAACCCCTTTTTTTGCCCTTCTCTATAGAGGGGAATGGCGATGCGAAATAACAATCTTGAAGCAAAGCACTACAGCCAATCCCCGACGCAGACCTATGATGGCCCAGACCCGAGGCTTACTCCTCGTCGGACTCCTCCTCGGCCTCCTGGAGCCACTTGATGAAAGGCTCGGCGGCCTTGCGGACCTTCTTGGAGGTGGACAGGTCGACGTACTTCTTGGAAGCCTTGGAGCCCCACTTGGTGGCGACCTCCTCAGAGATGAGGTCGTGGTGGTAGTAGAGCTGCAGGATCTTGACGACCTTCTCGTACACGTCCGGGTGCTTCTCGCTGAGGGTGCCAATAAGACGCTCGGTGCCGCCGAGGAGGGCCTTCTCGTGACGCTCAGACGTGATGATCTAGGAAAATGATTAGAATACTGTGTGTGTATGTGCATATCAAGTTGGGAAAAAAGCATACCCTCTTCAGCATCGGCGCGCGCTTGCCGATCTGGGCGCAGATGTTCTCGTCAAAGACGGTCTGCACAAGCACGAGAATGGTGCGGTGCTTGGTCTCGATGCCCAGCTCCTTGGCCTTGACGTAAATGTCAATGTCGTCAACGTTAGCGACGCCGCCCTTAGTCTCGGCCTCTTCCATGATCCAGGTGCCCAGCTGGTCGTAGACGGTGTTTCCACCGCCCTCGCCCTCCTCATCCTCGTCGTCGCCGTTCAAAACGAGCTTCTGCTTGAACTCGCCGGGGAGCTGCTGCTGGCGTGCCTTGACGGCCTCCTCGCTCATGTCCACAGCCCAGTCGTCGTCCTTGATCTCGACCTGCTTGTTCTCGAGGACGTGAGCCTCGGACTTGATCTTGCGGGTCAAGGCGTCGTCGTCACTCTCGATGCCCTTGTCGTCGGCCAGGGGCGAGCCCTGGTCCGAGTTATCGTCGCCTCCAGAGTTCTCTTCGCCCTTGCCGTTCTGCTTGGCCTTGCGAGCGGCACGGCGCTCGGCCTTGTCCTTCTTGGTCTTCTTGGGAACGTTCTTGAGCATGAAGCCGCTGAGCTTCAGGCGCAAGTCGACCTCGGAGCGCTGGCCACAGGCCTTGCAGTCGAGCATGATGCGTCCATCCTTGATGTGGACGTCGGTCTCGGGATTCTTGCACTTTTTGCAGAGAACGAACTTGGAGATGAACCCGTCCAGGAGCTCCTGGAGTTTGTTGGCCTCGTGGGCGCCATTGATGATCCAGCGGTCGTCGGCGGGGTCAAGGTTGGTCTGAGCGCCAAGCTCGAAGCCAAAGTACTTGATCAAGTAGGAGCCCGGACGGGCCAGAGACTGGGCGACGCTGGTCAGGTTGACAACAACGGTCTTGATTCCGTTGCCCTTGCCCTCGATCTTGGTCTGGAGACGCTCCATCTTGTAGCGATAGAAAGGGTCGCTGACATCGCGGCGGACGTTGACGAGGGAAGCCATGGTTGCGGTGTTGGACGGTGGTGACGGGTGAACTGGCTGGGTCGAGTGGACGGGATCTTGGATCTGGTATACCGGGGCGTTGCGAGAGTCTGTGGCACTCTAGCAGGAGCGGATTATTGGCGAGGATTCCAAGGGCGAAGCGGGGACTGGGCGTCAGTAAGGTGCGAGAGGCGTTGACATAGGGTAAATCCGGTGACAGTCGGCGGCGTGCATGAACGCTGAAAGACGGCGGCGGGCTCTTCGGATCTTCAACCGTCGGAACTGTTGGGACTACAAGGTTTCCGCGCTATGCGAAACGGACGCAGCTCGAGCGGGGGATTGTGTCGGAAGACGGTTGCCTCTTCGTGCTGATACATAAACAACGCTTTGCTGCGTATCGAAGTTGGGTGTGGTACTGCTGTCGGCGTAGCCGGGACGATGGCAGAGTAATGGAGACTTGGTAGTTGACGGGCTGTCAAAATGCAAAATTTGCTCGTGGGATGCTCGGAGTTTAGAGTGTTGCGGAGAGCCCAAGTCGGGAGGTGGAACCGGCGGAGGGTTTGACTGCCCAGCGATGGATGACACGGCTGAGGATGGTAGAGTACTGAGGCGGTTGATGCCTGGGAAAACGCTTTGGAAAAAGTCCAAAGACGATGGATTTGAAAATGGTTGGCTTTTTTGTTTTTTAGGAATCGCGGAGATGTGGTTTGTTGGAGAAAGTTTTCAGGGCGCAGAAAAGAGAAACGTTTTTGAGAAGGCGGCAAGGTTTGGTGGAGAAAGGGAATCAGGAACACAGGCGATCCAGGCCTGAGGCAACCGCGCTAAGAACGGTGCTTCGTTGCCCCATCCCCGCCCGGATGAAGAGCCTGATCGGGTGGACCTGGAAGTCGCTGGAAGTCGCCCCCCCACGACTCGGCCCTTTCCATTGTGACTCGGCCCCTCGGCTTTTGCGAGTCGACACAGGAGGTATTGTGAGCCGTCCTGCCTGCCACGGCGCCTGGCCTTTTGAAGAAATTTGATTGATTTCTGAAAGCCACTCGATATTAAATTTCAAGCTGCATACAATGACCAAGACAATGATCACTCTGTAACAAGTAACTCCGGATACCCAAATCCCACCAACCCCTCCAACCCCTTGTCCGGATTAATGGCCCTGCAGCCATGTGCCACAGTGAGTGGATTCCGGGATCCCCAACTTGCATTCGAAACACAACGGGTCACGGCGCCCCAGCTCGCCCGAGTGGATTGCGATGGATCCACGTGCCAGGTCTTCTGCAGAGGACATCGGATTACTGTGGACATACGGGTGCTGCCTGGCATGTTTTGTATTTACTGGTCGTACATACATAGTTATAGGTCGTACATACATAGTTATATCCAACATGGTTCATCCAAGTCTCGTCAGGCCTCGCCCGACTCCTTCGGCATCGTGCTGATCAGCGCCCGTTTGCCCAGGCAATCTTTTCTGGTTGGACGGGGTTTTGACTCGGGTTTCGCTGGGGCCGCAACGGCAAAGTCAGCCAGTCCGGCGCACCCGCGAGGGGCTGTGGTACCCAAGCACACCAGCCAGGCGTTGTCGACTCGGTGCTCTGCGCGCCCAGCGGCTTGTTGGCAGGCTGGCAGGTCCTACTTCCCACCCATCTCTTCCAACGGCTCAAACCTCAGTCGACACCTCTGCCCCGCTGGGCGCGACGAGATCAGCTGATCCGACATCTCCATGTCGGCGGCCGTCATGCTCGGGTCCGGGAGCGTGGTAAACCTGGAGTAGACAGCCTGGAGCAACAGCTTCATCTCGGCCAGTGCCAGGCTGTGCCGCACGAAAAGAAGAAAAGAACTTGTCAGCAAATCCGGTCATTTCTCACCCAACCCCGTCACACACGATAACACCAGGAGTGAGTGAGTGGGTGTGTGCACTGTGTAAGTAAGGCACAGAATTGCAACCAAAAAAAGGAAAACCAAAAAAAAAACGTACTGCTTGCCCACACACCCCCTCCCGCCACTCGCAAACGCAAAGAACCTCCTCTTCCGCTCCGCATCCCCCTCGGGCGCCAGCCACCGCTCGGGCCGGAATGCGTCCGGCTCCGGGAACACCGCGCCGCCGTCCATGCGCTGCACCGAATAAGCCTGGCAGCTGACCGCGGTTCCCTGCGGCAAGAAAAACCCATCGATGCTCCGCCCCCCGGCCGGCACGTAGCGCGGGAGGGACATGGGGATGGGCGGGAAGCAGCGCAGGCCCTCCAGGACGACGGCGTCGAGGTAGGGCAGCTTGTCGAAGTTTGTTCTTCCGGGGATGGTGAGGAGTTCGTGCTGTAGTTTGCGCTGGTAGGGTAGGGAGCGCGGCTGGGAGAGCTCCCACATCAGGAAGCAGAGCGCGTCGCCCGTGGTGTCGATGCCCGCGGCCATGTGGTCGAGGCACTCGGCCGCGATGTCCAGGGGGTCGAGGTTGTTGTGGCTGGGATTGGGCGGCGCCTGCAGGCGGTTGAGGAGTGTGAATGGCGCTGTGTCCGTGAGGGCACACGTGTCGAGCACGAAGTCGTCGGCTAGGGGTGTTTCCCGTGGTTTGGCGAAGAGATAGAGGACCTTGCCGAGGATTTTGTGGGCGGTTGGCCAGTAGTATTGGAAGAGCCGGTCTGGCGGGCTTGTGAGTGGCAGATTCGGAGATTGGGTGGAAAGTCGGACGTACTTTGAAGGCTGTCGTCAAAGGTCACTTCGCGCATGATCTCCTCGTCCTTGCTGTTGAGGAGGGAGTCTGTCCCGTTGGGATGGAAGAGGTGGTGAGTGACGCAGTCGAAAGCGTACGAGTGAAGGCCTGGCGCGTGGTCTGGTTAGAGCCGGTCTCCAGTCACCTAGTTTATGGGCGTATACTAATCTAGGGAATATGTCAGCAAAATGTCAACGGTCAGCAAGTGAGGAGGACACACATAGAGATCCAGGCTTGCGCCAACGGACTCGGAACACCTCTTGACGAAGTTGCCAGCACGGTCAGCAATCCCATCAAGCGACTGTGGCCGGACGACGTTGGTGTTGGCGTAACGGTCCGCGAGGATGCGTTTCCTCTTTGCGTGCTGATAAGGTCAGACTTTTTAGGGATTATCATGTGGTGCATTGAGAAGGGCCTCACATCGTCCTTATTCAGGGTGGTAAACATGGTCCTATACCTGGCCTCAGTACCAATTGTTCAGTTGCTTTGACCACCCGGCCCACACAGCATACCGTCTCCCATAGACCTTGAACATATCATAGAACTCGGTCTTATCGTAGCCACTCCCCCCAGAGCAGTAGATCTCCTTGACCGCCGCGGCTGAGGCGAAAACAGCCTCGTTTGGGGCAATCCGGACTGTAGGTCCATACTTGAGGTGTAGGTGATGAACGTAGCGAGTCCTATTTGTCCTGAACTCGTGCCATTTGAGCACCAGGGTGGTGAACTTGGCGTACCATGGTCCTGGGATTTTGTTGAGTGGCGATGTGAGACGTTGGCGGAGGGAGTGGACGGCGAGGAGGAGGACGACGGCGGAGATGAGGAGCGGGGAGAGCATGTTGCTGGTGTGAGTTGGTCTATCCAACTGGCATGTTGAAATGCTTCCTTTCTCTTTGTGAGGTTTTGGAAATCACCGGGCTTGGCCGGGCGATGTCATGAGGGCCACAGGGCACAGGGATGGGCTGGAGTCAGCTAGTACGGAGGGGTAACCGGCGTGCACGGGCCCGTAATGCCGGTATCAATGCCGGATGCCCGGGGTAATCAGGGGTTGGATGCGATATGTTGAAGTGTAGTTGTTTTCGTGGACACGTTAGAAGCGTAGCTAGGTTTTGATATTCTGGCTTTAGGTACAAAGAATATCAAGCATTGAAGCTAGAACTACTCTGCTGACCCTGCAGCTCAAAGTTTCCAACCGCCCTCTTGGTCATTCTACCCCTCCCGAACGTCCAAGATCTCAAGCTCAAGCTCAATCTCAACCTTGGGCAAGCGCTGAGTCCTTACTTTGCCTGCGGCGGATATTCTTTGCCATCAATCTCGATCTTGGGCTCGCAAGTGCACCACTTATCTTCGGGGAGGTCTGCGAAAACAGAGGCAACATGGCTGCCGCAGCCGTACCAGGCCTGCTTGTCTGTATCGGCTGTCAGTGCCGGGTTTTAGTTGTTACGAGGGATTGAGTGGGCCTTACTGCAGGTTTGACAGATGGTACCCATGCACATAGTGATGGTATTGGAGTTGAAGTTGGGATTGGTGTTGGTGTTGGTGTTTGGGTTGGAACGAGTTAAACGAGTTGGGATGGTGAGGTCTGGTTGTTGCTGCTGTTGTTGCTGCTGCTACCCGTCACTTTCCGCTAGCCTCGAGATATGACAATATATGTACTCGAACTTGTCTCCGAACCGCCCCGTTAGTAATGCGGCAAAAGGGTCGCCGAATCGTGAGATTGTGAAAAAGACCCCACCATCATAGTCGCCGATTGTAGCGGGGTTTGGTGGGGTGCTCCGGTACCGCGTATCTTTCAGTTGCCGGTAACTGTGTTGTAAGTTACACTCCAGGACTTGTTCCCCGCGACCCCGATCCCCGAGACCCGCGACATCCGGCCAACAACGACGAGGTACTCAGTCTACTTCAGCTCGGCCAGGAACCGGGCCACCCGATCCACGAGCCACTCCTGTCCTGCCTCGTTGTCCACTCGGTGATTTGCGCCTGGAATAAGGCCGCTGAGCTCGCTCGCAATGCCAGGCTTGCAGAAGTTCTTCCATTTCCTGACCATTCTCATGACGTCAATCTCGGCCGGCACGCACTCGTCCTTCTCTGAAGGCACAATCAGTACCGGCTGCTCCAGCTTGCCCCAGATTTCGACTAGCTTGTTGTCGGGCAGGTCCGACGAGAAGTAATCATCGTCGCCCCTAGGTAGAATTCATCAGTTTCGTGTCTCCAAAGTGCTCAGCAGTACGTAAGAGATGGAATGGAATAGATAACAAAAAGAAGAAGAAAACAAAATGAAGAACTCACCCAACCCCGGCCAGCGAAGCCCACCGATACGCAGTAATCGGCCCATCATCCCTCCACCCCTTCGGCATTACCTCCCTATCCATAACCACCGCCCCCTTCCCCTCCCTCACCAACCCCTCCGCCACCTCCAACGAAGCCCTCACCTCGGTCTCATCCTCCCCCATCCCAATCGCCTCCCGATCCGACACCGGCCCCTGCAAAATCAACCCATCCACCTCGGCCCCCTCCCATCCCCCATCCCCCTCCCTCAAAGCAGCCGCGTACGCCAAACAGTCCTGACACCCCGTGCTATGGCCCATCAGCACCACCCTTCGCATCCCCCTCCCCCCTCCGCTGCCGAACGGCGCAGGTAGCGCACCAGCGCGCTCAGCTCACGCGCGTCGCGCGCCAGCGAGGATGTCCCAAACCCCGTGAAGGCGCTGCTCAGCCGCGCTTCGAACACGGCATATCTCTCGGACTCCTGTGGTAGGGTGGTGGTGGTGGTGGTGAGGAGGAGGTGTTCGGCGAGGCGGCGCGGGTAGGGGATGGTGTGGGGCCCGTCGCCGAGGCCGCCGATGAAGATGAGGGCGTTTTGGGGTCGGGGTGTTTGGTCTTTGTTTTGGTCTTTGTTTGAGGGGAGGTGTTCGTAGGTTTGGTCGAAGCGGTTGGGGTGGTTGGCGGAGGGGTAGTGGTGGACTTGGACGGGGTAGGAGGGAGGAGGGGGTTTGGCGGTGGTAGACATTTTGGGGGGATGTGGAAAATGTGAGTAAATGGTGTGGTGGGAGTGTCGAACGAGGTTGTGTGTTTGAAGAGGAAAGCCGGGTTGTAACTTGGCGAGGAGACGACGTTGAGACATGAAGCTTTTTGGCTATCAAGGTGCGCAGGCAAGATGTAAACTGACGACCGGAACTGCGGGGTCAGCTGTTGATCTGCATGGGCGTACGAATATACCCGAACCCTTGAAACGGCAATCTCTTCTTTCACCCTCCCATGTTTAAAGGACTAAGATAATTTACATATATATCTCTTATATCGTCGATGTCTGGATAAGTTGCACCTTTCCCTCGCCCGGGTGTTCCCCCGAGACACACTCTTGGCCTATATACCGTCGAGAATAGAAACGACCATCTGGCGACCATCCGGTCTGAACCGTAAAAGATGCAAGATTAGCTAGGTGTTTGACTGTCCAGAGGACTGGTAGTCATAGTAAAATGGAAGTCAAGGGCATCTCTACTTTCAACCGACACACACTCCAGCATCACCTTACCCCGTTCCACGCCGGTCACCGCATTTCCGCCATCCCAAGATGAATGAATACAATCCAACATCGCCAACCGGCCGATTTCTATGCTTGTTTTGTACCGTACTGTATAACAATGCACCCCGCAGTGCACCATGCAACTACCACCACAACCACACTCCCCCTTCTTCCACCAGATCTACACCCCCAACCCCAGCCTCACATTACCATCTAACCAGCCAACCAACCAACCAACCACCCAGCCCACCACCTTCCACGACCCCCCTCGCAGGCCCATCTAACCTCCCCATCTCACCTATTTCTAGCAGCAGCGCCCTCCTCCGCCGCCAAATCCCTCTCCACCATCTCGATCGCCCCCAGGCTCGGAAACCGCTTCTGGAAATCCCTTACATAGTCATCCTTCTCCGCCGCCGTCATCCTCAGCAGCGCCGACCCCTGACCGCCGGGCAGATCCACCGCCAGCAGCGCCTCAGAGCCACTGCCGATACCACTACCACTACCAACACCGTTACTACTCCCCGCAGCAGCAGCAGCAGAGGTAAGAGCATTGGTGGAAGCAGGGCCCCTAAGTTTGGGAGACGAGATCCCCCGCGCGTTAGCCGATAGGTCCGGCATGAGCGGCGTCATTTTCGTCGGGGAGGGGGGCCGTCCGCCAGCGCCTGGTAAAGGCTTGTTGAGGTGGGTGGGTTTCGGGGGCGCCGGTGGGCGGCTGCTGCCGGTGGTGGTGGAGGCCATTGTGCGGCCGGTGGCGGAGGGGTCTACCGCCTATGGCTGGCGACGGGCGGGGCGGTTGCGGTGGTTGTTGTTGCCCGCCTGTGATCTGCCCGCCGGTGGGCTTCCGTGGTACGGCTGGTTTGTTGGGTGGGCCTTCGCTCGGGTTGGGCGGGGCGGCGGCGGTGGCGGCGGCGTCCGAGTAGTGGCCATAGCCCTGGGCGGTGCGCGTGACGGTGGTGGAGGCGCGGTTGCTCTCGTCGATAAGGCTTTGGACCTTGTTCTGGATGGAGGCGACGCGCGAGACGCCACCGATGCTCTTGGGCGGGGGCACAGGCGGGCCACCACTACCACCACCACCACCAGCGCCGCCGGTCCGCTGGCCCACGCGCTGCCGGTACTCAGCCTGCGCAGCGGCCACGCGTGCTTCCTCCTGCGCGAGCATGCGCGCCTCCTGCTCGCGGCGCATTTCGGGCGTCATGTCTTCCCATTCCGGTGACTGGCCGTCGTCGCTGCGACCGTCGACGGCTTCGGATCCGGCGATGGGCGTGAGAGTGTGGCGATCGTGGTGTTCGAGGTCTTTGAGTGGAGAAGGGGTACGCGGCTGGGGTGGGCCGGTCGTGTTGGCCTCGAACCGCTTGAAGGCGTCGCCGAACTTGCCGGCGAGGATGTTCTTGGTGCCGGCGCCGAGCGACGAGAGGCTGCCCCGCTTGGGGTGTTGCTTGGAGAACTTGTCCTTTTTCGGGTCCCAGTCCTCCATCGCGCGGAGGAACTCCACGTTGGACTCGATGTTTGTTTCTTCGTCCGGACTCGGCGGTTGGCTCCTCTCCAACGAGTGTCGTGGAGACGGCAAAGCGGGAGACTTGGCTCTTGTCTCCTGTTCCCGCAGAAACTCGAGGTTGGATTCTAGGTGTGTGCTGACGGGTCTTGGCCTTACGGTAAGTCGAGACCCCGGCCTGACCGGATCGAGTTGGTCCAGGTTCGGCCGCCCACCTTCTAGTGACGGCCTCGACGACGAGGGGGTGGCGTGCGTGTGTTTGTTGGGCAACCACGCCCTGGAACGAGGGCGTCCGGGAACCCGTTCCTTCGCCAAGGGCCGGCGGGTTTGGGCTAGCCAGAGCCGGCCGGGGAACGCTCGCTGCTCGGTGGCGGTCACTGGGCGGGAAACGCTGGATCTGGTACGGCGCAACTTGTTCCAAGGACGGCGACGTCATCGTCCCTATTGACACCATCGCCGGCTTAGAGGCGGCGGTGGGGTCTGTGCCGAGAGAGCTTGCAGTTCAGGGGTGTTCGAAATGATGGTCGATGCACGGCTGACCTCGCGCGGTTTTGAGGGGGCCGTAGCTGATTTAAGGGGCGGAGACATGATCGACGGGGTTTGGTCTGCTAAATATAGTAATGACCATCAGACGGCCTCGGGCTCGGTGCAGCAGGCGCAGAAGAGGGAGGGGGCTTCACCTGGAACGCCTCATCTGCCAATCTTTCGGCAACCCGCTGTGACAGGTCCTTTGGTTGTAGTGGGGAGTTGGTCAAGCCGTCATCAAACTCAAACTTCTGCCCCTTGTCGTGAAGCAGGGAGAATTGATCCAGGGTCGGGAACTTGCTGGACAGCTCGTCGCCCTTCACCGCGGCCCTGGAGTCAAGGGCAGCAAAGGGGTCACCGTCGGTCACCTTGGGAGACGGACTAGGCCGGTTCGGTTGCGGCGACTGGGCAACAGGTACCCTCCCCCGTCGCATGCGCTCAACTTCGGGGACCACCGGTTGGTGCTGAGTTGGTTGTGGGGAGAAGACGGCGCCAACAGCCGGCGGAGACTTGGCCCCGTGGGGGTCGGGCAGAGGTTGGTCGCGCCGGTGGGCGTCCGCTTGCGATTTGCTCGAGTAGATCTGGTGGGCACAAGTAAGTCATAAGCGGGGGGGCAAAAGGGCTAGCTCTAATTCTCACATCCTTGACCGGAGGCTCTCGATTTTGCATTGCGCAAGCCTCACGGAGCACCTGATAAAATTGGGTCTGACCTGCGGGTTCTCGCGCAGCATCCAGGCTGCTTATCATCAGCACTCCGCGGCACGCGAACGGTGTCTTCCAGCCTTACCAATGAGCCCCTTAAGCCTGTCCGAAAAGGCAGGGTGGCTGGGGAACCGATAGCTCGCATTAAGGATGGCAAGTTGCCCCTGTTCCTCAAACGGCGTTGTGTAGTAGCAGAGCTTGTAGAGCAGGACGCCGAGCGCCCAGATGTCGGACTTCTCGTCAATGGGCTGCTTCCTGTAGACGTCGACCATCTCGGGACTCCGGTATTGCATGGTCGTGTGTTTTTGCACGTCTTCGTCCATGGCGCGGCACTCGGCGGTAGTAGTGGGCGCGGCACGCGGGGGGGCTGCGGATCCGAAGTCGCAGAGCTTGAACTTGCGGGCGGACCCGACCATGGTGATGAGCACATTCTCGACTTTCAGATCGCGGTGTAGGAGTGCCGGGCGCAGGTAGTGCATGCAGGCGACGCCCTCGGCGACATCGGCAAAGATATTGAGGATCTCGGGCTCGGTCAGGCGGTGCTGTAGGCGCGTGTTCATAAAGTCGATCAGCCCACCGCCGTTGCAGTATTCCATGAGCAGGAAGACCTCGTAGCCGCCGCCGCGCAGCTCCGAGGCGTGCGAGTCGATGTAGGTGACAATGGCGCGGTGGCCCTTGAGACGCTTCATGGTCTCGACCTCGGTGCGCATCCCCCGTAGCGAGTCCTTGTCCGGACCGCCACCCGCTTCAGCACGGCCTGATCCGTCCCGTTGATGGGGGTCGGCATCTTGACCAGGTACACGTGTGCGAAGCCGCCTTCGGAGAGGTATTTCTGGATGACCACGCGGTGGCTTCCCACTTGTATCTTAGTCCCGGGCGAGAAGGTACCGGCCGGGGCACCACCAGCAGCCACCGGCGCGGGGGCGGCGTGGCCTGCCCCGTAGTTTGCGGGCGCCGCATGGCCGTACGACGCCATTTGTGGTTTCGTTTCTCTGCTCTTTCTCGATCTCCTAGACAGAAGGAGGAATCCCAATTTTCGGGGCGTCAGTGGAGGGGGTCGGGTCGGGGGGCGCAGGGAACGGGAAACGGGATACGGCGGTGGGAGTCGGAGGAGAGAAGGTCGGTACTTGGGGCGGAGTCGGAGAGCTTGCTCAGGTCATCGAGGGGAGCGTCGTCGTGAGAGATTCGTTTACGATACAGGATTCATGGCCGCGGTCCTCGCCGGTCCTCGCAAAGAAAGCACAACGTAGACTGGATCGGAGAGCGGGATGAGGAAGAACAAGTCCCGACTTGGAGGCAGAGTTTCGAGGTTGAATGTCCATGCCAGGTACCGACAATACACCCACCGCCGCCGACACCCTGCGTTGGCCAAGTGGGGCCAGCTGGCATTTGGGCTTGGCGGGTGACCTCTGTGGGCCAGGGACGGAGGAGGGGTTGAAAGATTGCAGTAAAATGTCAACTTTCAGGCACCAAAGCATGCCGAAAACTGTCCCCAAGGGTACCTTTCGAGCCCCTCGGTTTGCATTCAAGCCTGGTTGGGCGCGTCCCTACCTCCATACCTAGCCTCAACCACCTTTCACATGTGATGCAACTAGCAACCAACCAAATCAACCTGGAATGCCAAAACCTGCCACCAACTAACTCTACCTAAAACTACTATGTAGAACAAGTCTTGGTCCACATGGAACATGGCATGGCATGTCCTGGGAAGAAAAGGGGGCTTGTGCCTCTCCACAGTGTGGGAGTGCTTGAGATTGACTAATTTGACCTTCATTAGAGATCGCGTTTCAATACGCACTTACGAGAGCATCGATATGTTCAGGACAGATCTCAACATCTTGATCAACAGCAACTCTCCAATAGCCCCTGAAAGCCGGGTTTCACACTGATGGGCAGAAATACCACACTTCGGTCCTTGAATCTGCATGGTGAATACGTAGACCAGGAGCTAGACAGCTCACGTAGGAGATCCCCCATAACCAAGACTCTAACTATCCCAATGACATGCCCATCAGGAGTGAGCGATGACGGCGGTTAGGTTGTTATTCATCTCATAACTGCCTCAGCTAAAGATGGGATGGAAACAACTTAAAATTCCGTCTTATATTTTTCGTAGTTCCTCCATCCCATCACACGCTTTTGCCCGAAATACTGAGCGAAAATATTATACTGAAGCTCAGATTTACCTCAATAGCATGCCTAGACGAAAAGGAGACCATGTGGGCTGTGCCGTACTATGCAACAACTCCAGTCAGTTTCAACTCTACACGGCTACGTAACTTATGCGAGCTACGCCCCAACCTGCATCAGCCCCGTCCCGTCCATACTCGCAAACCGGAACTCGAACCCCTCCACAACCGGCGCGTCCTTCACCTGAGCCATCCCACGCTCATACATGGCCAGCCAGACGGCATCGGCATTGATAGTCTCCAGCGCCTCCCTCAGCTCAGGATGCTGCGGCAGCACATCCACCACCAAGCCGAGGATATCATCAAACATGTCATCCTCGAGCCTCACAAACGCCACAATCGCCGTCAGCAGCCCCAGCACGGCCTCCCACACCTGCGACGCCTGCGCAAACTTCCCCAGCGCGCCCCCAGATGACCACGACGACGGACCCGAGCTCTCCACCATCCTGGTTCCATCCCCAGCTGCACCCTCCCTTGCGGGGACTAATATACCCCCATCCTTCTTCCCACTACCCATACCACTACCACCACCTCTCCCAATCCCCTCCCTCAACATCCCCACCCCACCACCACCACCACCACCGCCACCGCCACCCACCTTCCCCCTCCCCTTACCAACCCCCTTCACACTCCCCATAGCCAGCCCCTTAACCCCGCGGACCCATCCCCTCAACCCCCCCCCACCCTCCCACCACTCCCCCCTAAACCTCGCCCCCAAAAAGTCCCCCGCCGCGCTACACAACGCCGCCAGCGCGCCACACGCCGCCACACAGACAAACGGCTCCGGATCGCGCAGGCGCGCCAGCACCACCGGCCAGACGGCGTGCACGATGGGTAAGAAGGATTTCTCGTCCGGGCCCAGGGCGGGGGCGACGGTGGTTACCAGGTTGAGGAGGGCGAGGCGCAAGGTGGGGGTCGGGGAGGTCAGGTGGTGTTGGGTTTGGGTGAGGATGGCGGTGAGGAGGGTGTAGGTTGGTGTTGGCGGGGTGGTTGGGGGGTCGGGGGCGGGTTCGTCTTCTTCGTCGTTTTCGGGGGGTTGGTCGCTGTCATTGTCGTTGTCGTTGTCGGGGTTGGTGAGTTTGTTGAGGAGGGCGGTGGCTTCGTTTTCGTTGCGGGGGTTGGAGGTGGTGGATTTGGCGGATTTGGGAGGACCCCAGGGTTGTTTGGGGTGCGGGTGCATGGGGAGGGTGGTGGTGGTTTCGCCTTCTGCTTCTTTGGCTGACCATGCGGCGCGGTCGAGGCGGGTTGTAATGGTGTCGAGGATACCTGGGACACCAAGGGATCGAGGGGGTCGCTTTCGGTGGTCGATGGTTTGGGTGTTGGCGTCTTCCAGGAGGAGCATGTCGGATTTGACGCCCTGGGTTACTACCTCGGTGAGGACAGAGAACAGGCTCTCGACAAAGACGGGGTAGCCGTGATAGTTGTCGAGGGCCGCAAAGATTGCTGCAACGACGTCGTCAAGGAAGGGGATTAACCTCGGCCCAGTCAGCCGGATCACCATGGCGAGGACTTTTGTTGACGCAGGCGAGATATCAAAAGTATTCAGTCGCAGGGATATGGAGTTCACCATGTAGTCCGCGTTCTCGACGATCAAATCGGAGACGCTCTCGTAGCCGCATGAAGCGGCAATAATGTTGAGCGTGGTAATGGCGTGCTTCCGCAGCTGCGGTACCTGCGAGCCGAGGAACGTCGTAACCGGGTAGAGCACGTCGATGAGCTCTGGCTGGAAGTCCGTTTTTAAACGCGAGGCAGCAAACGCCGCAACCTCCAGTGCAATGGCCTCAAGGCGCCAGTCTGCGTCGACAGAGTCTGAGTGCGCAGATAACACCGAGGCGGAGAAGTCGTAGAGCTCACGGAAAGCCGCTTCCTGGTGCCGTGATTCCCCCAGCGAGGACAGGTCAAACAGATCGTCGAGGTCTGACGACTGTGCGTAAGTTGCCTTCAACAGCTCAAACGAGAGCCAAAACGAAGCGATCTGCTCGACACCCTCGGAGTCCCGAACGTGGCCTAGCATGGCCGTCGCAATCTTGACTTGCTGGACTGAAGAGCCTACATTGGATATCAAAGATCCGATCTCCTTTCTTGTCGTCTTCTGGCCTTCTGCGTCGAGCAGGACGGGACTGTATGCTGCCAGCTCCATGCCAGGCCTCATTAGAGCGGTATTTGCCGATATGTCTGCCCCAGCATCATCTATGATTTTAGGTTGCTTCGAACCCTTGATAAGGGTGATAATGCTATCTCGAAGGGAATCACCTAGCGCGTCGTCCAGAGTTGACGAGTCTATTTGAAGCACGGCAGCTAACTTGGTACCCCTGAGGATGCTCCTGATTCCTAACTGCTTGACCCGCTCGTCGCTTGACTGCATGACACGGGGCAGGCCGGTAATCCAGCTGTACAATGTTGATTTGATGCTGTCCCCGAGCTCCGAGTAGACGCTGGCAAGGTCTTGGAGGCTAGTTTCAAGCCGTGATTGTGTGTCTTGATCTTCCAGCATCATGGCGGTTTCCACGAACATCGACAGGCAGTCGGCCAGTGATGCGTGGCATTCGTCAAGGAGGCTTATACAAAGTCTATGAAGAGCAGATTGGACCTCTTCGGACTCGTTTGAACGAAGCTTGAGGACAGCCGACAAGGCGATCTTGACCTGGGATGCGGTTGCTTTTAGCCAGGAAGCCGTCAGATCCCCAGAGGAGGGCAAATCTTGCGGTTCCGCCGTCACATCACCTTCTGTTGTACTTGACTTCTCCAGCTCCTTGAGGATGATCTGACTTTGATATCGCCCAACACGTTGACGAGAACCAGCTGGAGGATCTCCAAACATTTAAGCAGTACCCGTTTTTGGGTTTGATTCGCCTGTGGCGGTGACAAGACCTTGGTGAGGGCCGATACCGTGCCGGGTATGAACTGCGCGAGAACAGCATTGTCCTTGATGGTGGTAAACACGGCTTGTAAACATTGGGCCGCTTCGAGCTGAACCAGGGGCACAACGCCCTCAGCAACCCCGTCCAGCATCACGGTGAGACCGTGGCTGAGGGCCGGTACTGTTTTGCCTTTCGCTGCCGACTCGGCTGGCGGCGCAATGTGAGATGGTTTCGCAATGAGGATGAGAGCAGCAAGCGTGCGGAAACCTTCAACAATGGTCTCCTCGGGCATGTCTCGCTTCGGCTGGTCTGGAACACCGCCGACAATAAAGGAGAGGAAGACCAAGAGTTGTTGGAAAAGCTGTGGTGAAGCCTTTGCTTTCCAGCCATACTGGATGAGCAGCCGTAGCAACCGGACAATAGCTTCAATGACCCGCATGGGATACCGGTCACGGTCTCGGAGGAGATGGGATAAGGGGAAGAAGACATATTCGGCCAGCTTTTCGTCCAGGATAGAGGCATCCTTGTCTGCTTGGGTGGTCCAGAGGCTGATGAGCGATTCAAGCAATTCGAGGACCTCCTTGGAGCCGACCGGTTGGCCTTTTGGGCCGAGTGCAAATCGGCTGAGAGGTATACAGACACTTTTTAGCTACGACGAAGTGTTAGCAACCAGAATAAGTGGTTAAACGATGGTTGAGTGATGATTGAGTGATGAATGAGTGATGGATAGTGTCGAGGTAGTGCTGGGTAGTGCCATACTTGCTGGAAGAACTCAGTTCGCTGAGTTGGAGGGGAAACGGTCGCCATGGTTTTGGCGGATGCGCACCTTTCGTGCCTTTTTTAGGCGAAAGTGTGAGTAGGTAGAAATCATGCAGGCTTCACCAGGTTCTAGATGACGGCGAAACTGGTTTCAACAGATGCTTTCTTGGTTCTGGTTTCCGCCATCAGGTAACAAATGTTGTCGCGTACTGTTCTGTATGTGCCTCTGTATGTGCCCATTACAGGTATGAAACGAAACTTACACCAAAGCTGTACACGTACACAGTACTTGGTTGATGTATTTATCTTTTATATTTTATTTGATTCATTTCTTTTCTCCCTGATTCCCTTCGATAATTCTCACTTTTATCTTTATTTTACACAATTTATTTACTTTATTTTTTGCTTGATTTCCTCTGCTAGTTTTTAACGTTTAAATATTTTGTCCGGTCCAGGCTTCTTTGATTCACCTCAACACCTGAGTTAATGGCCACGCTTGGCCTTTATAGGCAGTCCAGGCCCAGCCCAGTCCCACTTTCCCCAAACAATCAATCAGTTCGAATCACCACTTCCTCGATCCGCCAGTTTTCTCACCTTCGTTAACAACCACCAACCAAGATGTCGACACCCTCTCCGGAGCCTGCCCCGGCCGCAGCCCCGGCAGAAACTGAAGCGCCTGCCCCCGCGGCTACCACGTCACAAGACCGGCTCGCCCGATTCCGCGCCCTACAAGCACGCGCCAAGGCGTCCTCGGACCAGAACCTCAAAGAGGCCACCAAGGAATCCCAACGATTAGCCACCGACCCGACACAGCTCACGGCCCTCAACCGCAAGCACGCCATCGCTTCGCACAAACTTCTCAAGGCCGACGTGGAGGATTCCGGGGGGGATTTTGAGCGCAAGCGGGCGTGGGACTGGACGGTGGAGGAGAGCGAGCGATGGGACAAGAGGGTGCGCAAGCAAAATGCCCATCGCGACGACACGGCCTTCAGGGACTACGGGCGCGAGAGCGAGAAGGCCTACAAGCGGCAGCTGCGCAACATGGGCAACCCAGACCTGGAGCGGTACACGCGTGAGAAGATGGCAGCCATCGAGAAGGCCGCCGCCGCCGGGACCCTGGACATTGTCGAGACGGAGGATGGGGAGATGATCGCCGTTGACAAGGACGGGACCTTCTTTAGCACTGCAGACTCGACCGCATTTGCCCAACACAAACCAGAGAAGGCGGCCGTAGATCGTCTGGTGGCCGACTTGCGCAAGGCCGAGGAAGCGTCGCTCAAGAAGAGAAAAGAGCGGATGGCCAAGAATGGCGAGGATGGGGGCGACGTCACCTACATCAACGAGAAGAACAAGCAGTTCAATCAGAAGCTGGCGCGGTTCTATAACAAATACACCGCCGAGATCCGGGAGAGCTTCGAGCGGGGAACCATGGTGTAGAGGGCGGTCGCACAGGTTGTTTTGTTAAGGGTCATGGCAGCGAACGGCGTTTGGGTTGGGTAATGCATATTGTACAGTTTACCCCCACAGGGAAGTGGCTCAGGGATAATACATCGATGATCACATCCCCCCCCTCTCTCCCTTAAAGCATCGTCTTCCTCCAGGCCTTCTCCGCCAACTGCTCCAGCTGCGGCACCTCCACCGGCCCCTTGACACTCTCATCCGCCAACGCCTCCACCACAGCATCCGCCACGGCGTCCACCTTGAGCGGCTTCATTACCATGCTCCCCAGAAACCCACCCGCAGCACCCCTAGTCAGGTCATTAAACACGGACCCCGCTGTCGCCATCGCCGCCACCCCCATCGTAAACCCCCTCGACTTGTCGTACATGAACGGCGCCCTGAAGAACACCCCCCTCATCTCAGGGAACTCCCTCTCCACGACCGCCTCGGCCTCCCTCTTCGTAGTCAGATACCGCGACGGCAGCACCGGCGCCCCCGCAGCGGCCGACACAAACCCAAACGCGCCCACCCCGCCTTCGCCGCCTCCTTGGCCAACAAAATCGTACTATCCCGATTCATCATCTCATAAGTCAACTGCGGCCCTCCCCCATTACCACCACACCCCCCTCCTTTTTACCCTCCCCCGCTTCCCCCTTTCCCCCTTCACTCTCCTCAAACCTCCTAACCCTCTCCAACGGATTCGCCGGCTCATTCCTCCCCCCCGGAGCGGGGCCAAACGCCCTTTTCAATCCCGAAAAAGGCGACTCCCGACCCGAAATCACACCCTTGTAGTCGGCCTCGAGCAGGATGCCCAGGCTGTGCACGACATAGTCGGCGCCGTGGAGCAGGGACGTCCATTGCGCGGGCCGGAAGATGTCGCCGCGTTCCCAGGTGACGGAATGCGACCATTGCGGCGGGGTCGGGGAGGAGGTTATGGATAGCCAGTTGGGGCGGCCGGAGCGGCTGTTTGTCGTCGAGGTGTGGTTAGATGGTTGTGGTGTAGGAAGGGAGGGGAGGGATGGAAGGGGGGTTTGATTTGGGTGTACTTGTACTTACCTAACGGATGTGACGTCCCAGTTGCGGGCGACAGCTGCACGGCAGATTCGTGAGCCGAGGAAACCGTTGCCGCCAAAGACGATGATTCTTTTTGGGGTTGACATTATGGTTGAGGTCTATGATGCGTGCATGCTCATGAGCTCAGTGACGCATGTGAGTTCGGCTTGCTTGGTGCGAAGGTGTTTAGTTAATTTTGAGGAGAAAAGTTCAATGTAATTGCCAATTAGAAGAACCAAAGCCCTCAATATCCTCTAGTTTCCACAAACGGTGTGAAACTCAAGGGCAGGCAAATTTGCTGAAGCTGGTCTTCCTCTTGATGCTCTGAGAGGAATCTCGGGAAGCTTCGGTCATGTCATGCCATGCTTGAGCTACAGGGGTTGCATATACAGGGGTGACACAGACCCCGTTAGCGGGCCCAGAAGCGAAAAGTTGCCCCGCAATCAAGGCTGACCCGCCAGACTTTCCGTCGTGCATCTTTCCGATTTCACGCGACCGCGACTCGCCCTCAAGTAAAAAGGCAACCCCTCACAGACGGCAGCACCATGGCGCCAACAACAGGAAAAAGAGTCAAAGGGGTGCAGATATACCGTCCCTTCGTCTACGGCACGACGGCCAAGCTCTTCGACGAAAAGACCAACCCTAAACCGCCCGGCGTGCCCGAGGACCACACCCACTCCTGGACCGTCTTCGTCAAGGGCATCGACGATGTCGACATCACTTACTGGCTGCGCCGGGTACAATTCAAGCTCCACGAATCCATCCCCAACCACGTGCGAAGTCAGTCTACACCCCCTTCCCCATACCATCCCCTTCACCTGCCCCCCAAAACCCCAACTAACCCCCCTCCTCCCCAAAAACCAGTGATCGAAGCCACCAAATCGCAACCCTTCACGCTCAGCGAGACGGGCTGGGGCGAGTTCGAGATCGCCATCAAGCTCTACTACGTGGCCGAGTCGGCCGAGAAGCCGCAGACCCTCTACCACCACCTGCGGCTGCACCCCTACGGGCGCACCGACGAGGAGAAAGAAACGATGCGGCTCAACGGCGGGCAGGTGATCTCGTGGGCGTACGAGGAGCAGCTGTTCAACGAGCCGTACGAGCCGTTCTACGAGATCCTGACGTCGGGCGCCATGCCCCCTTCTGGTGCTGCTGGCAGTGGTGGGGCGGGGAATAAGGGCGGTTCGAAAGGCGGCGCTGGTGGGAAGAGCAAAGAGAAGGAGCAGGCAATCAAGATGGTGCGGTCGGAAGGCGGGGTGTTGGAGCGGAGCGCGATGATTCCGCTGACGAATCGGCCTGGGCAGCCGTTTAGTCGGGAGACGGAGCAGGTGGAGATTAAGAAATTGCAGGAGGCGCTGGTGAAGGTGGAGGAGCTGATGGCGAAGACGAAGGAGGAGGTTGCGGGGAAGGAGAAGCGGTTGAAGGAGCTCAAGGCTGAGGGTGGGAAGTAGTCGGGGGGCTGGGTTCGGGTCTGGTTATCTACGCATGGATGTTCTGGGAGATCTTTGACTTAGCAGCGGCGGGAGCGGGGATCAAAACATTGGGCGGCGCTCATATTTCGTTGATTTTTCCAACTTGGCCGGTAGGAAGGCGCGAGGCGTTTTGATTTTTAGGTTAGAACTGTAGACACCCCGAATCACAGGACATAAGTACTGTACCCATCAGGCGGAGTGTGGTTTAGAAAATGCAATTAATGACCAGCACGCACATCAAGACCGCAAGAGTTAGATAGAATATGCATCCTGATTGATTCTTATCTTGGAGATGGGAGTTTCCAAGAAGTTCCCGTCCATAGGCCTGCTATTCCAGCAGGGACTTCTTCACCGAGCAGGATCGACATCCTTCTAATAAGCCCGGTGTGTTTCGCACACGTATCCGACAGTGGTATACAGCCTGGTCGTGACGACCGCCTAACCACGTCCCAAAACAAAAGAAAAAAGCGCAGCCAGTAAAGAGTTTGATGATGATCAACCGAGGATAGCCTTCTGGCACCCCTACGCGTTCCCACTCCCATTATTGTGGAAACCGAATCCTTTTCCCCAACCAGAATATCTCCAGTGCCCCCAGTGCCCCAAACCAATCTCAAGGCATCCCTCCCAATTTTCTTTTTGTTGACCAACATACTCCAAACTCCTGGCAACCAAATAAGACATTAACTAACGTGGTATGCCGGTCGCACGAAACGCCAGGTATGAATGACCCCCTTGCCCAAACACAAACCCGGAAAAAGGACATAGGAGAAGAAGGGTAACATATTAGTCACAAATGATAGTAATTACCTCGCCTCATATGCGGGCGGCGGGGTGTCGTCCTGGTCGTCCCAAAAAGTGGGATTTCCATTCTTTTCGTCGTAGACGCGGCGGGCAATCTCGCCCGCCATTTTCATGATCCAGGCCTGTTCCAGAATGACGGACGACGTGTCCGACCTGGGGCGCGTGGGCCGGCCCGTTTTGCTGTCTGCTGCAAGAGTAGGTCCCTGAGGAGACCTAGCACCCTGCTTCTCCGAAGGTGGTGGGGGAGACGCCACGATTTTGTTGATTTCAACTGAGGGAACAGGGGCCGTGGGGGACTGAGCCCTGAAGGACGGTCTCCGGGGCTGCTGTTGTTGTTGGTCGGCCGGCCGGCCGAAGCGTACCTTGTTCGACGCCAGGTCCTCGTCTGACTCCTCGAGGATCGGATGAGGCATGATAGGTTCTGACATGGGGGGCTCATCAGAGGCCGTCTCGGGCACGTCCTCTCCTTCCTCGCTATTGACTTCGGTTTCAGCCTTGCGGCGTAGATTGACCACGCGCGTCTTCTTCTTCCGGCCGGCCTTGCTGTGTCGGCCGGAGCCGAGTGATAACCCTGCGGTTGCTGAGTTAAGATGGACTAGTGAAGGCCGTGACGGGATCGAGCCCTGGTCTTGGCTGCCGTTGTCCGAGAAGGTGTAGGTGTGGGGGCTGGTGTAGGAATATGACCTGGCCAGACTCGGCGTCGCTAGGGGCGTGCTGCTCGTCAAATCAACCTTGTCCGGCCCAGCCCAAGCCCGGAAGAGAACGTCCTTCGGTTCCGAGGTGTCCAGTGAGGACGTCACCTGGGAATTTGTGATATCGGACAGTCGTAGCAGGGTTTTTTGTGAGAAAAGAAGTTGCGCCTCGGGCCCCCCATCAAGGGATAATTCCGATATCGCAGCAGGATCGAGAAGATGGCCGTGCAAATCCACAGCGTCCAGAGGTGGCGTAGCTAACGGGTTCACACCGTGCTCATCAGCCTCCTTCGGTTCCTCGTCCTCCTTCACGATCTGGTCGGGACACCAGAGCTGGAGTGACAGTCGATGGATGATGGCGGGCAGCTCATCCATGAACAAGTCCCGCAGCTTGCCCTCGATTGTCCTCTGGAGGTAGTCGCGGACGAACTGGATCGAGTCGAAGGTCGACGAGACCTTGAGAGACTCGAGGGGGTCATTGCGAAACACTATCGTTAACCCTTTTTGTTTGGAGAAGACGAGGATGATGAATGCCGAGAGCTTGAACTCGGACAATGTGATTTGCAGGGGTATCGTGAGACTGGATGCCGCCGCTAGTGGCTGTGGGGATGTGAAGCCCGGCTTGGCTGACAGACATGTGTTGAGAGGATTTGCCTATGATTGTTGATATAAGCCATCCTATCCTCTAATTGAGGTCTAGCGTGGTCTTGAGGCGGGCGCGACCGCGAACCCCTGTCCGGAAATCCCAATTTGTGCATTAATGCGCCAAGCATTTCGCAGGAGTTTTCCAAGCCTGTTTGCTTCCAGAAGCCCCGAGGGCAAGGGGAAGCGTCTGCAGTCGGACCTGCAGCCCACAGGGCTGGACGAGGAGCTTGGGGAGAGCGTCACTGCGAGCACTTGCCCGCTCCTGCGACTACCGCAGTGATCAACCGCCTTGCCGGAGCTCTCCCCTGACCTCCAATTGACCAGGGTCGACCGATGACGCCTAGCTTGCGGGGCTGCGAAGAGCTTGCACGGCCATAGCGCAGCTCTCAAAGGCGATGGCGCCCGGGCCATGCCTCTTCTGGATATCGAGGGGGGGATGGGAATATCGGCCTACCTCTACTCTTGTTTTGAGTGTCAAGAAGGCATCCCCTGAATAGCACATCTTGAAGATGCCGCGGAAACGGTCCTCGGCCAGGTCGCCAATCTCGAGGATTTCCAGATCCGGCGGCACGGAGCCGAGGTTGAACTCGGTCACGATAATGTCATCGACGATGATGGGCGGCTTCGGCGACTTGTTGAGTGCCGTCGTCAGGAGGTCGCGGGCGCGCTTATAGAAGCCCGCGTCGGCCGTCAGAGGCGACCAGTTGAAGTTGAAGGCCATGTTGAACTGGCTTTCGTGCTAACGATGCATCGCAGCCAGAAGTGTTGGACCCGACGAGGTCGGCTTCGCGGACGAGGGAGGTATTTTCGGGTACGATCGGGTCGGTGCAATTTGTGGAGCGCAATCGGAGATGGAGCGAATGGTTTAAAGCTGTCTCGGCGGGCGGCTGTCGGGCAGGCAATGCAATCGTGGTATGGTGATGGAGCTGACACAGGAAATGCAGCTAGGTGCGGAATGTGTGGTGTTTCGTTTCGAGGGAGGAGTTCAAGTTCGAGGTTGTGGAGGGAGGGATGGGATGACGCTACCAGGTATCTGGTGGTGGCCGGGGGAGCAGTTGGGTCTTTGTGTGAAATTTTTGGTTATTGCGGCGCATCCGGGTGGCGTGTGGGCCTTCTGACGCACGAGCTTCTCCCGGCAGTGGGTTGACCCTGGCTCGAGCACGGTTTGGCGTCTGGTTCGCGCGTGCCCTCCCACGCCAGACCCCGGGCCAAGGGGTTTGCCAACGTTACCGTACCTGCTTTCTCAAATTACAAGCTATCATGCAACCAAATTTTGTTACCTGCACTCGGGAATCCCCGGGTCCTTTGGGAACAACTCGTCGTGTTTGGGAGCCAGCCTCCCTTGCTGAAACGCACAGGGCTTTCGACTCCAGACAAGGGCAAACAACCTGGGGAGGGAAAAAGTGATCCACGCTCTGCTTCCAGATTCCGGATCTCGTCACACCGTGGGGCCGACAAGGCCGCTTTCCGTCCCGAGGTCCACACCACAGCTCCCACCCTCCCCCTCTATCAGGTCCCCCTGCACGCGACCGTCCCGCCTGTCCTGCAACCTCCCCAAACAGACTCCCACACGATTGGTATTCAAAGGCCCAGCTGGACGCGGTCCTGCATGTGCTCCCGCCATCATCTGCACCCGACCGAGCCACACGATGGCGGTGAGGGAAGGTTTTTTTGATTAGCGGTGGTCGGGACTACCAATCTGTGCCTGCTAAAAAATATCTCAATCGTTATTAACTCCTACTTGAAATCTACTCTTAAAAACCAAGCGTGGCTGAGTTTGTGCAGGGCCGACACTTCTGCTACATGCAGTTAGTGATCAAATAATGGATCCCGATCCAGCCACCAGCCAAGGTATTCGTAGCTTGGGCACAAACGGGGGCTTGGGTGTTAGTGCAGCACTTCAGACGAATCAACCGTACCTGCAAGATCCCATGGTGAACCCTGCTGCTTCAGACATGGGAATTGGGAACTGATTCAGTTACTGAATTGCTTTTTTCCTCTTGTGTTTTGATTCAGTCTTCATTATTCTGTACTTGATTCAATCCTAGCTGCTCGGTTGAGTCCGTTGCTCGGCCTAGTTTTCTTTTCTCTATCCGATTCGTATTTATTTTCCCCTCGACTCGTGGCTCCAGCTGTTCATGCAACTTTTGGTAAGAGCAGGCCGAGAACCCTGCAGTTGATTGAAATGGGCCGGCCAATCCCGGCTGGACTGTCGTCACTTTTCAAGTTTCACCCTCGGATAGTGCCTCGTTTCTCACTTTTCGACCAATAATGACAACCGCAAACACATCATGCATGCCCGTGCTGTCATTTTTAGCAGCCGGCCACTACGGATTCAACTTCGTAGGTGAAGGAGCCGCAAACGTTGTCTTTCAGGTTGTTGCACAACCGGGAGATGAACACAGCAGCATTTTCCAAGGTGAGACAGAGACAAGTGTCATTCTAAACATCGGACAAACCTTCTAATATCGTTTCATCTTAGGCTATCTTCTCCGAGTGCCGAAAGCAGGGACAAAAGCACACAGCTATGTGGAACTCCAGGAGTATTGGGAGACAGTGGTGAGGCCGCTGTTTGAGCCTGAAGACCTCGTGCAACAGCGTCTCGTCAAACTCGGGGGCGAAGAGGTGGTTTCATGCCTGAATGCTGCCCTGGCACTAAAAGAGGAAACCCGAAGGGCCGACTTTAAAGGAAGCAGAGTCGCGCAGTGGCCGAGTATGGTATGCTCGTAGAAGACATGCGGCAGAGTATGCACCGTTTTCCTTCTGCCCTTCACCGCCCATGCAACCCCTCCCTGCATACATACCCACAACCCACAACCCACAACTCACAAGCCCAAACGCCCAGAACAACTCACAACCCACAATCTAGGCCACACGAACGACCTCACCTTCGAATTCAAGCCCAAGTGGCTCGCCCAATCACGCCACGCCCCTTCCTCCGCAAAACGCTGCCGCACCTGCGCGCGTGAAGCCCTCCGCCTGCACACCAAACCACAAACGGCAAGGAAACAAAAACAGAACCACCAGAACCCAAATGAAACCCCCTCCATCCTCTGCCCCCTAAACCTCGTCGCCTGCACCACCTCCCCCACCGCCCTCACCCACGTCACCGCCCACTTCTCCACCCTCGCCCCGCCCCCCTCTTTCTGCCCCTCCACAACTACTACCACCACCACCACTCCCACCACTCCCACCACTACCACCGCTACCCCTCCTTCGCAGCCTTCGCAGCCCTCGCCAGCCGCCCAGGCCGCGCAACGCGCGCAGCAGCACGCGCGCCTCGCGACCTGGCTGCAGACCAACACCCTCCTGCCCCGCCTGCGCGCGGCCCAACTCTCACATGACGCCGACGACAACGATGCCGATCTGGAGCAGCTGGCCCTCGCAATGACGCTGCGCGACTGCGCATGCTTCGTGCGGGTCCCCGCGGACCCCGGGTTGCCGGTGGAGGCCAAGCTGGCGGATCTGGACCGGAAGAATTGGGAGGCGAAGAGGGGGTATTGGCGGGAGATGGAGACGAGGTTGGTGGAGGGCGGGTATTATGAGGGGAGGGAAGGAGGGGGGGTGGAGACGGATTGTTTGCTTGAAGAAGAGGCGGGGGGTGAAAGGGGTTGAAGGGTAGAGGAGATGGGAGACGGGAATTGTGAGATGAGATGAGGTAAAGCGTTAGATGAAAGGATAGTAAACAGATAATAACCTTAGTAGTTAGTCTTAAATGTAAGAGTTATATCGCCAAGTCTGTCTACCTATGCAGCAGATCTACCATGCTAAAGCAAGCCATATGCACACTAACTAGATCCCATACTCGCATGCCCCATACTTATCCCATGTCCAAACGCCGTATCCAAAAGAAAACAACAAACCCATGTCTGATCCACATCTCACCCAACACCTCTCACACAGGGGTCACTCACTCATACCACCACAACAACCTACTTACACATCAGCCGCCGTAAAGCTCAGCACACTCCCCAACGCCAGGCCACCCACAAGACACATGCCCATAAACCCGCCGGCCGCCTCCCTCTCATCCTCGGCCACCCACTCCCCGGCCGCCATCATGGCGCTCGACCCCAGCCAGCCATTCGTCAGCCCAAACGGGAACTGCACCACCACCAAATAGAACAAGTCACTCTCCACCACCGCGCCGCGCCCATGCAGATTACACAGCAGATACAGCGGCAAGAACCCCCAGCGCAGCAGGCCCACGGCGAACAACACCCGCGGCCGCCGGCGCAGCCAGGCGAAGGGCGGCAGCACGGCGGATACACGTCCCGTGAGGTCGCCCAGGTTCCAGAAGAAGAAGCCGAGCGGGATGAAGGCGCCCGGGCTGAACAGCCCCTCGGAGTCGTGCACGGAGAGGATCTTGGCGGTGAAGACGGGGAAGAACATGGCGACGACGAAACACATGGCCACGGCGGCGGCGAGCCAGCGGAGTTTGAGGAAGAGGGTTGTGAGGGCCACGTGGCGGCGGGTTGGTGGAGAGGGGGTGGAGGTAGCTTCTTCGGCCGAGGAGGCGGCGGAGTTGAGCGTGGTGGTGGACTGGGAGAGGTCTGTTGCCCCCGGGGAAGCGGGCAGGCGGCGCCGGGTGAGGAGGGTGTGCCGCCGTACGAGGGGGATGAAGGCGGCGAAGGTGATGGCGGAGATGAGGACCGCGGTGAGGAAGTAGATGAAGGCGGCGGTGGCGCCGTCGGTGTTTGGTGGTGGGGGGGAGGAGGCTTCGCTGGTGCTAGGTTGGCCGGGTGGGGGGATCCCCGGGGACGGGTCGGCGAAGGCGAGGTAGGAGAACATTTGGGTTAGGGGCGGGAGGATGCCGGCGACGCCCTGGCCGACCATGATGGCTTGGGTGTATTCGGGTCGGCCGAAGCTGGCGACGAAGGAGAAGGCGCCGTTCTGCATCAGGCCAGCTGCGAATGCAGTGAGGGCGACCATGAGGAGCAGGAAAGCCAGGTAGAGTTTCGGAGGGGTGTCGAGGAAAGCCGAGGTGGTGGAGATGGTCAGCATGGCGAACACGGCCACGTTGATGAGCAGGGATATGTTGATGCGGAGGGGGTAGTTCGCTGAGGATTGGATTCTTGTCAGAACTATCATCGCGCCTAGGTTAACGATGGTAGATGTCGAGAGGATGGCCGACTGCGAGTTGGCGTAGATCCAGGGGTCGGACTGGAAGCGGGTTTGGAAGTAGGGTGCGGCGGCGAGGAACATGTTCCTGATCAGACGATACAATATTAACGAAGGTCAGTTCAACGGAGCCGGAGAGAAACGTACCACGCCCACAGCATGGCGACGCCAATCAAGGCGAATATGGAGTATTCGATCCATGAGAACGGCGTCCCCTCCTCGTAGATGGACCCCTCCAGTGTGCCCGAGTCATCGTCCGCCAGCGGCTCATACTCTTCGGCTCTCGCCTTGGGCGGCGCAAAGAAGGCCTTGATGCGGTCCATATTGCCCTCGGTTCGGCTTTAGAATGGCGAAGTATGCCGTCCGCTGCGAGCTCCGTTCTGATCGCTGCTCGTCGCACCAAGGGCGTCTGTTGCCTTATCGGGGTTGGTCTGTGTCGAGGCTGGTCGGGGCGAGGCTGGTTGAGGGCGGCTAATGGCCGCTGAGACGTCGTCGTCGCCTCAGGGTAAAGATAATCGCTACCTATACTCGCGGCCCTTCATCGCCTATCAGTAAAGGAGCCCAAGGTAGAGTTGGGGAGTTGTCATGTGGGAGGTCAGCGTGGATGTTGGGTGTCTCAAGTTCGAGGTCACACGGCGACGGCAACGCCACGATAAGCAGCTGACAGGGGTTGGGAACTCGGGCCGGTCTTGGCATCGGCACTCGTTCGCTGGTCCCGGATCTGGATAAGGGACGAAGTGCAGGTTATTCGTCACATAGAACATTCCTCTCCCCTCCCACCAGTAAGTTAAGGCCGATAAAACTCTCGTCTAATTTATTGATAGCGACAAAGCTGTTTTTGATGAGAAACTCCTGTTAGTTCAAAGTAGCTATTCTGCTGAGACCCATACTCGGACACAACATGAGCATCCCAACGAGGATTAAGCTTTTAGGATTTCATCCTGCGGGAATACTCGATGTACGGGTATGTATAAAGGATGTCAACGTAGGTACTTCGTAGTGTTGATATCCACCCCCGGGGCCTCACGATAGCATCCTTATGATATACCGTTCCGAGAACAGAAAGCATGGATAACGACCTCTATCTACCCAATCAAATTACCAAACCAACCTAGCCAGCTCACCACCCACCTTCGACTTGATTCGGTCTCCGGTGGCCCATCCTGCGGCCACCCACGTGACGACAGTCTCATGCGGTGCAAGTATGTCGTGCATTGTTTGTAAAACGAAGTAAAAAAGACGGGAGGCAAGGGCGGGCGGGCCGCACGTCGGGAACCGTGGGTAGAAAATACGTGGGTTATGCACAAGAGGAACGCCAACTCATGGAATCTAACTAACCAGCACATCGCTGGTTTTGTTTCATGATAAGAATTACTCATTAATATATACAGTACACCCTCTCCCGGCTTGAACTTAAAAAGCCACCCGGCTACACCCTCTTCTCTCCTAGTTGTCGAGCGCGAACCGGTCGGTGAACTGTGAAATCCGTTAGCATCAAGTCTCAACTTCACCGCCGCCGCCAAGGGCCAACAGCCCAGCAGTAGCAGCAGCAGAAAAAGAGAAAAAAGAAAAAGAAGCAAAAAAAAAATGAAAACTCACCCTAAACTTAGCCAACCCCCCCTCCAGGCCCTTCACCAACTCCTCGACCGCCGTCTCGCCATAAACGCCCTCCCCATCCGCCGGCACGCCCACGCTCTCCAGCGCCTCGCTACCCTTCCCCAGCGCCCCGACCGGCTTACCCCAGCGGTACGAATCCACCAGCACCTGAGCGGGCCTCCCAGCAGGGAACAGCGGCGAGGGCTTGCTATCCGCGGCAAACAGCGCCTCGGCGCCGTCCGCCACCACCACGCCATCAAACGCCGTGGCGTCCGCGTTCGAGTACGACTGGTCCACGCCCTCCACCAGGGTCTCGCCCACGACAGTGACCACCAAGCCGTCCGCCACCAGCAGCTCCTTCAGCTGCGCGGCCTGCTTGAGCGAGCCCTCGGCCTGGGTGCTGGCCAGGACGCCGACGCGGAGGGTCTTGATGGAGGGGAGGGTGGCGTTGGGGTTGAAGACGCCGACGTTGGCGGTGACGTTGTTGTGGTAGAAGGTGTCGTCGGGGGCGGGGGCGTCGAGGCCGAGGGCGGCGGCGCGACGCGCACGGCCACGTCGTTGCTGACGCGGTTGAGCTGCACGAGCACGTTCTTCTTGACCTCGACCGACTTGAGGTTGCTGGTCTCGAAGCGGATGGCGTTGATGAGGAACTGCTGCTCGACGGGGCTGAGCGAGTTGTAGAAGAGCCGCGGCTGCGACCAGTGGTCGTCGAAGGTCGGCGAGAGGAGGCGGACGAGGTCGCCGTTGGCTTTGCGCCCGGGCGCCGTGAAGAAGCCGCGCCCGACGGTCTGGTTGGCTTGCAGCGGGAAGCCCTTGTTGAGGGTATTAGGAGTGTCTTTTGGGGTGGTGGTTAGAGAGACAAACGCGGAATGGGGTGGGGGACGAAAAGATGGCACTCACAGTGGCGGATGTTAGTGTGGATGAAGCCCTGGCCGGCACCGTCACGGTTGTTGTTGTGGATGGGCGCATGCGGCATGTTGATGGGGAGCTGCTCAAAGTTGGGGCCGCCGTTGCGGTTCAGCTGGGTGTCGAGGTACGAGAAAAGGCGCCCCTGCAGCAGAGGGTCCTCGGAGAAGTCGATGCCGCGCACGATGTGGCCGGGCTGGAACATGACCTGCTCCGTCTCGGCGAAGTAGTTGGTGGGGTTGCGATCCAGCTTCATCAGACCCAGCTTCGTGACAGGCACAAGCTCCTCGGGAATAATCTTGGTGGGGTCCAGCAGGTCGAAGCCGAACGCCAGCGCCTTGTCCTCGTCGACAATCTGGACGCCAAGCTCCCACTCGGGGCCATTGCCCGACTCGATGGCATCCCAGAGATCCTGACGGTGGAAGTCGGCGTTCTTGCCCGCAACGATCTGCGCCTCCTCCCAGACAAGACTGGCCTTGCCCTGGCGGGACTTCCAGTGCCACTTGACAAGCTTCGACGAGCCGTCCTCCTTTACCAGACGGTAGGTGTTGACGCCGAAGCCATCCTAACGATATCAGTCCATTGCTGTTCAGGTAAGCCGGAGAGACCACTCACCATGTGACGGAGACTACGCGGGATGCCGTGCCCGGCCATGGCCCAAAACAGGGTGTGCAGGGTACTCGGCTGCTGGCTGAAGAAGTCCCAGGCAGAGTCGTGGGCCGAGGCCGCTTGGGGGATCTCATTGTCTGGCCTTGGCTTGACGGCGTGGATCAGATCAGGGAACCGAATGGCATCCTGGATGAAGAAAACGGGAATGTTGTTTCCAACGATGTCTAGGTTGGTTAGCAAGTGAGAGTCGCCAATAACCAAAAAGGCTTACCAAAGTTGCCCTCGTCGGTATAACTGAACAACGTTAGCCGAGCTCAGCCCAGGGAGAAACTGCGTAGACTTACAACCGGGTTGCGAACCCGTGCACGTCTCTGGCGAGATCCGCGCTACCCCGGGATCCAGCGACGGTGGAGAAGCGCACGAACATGGGGGTCTTCTTGTCAGCAGCGCCCAGGAACGACGCCGCCGTGAGGTTGCTCCAGTCGGCATAGCTGGTGAAAGTGCCATGGGCTCCTGTGCCACGGGCATGGACGGCCCGCTCGGGTACCTTGAGGACCGTGTCAGTGTCTTGGCGGATACTTGTTGATGTCTCAGATGTCTCAGATGTCTCAGACGCGGGATGAGCGCCTGCAGCTTTGTACTTACACGCTCATGGTCGAAATGCTGGATCTTCTGGCGGAAGATGAAGTCCTCGAGCAGTGTGGAGCCCCTCGCGCCGGCCTTCAGACTGGCCTGGTCCTCCATGGGGCCGCCGACATCAGACGACATATAGCCAGTGCTATCATCTATCTTGTACTTAGCAAGAGGGTCTGATGCGTCGCCCTCATCCCGCTTTCCCAACGGGGCTGACTCGGCATAAGGGCATGCGGCCTGGGACAGCCCCAGCAGACTGCCCCAGGCAAGGAGGGATGTGACTCTGCCGTGCATGGTTTCTGGTGTCTCGGTAGTCCGATGGGTGATTCAGAAAGCGGGAAAGGAAAGCAACGGGCGGGAAAGAAAGTAAGGGAAGCAGCTCTTATACTCGGTCAAGCCCCTAACGCCATGTGGGCAAACGCGCAAATGGGCAAACGGGGTGCGTTCGCCAAGAGATATTCCAAGCACGCCAACCGTGACTGGCAGTGACGATCGACATGGCCCCTCCAACATGGCGTGAAGGCAGGCCACAACATTGTGGGTGTGACTGAACAATGTCTTGGGCAGGTAAACCAGTCCGGGGTATGCCATGCAAGGTTCCTCCACACACACAATGGCAACCAAACCGAACAACCTAGTGACACATGACTGGGTTTGGACGAGGAATCGTCGGAAAATGGGGGCAAGAGCAGTCACGATGCCAATGGCTAGTCCGATACTGTCAGCCAGCAGCCCACAACAGAACCTTACGCCGGTATCGATATCACCGCTTTGGGCCGCAGCAGGCAAGTCGACCTATAGTATGTATCGGCCCGTTATGCAACAGACGAGCTTCTGGTAACGTGCAACGGGTCGAAAACAAAGGCCCAATCGCATCATCACGTTCGCCGGGAAAACAAACCACAACTGCATTGTGGCTCCGTCCCCACTTGAAGGTGACCGATCCCGGTTGTCCGGGCTCGACCCTCCGCCATGGTCTACGATCGTCGGCGACTTCCCTGGATTATTCAGACGATAGACCCCCCACTTGTTTGTACTGTGTATGGAAAGCTGTGGTGGTTGCTGGTCCGTGTCCATGTGGCGTAGACGACCCCCAGCACCCACAAAGCGTCTTGCTGATTCCACATGGAGCGTGTGCGGGCCATCCACATGGCCAAAGATAGGTGCGCCGCATCCTCAGGTTACACCACAGGGCGACAGTCATCGACCAACGTACAAGGTATGCTTTTGTCCTATCGAGGGGGTCCGTTCATGGCAGCAGGGCTGCTTTGTCTGGTTCGTGTCCCCGGTCAGCACGCTCACCGGGGGTCGATTGGATGGAGGATGGCAAGCAGGGGTTCTTGGAAATGTGCTGTCCATGAGACTTTTCCAAGAGTTGATATGACAGGCGCGCAAGAAGCAGATGCAACAAACCAAACAGGCAGATCGGGTCGAGGTGGAGCCACGCCGGTCCGGGATCAAGTAGCTCCGGGGAAACGTTCATGGTTCATATCCACTACAAGAGATATTTTTTATGTTACGTCAAGGTCAAGGTTCCCGTCCCGATTTCGGGGTTTCGGGAACGACAGGCCCTAATACCGTAGCCAGAAGGCATGTTATATAACCGCCTAATTGCGACAATGCAACGAACATGGACAAAATACCGCGGGTCCCGTAGCGATGGACAACGGAACGTCATTGTCGTCTAGGGGTCGTACTCGGTATCGGCACGGCACACGGCGGGTAGTGTCTCTAGTTGCAACGCTTTCTGCACCCCTTAATCTGCTGAAAATGGCGGGTCCCAGTCCCGGCGTCGATACCGGGGTGCCAACTGCCGCCGTGCCAGCCAGGGTTGCATCGCATCGAGGTTGGAGGTCGAGAGCCGATGTGGAACCTGGTAAAGATGGTGAGAGGTTGAAAAGGCATTGTCCGGTCTTCTTGGCGTTAACTATTAGCTATACGTAATTGTTGCGCGCTTCGGGCTGACGGAACTCCCACTGAAATCAAGGAAAAATTAGCAAAAAGAAATGGGCAGGGTGTGCCTTCTGTGGCAGTCTTTTGGGTACCATGCGGTGCACGCTTGATGTTGAAATTTTTGGGAAAGTGCCCGCAGACCCCACCAAAAGTGGAAGTCTCGAATTGAATGGATTGTATGGATTGAATGGGCAGATCTGCGCGGGTGATGCAGGTCGCCGCTCCTTCCATCGCAGAAGGAATGATCAGCCCAGTTTAGGCAATATACACAGTGCCGGAGCGACGGGCTTTGCGTGTGGCTTTGCACCTTTGGAAACCTGAGAGGCAAGCGAGACCAACTGCCCTGTCCATCACTGGTAATGGGCTGATTGATGATCGGAGGCTGAGGGGGTCTGGGCTCTGGAACAATCACACATGGTCTCACTCAGCTCTGCTGGGGCCAAAAAAACCGATACACCCAAAGTACACAGAGCTGTCTTGATGCGATATTCCTCGGTCAAATCGAACCCGAACTAAAGAGAACGAAGTGTAACAAAATCTCTGACTTTTTGTCTTCATTTTTGGCAAATTGAATCCGAAATTAAGAAAACGAAGTAGAACAAAATCTCTGACTTTTTGTCTTCTTTGTTTTTGGTGTATCATTTTTTTTTGGCCAGAGGGAGCTCAGACACAGGAGCCTTACATAGCTTCGTCTGACAGATCCATTCATTCCACAGACTGGGGCCCAATGGTTCGCAAGCCCAAGGTCAGCATAACCATCTCACAAGTAGGTCGACTGACTGGGACGAGCTAGCTATTTCGAGAGTCCAAAACGCCCTCGTGGCTTTCAGTGATGCGCTCGCCGCCACGGGAAGCAAAAACCGTCTGCCAGGCTGGCCGAGAATATCACTTCCATGTATAGCTCACCGCTTCCAGACATGACCGTCCGAGAGACCAACAGCCAAGGCAGGGCTTGGTCTGTTGGTTTAGGTCACGGTGACTAGCCCGTCGTTGGCCTGAGTGAGCAGTTGGTAATCGAAGGCAAGCCAAGTTGACGCAAGCCTTGCCAAGTCGCCGAGAGAATTGGTTTCCGATTCTCTCAACCCTAACTGAGTGTATCACCCACCCGCCAAGCTGCAGGCCGCCGTCCAGAGGTGAGCTGACGAAACCGCCGACTGCGATTGGGACCGTGATTGCCAATATTCAACTTGGCATGCAGAGCACGAGGCCACAATCACGTCCGAGACTCGACAGTACGAAGCACAGTTTGGATGTTGGAAGTTGATTGATCCGCGGAAACCCGCCGTTTCTCGCTCGGCGGCTAACTTGGGGTCGCTAAGACGGTTTGAAGCCCATCCCCGGCTTGGCGGACCCCGTCCCGAACGCCGCCCGAATCTCCACGGAGCGGGTACCCTAACCCTATTAGGACCTCAACGCGACGCGACTCATCGGCACTGAGGTGTGGACATATGGGGGTTGGGACGGGGGGGGGTTGTGTGGTGTGTGGATGGAGTTTAGCGTCCCGGCCTCGGAGGTCCGAGAGACAGACAAGAGCCGCATCGGGAGATAATTATCCATTGGGGGATTTTCAACGGCGGGAAGATCTCACAATGTGGCAGACGACGAAAAGGGATCTCACCAGAAAAAACTTGGAGGAAACACAGGTACAAAGTACATACCCGGGCTGTTGGTTGGTGGGATTTGGGTGAATTTGGTAACCAGGATAACCAGGAACAGGGCCCTGTGTTAATTATAACACCGTCACATATCCCGCGTCTGCATTTTCCAATATCGGAGCCGTTCCGAACCACTCAAGGAAGGCTTCTGGGTGATCAACCGGTTACATTGCTTTCGCGCCAGAGCAACATCAACCTGGAGGGAAAATCCGATTATATATCGCTCAACCTTCCTATCCTGCCATGCCTGCTATGCTATAATTGACAAATGTGGGTATCGATGCATGCACCTATCGTAATCTCTGCCCTCGCGTAGAGGAAACACTACCTCTCTTCCCGACTGAGCCGCTCAACCGCATGTATTATCGGCCCAGAAATGCAGAATGCCATCTCGCTCGCTTCAACAAGTTCCTTTCCTTTTGAGTTTGTCGGTGACTTTTTGAGTGTGCCCGTCGCATCGCGGACAGTGTCGGCACAATGAGATCAGTCATCCCATCCCATCACATCCCACCACCTCATACTCATGGACCTCGGACTCAACCCCCGCCTGACGCTTTTCGGCGGGCTACCGTTCCAATTCCATGGTTCACTTCACCTCCCCTCCCCCCTTCGCGTCCTCCTCGATGGTCTTGTGAGTGGCGGCTCTTCCACCACACTCTTTGTCGTCTCAGCAATGCCTTCTCTCGACGTGTTCCTGTGACCATCATCTTGCTGACCACTCTCATCATAATGACCATCCCCATCCTGCCCGCTCTCCTCCCCCAGCCCATAGCCACTCCCGGCCTCACCTCCGCCTTCGCCCCGTCTCCCACACCCCAAACCGCCCTCCTTTCTCGCATCTCTCTCTCCCCCATGTCCATCACTCCTATTCCCATCACCCCCATCCCCATCCCCATCCTGCGCATCACCCCCAACCCAACTCCCCTCCCCCTCCCCCGGTCCCCAAACCCCCTCCACAACTTGCCCCTCCGCAACCCATCCCGCCTCCACCGCAAACCGCACCACCTCCCCAGCACTCGGGAAGCTCAGCACGCCCCTCGGCGCCGCCGGGTCCAAGTGCGCGCGCAGCTCCCGCGTCTCGCGCCGGAACGCCTTCAGCTCCCTCTCCCTCTCCTTTTCCCTCTCCCTTTCCTGCTTACTGCTGCTACCTTTCTCCCCCCTGGTCGTCGTGGGGAAGTGGGATACCAGGTAGCTGTACAGGTAGGCCAGCCAGAGGACGTTTGTGTAGGGGGTGTAGACGGACCAGGAGATCGGGGTGTTGGTGTGGGTGGAGAGGGGGTAGGGTGTTGCGTGCGAGGAAGGGGTTGCGGTTGCGGTTGCGGTTCCGGGCAGGCGGTCGCCGTGGATGAGGAAGGCGCGCATCTGGCGGTAGACGGCGCACTGCGGTGCGTGGGTGGACTGGAAGAGGGTGAGGTCTTTTTCGAGGTCGTAGGCTACTACTGCTGCTTTGGGTGTTTCTGGGGGTGTTGTTGGGGTTGTTGATGATGATACTGTTGTTGGGTCGGGGAGGGGGAAGTCGGGGTTGCTGGCGCGGGAGAGGCCGTAGTCGAGGATGGTGATGTCTAGGCCAGAGAAGCCGAACTGCCGGGGGCTGGTGCTGTTGGCGGGTTTGGTTGTTGGCGGCCGGGCCTGTCGGATGCAGAGGTTGCCTTCGTGGAGGTCGCGGTGCTGGGACAGTTAGCAAGGATGCATTCCAGGTGAGAGACTGGAGGGAGCGGACCTCAAACTCGATCAGATCCTCCGCCCGTGCTAGGGCCAGCGCCGTGTGCAGGAATATGTCCCACACCTGGCTGATCGAGGTCAGCTCAAAGTCTTCCAGCGCCGTCCCGGCATCGCCGAGCTCCACGACCAAGAACCGGGTGTCGTCTAGGTACCGGCTCGGCGAGGGGTAAAACTGCAGGCGGTCCGGGTCCTTCCGCTTCATCCGGCGGTGGAAGACCTGGTGCGTCTCGAGCAGCGCCTTTGGTGCCCTCCCCTGCACCACGTACTGCTCCTTGTACACCACGAAGCCGGGTATGTCGGCGAGCCACTCTGATATTCCGAGCTCGCCCTGCATGTCCTCTTCCGAATGCGGCTCTTCGTCCACTAGGCCAGATTTTACCTGGGCTTTGGTCTGGGGCTTGATGGGCGATTGTAGCCGGACTACTTTGATAATGGATGTGCCGTGCGCGTTGCTGATGCGATAGACTTCGGCGAAGGAAGCCTCGGCAATCTTTTCTATCCGGTCACCAGCAGCGCAGACGTCGGCCCAAGTAATGACGCGCAGGTCGTCGTAAATTGAAGGTTCAAGCTCTTCTTGGTCTGGATCGTTGGGCTCATCGTGGATATCCTTCCCTTCTTTTGGGCTCTGGGGTTGGGCGGCCTCGTTGCTGGCATTCCCTGGTAGGTCCAAAGATGAGATATGGCCTGGTCCGTATGCCTTGGCATAACCCTCTGGGGTGGAATTGGTTTCTAACTTGGTCGACTCTAATTGTTGTGTGAGTTGGTTCATCTCGTCGGATAGAGGACCTTCCCGGTCCAGCTTTGGTGGTGTTTGGGCGGGTTCTGACTCCAGCTCATGCCCATCTGACTTCCGCTCAGGCCCATCTGACTCCCTCTCACGCTCCTCTAACTTCCGCTCAAACTCAGGCTTCAGCTTATCCCCCGACTTGACGGGAGTAGTGGGCAGCTGGGCGAATAGTATCTCGGCGGTCTGCTTCCGTGTGGTCCTCCCATATTTTCGCACTGTTGTCGTTCTCGCCATGGTGCTGGTAGCCTCATTTAGCTGTCTTTTGGAAGCGTATTCAGGGGTATTTCGACAATGCCTGTTCTTCAAATACGGTTCTTCAGTCTTGAAGACTGTCGGGCATTAATGAACTAGCGTGAGGATGCTCGCCTCTGATTCGCGTGATGCTTTGAAAGGCGGTCGGCGGGGCAACCACGGCCCACAGACATGCCAAGGCTCACCAATGGTGGAGGATGAGAACAACCGACATACCAGATCAGCAGCAGTTGGTAGAGAACCTAAATTTCTGTCTTCTATCGAATAGCAGGTGATTCGATTGGGATAGAAGAAAAGGAGGAATACCCGACGAATCGACCTCGAACTGACAAAGATCAGGTTGTTATGGTTGGGTTAACTTGAGCTCGACAAAGGAAACCGGAAGCTCCCGAATACCACCCGACAACAAAGGTCCAAAGTAAACATTAGTTCGTCTACATAGTACAAGGCATATTTACAATCACTACCATACCCAGCAGTGAGCCATCCAAAGATCCACATCACCCACACCACCCAGCACCATCCAGCCCCCTCAACCGAACGCCCTCCGCCACCTCTCAGAAAACAGTCTACGCCCTGGTAGTCTGCTTCTTCATACTCTTCTTCATCTCCTTCTCGCGCTCCTTCTCCAGATACTTCTTCTGGGCTTTCGCATCCAAGGCATTGAGCTCCTGGTCGCGCTTCGCCTTCTTGAGGCGCTCGCGCTCGGCGGCGCGCTCCTCGGCGCGCTCATCCTCGTCGGCCTTCTGGATCTGCCGCGCCGTCGCGTCGCGCGCCGCCTTCACCTTGCGCAGCACCTCCGGGCGGAACCGCGGGGCCTGCACCAGCCGGTCCGTGATGCGGAGGAAGTACTTGAACAGCGGCACCAGCTTGCTGTAGTCGTTATCCGACGGCAGGCGGTAGCGAAGGAAGATGCGCTTGCGGGGGGTCGTCTCGTTGAGCCTGTGAGTGAGTGCGTTAGCGGCGAGTGGGTAGAAAGGACACGGGGCTTGTGGGAGCCTTACGTCTTGGGCTTCTCAACCGGCTGGTCCGTGATGATAAGGTACTCCAACAGGTCACCGGCAAGCTCGGCGGCCTTGATCAGCTCGGGGGTAAGCAGAGCCTCGGTAATCTCGGCGCTCTCGGTCATGACGGTCAGCCAGTTGGGGAGCTTGGCGTGGTCCTTGGTCACGGTGAGGGACACGTCATAGCGATCGTCGCGGACCTGCTTCATGCGCTCCTTGTGGACGAGGGCCCAGACGAAGCCGTCGAAGGCGCTCTTGCCGTCCTTGCTGCGCACCTCGGCGGCGCCGGGGATGCCGGGAACGGTGAGCGCCTCCTTGCCATCGAAGGGGTACAGCGTGGCCTCGAGGATATCCTGGGTCTCGGCGCCGCTGTCGCTGAAGAAAGCAAAGGCGGTCTCGAAGAGCACGGTGAGCGGGTTGAAACGCTTCACGAGGGTAAGCTTAACGTCGAGGAAGGCAATGTTGGCACGGCCGGTCGCGTAGGTGGCAAACTCAAACAGGCTGTTCTCCCTGATCAGGCTGTCGCCCTGACGCGTGTTCGTGTCGATGAGAGCCTGGAGCAGCTCATCCCCCTTCTTGTCCGCGACAGACGGGGGCACGCCGGTGAAACCAACAGACGCGAACTCGGATGTCAGGGGACCTGCGTGGGCGCGAATCCATGTCTTGGCCTTGTTGCGGTTCAGTCGGGCACCGAAGAGGTGGAGGAGCAGCACCACGGAGATGACGGACAGGATGAGACCCTCCGTCTTGAACTCGGACAAGCTATGGCGCTCGTGAATATTGTACCACTTGGTGTAGGGCTGGATGGTCTGCGCGGCACCGAAGGTGTTCGCCGCCGAGGTGTCGGGCACGACGGGAACCGGAGACGGGTCGGCAGCCTGGTAGTCGGCGAAGTCTGGCGCGGTCATCAAGGTTAGCAAGTCATCAATTAAAGCCGGATAGATTGGATGTTCTTACCGGCATCGCCGGCAGCCTGGGTCGACTCCGGGGCGGGTTTGCCCCCAAAGAGGTTGTTGATCACGCTCGCCATGGTGATTGTCGCCTCCAGTTGTCTCGTGGCTTTTGACGGTGCGAAACAGGGGGAGCTAAAAAAGATGGAGAAAACGATCAATTGATATTCGGGGCCGTGCTCCCACATGGGGATTTAGACCCACATTTGCCATGGGTTCGGGGATTACGACACGACTTGGGGCAAGGGGTGCGGGGTGGATTACCTAATTCGGTCTCCCTTCTGTTTTCTTCGAGGTTCAAGATGGGCTGAGATGAAAGAAAAGGCTCTCCAGATGTATACTGTAAGAAAGGTTGAAGCAATGGAAGCCAATTTCCGGAATGACGAGTATAGAGAGCCCGAAACAACAGAAGCAAGAAGTGATGGCTATTAGAACTCAGATATGTACGAAATACTATCATGACTGTGCATTTTTTGCCAGGAGATCCTGTACCCGCTTCACCTTTTGCTCGGCAGTCTGGGACTTGTCCGTTCTTCGGGAGGGCAGTGTCAGTTTGAGAATTCTGAGACTGAAGGGAGATAGATATTCGGGGGACTACTCACCGGGAGCCAACACGCATCGAGGTTTGGACCCTGACGGCACCAGCCTGATGCACCACTGTGTGTGCCTGCCCAACAACCTTCATGACTTCGTCCCATCCGCCTTCTGTTGCGATATCATGGTTAGAGTTTGGAGACTGACAGCACGCGATCGGTTAAAGGTTGAAACAGGTTCTAACATACCAACTGTTGTCCCGGCAGAGTGCAAGGTGTAAGCCAGCCCACTGGCTTTGAGCACCTTTTGGACCTCGGCCACTTCCTTTGCGACAGAGACGTTCCCGGTTCCCACCTAGATGGGCTTGATGTTAGCATGGGAGCGGAGCATTGGATTGCATAGGCTTGGGCTCAAGACTGCAACTTACAGGAACGAGACAAAAGTCTACGTAGCACTTGGCGGGCGTGGGGAGTTGTGAGTAATCGGTCGCCATCTCGTATCGTGTTTGTGACGAGGACAGGCACCTGATTGCTTGATTGTTGATACCCTGAAATACCGGAGTTCGGGAGGAGTGGAATGTGGAAGGCAACTTGAAGAAGTGCTGCCGGGAAAGATATCGGAGAGTCATCTTGGCGGTATGGAAAGAGCCTTGAGTGCTGAGCGGGAAGGAGGGTATGCGGGAACAGAGGGAGCGTGGGCACCGAGTTATACTGCACGGAAATGCAGGCCCCACCAAGACTTTCTTTCCTCTCAACATCTCGCGGGCCAAGGAGGCCAAGGACGATGATCAAAGAATACAACCTCGATTCAATTCTTATTACTATTACTATTTGAACCGGCCCGTATCATCTACCAATTCAAGATGCGAAACAGCCCATTGACCCGGTTGAAGCCTTGAACATGCATTTCGTGACTACCTTAGGTACCTAACCAGATCAAGCAATGAAACCTGAACGAACTCGGATGCTGTCTAGAACTTGAACCCAACACCGAATCTCACACCAAATCATAAAACCAAACCAGCGCCCGATGGACAGAGTCGATCAAAGTTACTCCAACCCATCTCCCCCAACCATCGCTCCTCCGCACCGACTCCTCCTCACAACCCCTTTCCACCCTGACCTCGACGTCCCCCCTGAACCCCAACCGTCCTATCCACATCGAGCAGTGCCATAAAGGATCGCGGAAGATTCACCGGTCTTGGAAAAACCAAGCAACTTTTTTTTTTAGCAGTTTGTTTTATGTTTGCCGTCCCTGAACTGTATAACTGTCATGCCCTTCTTGCCATGAAAGTGGTCGTTGATGTCGTTAGGTCAGCTTCCGCGTCGTCTTGTCCAGGCCATCCTCCTAAGGGACGGGAGTGGAGTTGGGAGGCGGAAGCGGTAGGAGCGAAGAGAGGCAAGAAGAGGAAGAAGGGGAACAACAAGAAGGCGGTAAGACACGTTAAAACGGCGGGCGATGATAGTCGCAGCAGACGGGCGACGGCGAGGCGGGTGCGGCGGGCGACGCGGTGGGCTGGTCAGGGGCGACGACGGCTGCGAGAGCATCGAGGGCATGGCGGGTGTGAGCTGGTAGAGATATAGGGCGGAGTGCGCTGCGGGAAAGAGTATCTGGGGTTGAGGTCGTCGGGGCAGACACGGCCGCCGCGGGTTGGTGACGGAGAATGGGCCTCCGCCAAGGGGTCCTCCGCCGTCGCTGCTCGGCCACATGAGCTCCTTCGCAGCGGTGAGGGCCGGCGAGGAGTGGCCACAAGGTTAGTCGATGAACATGTTGTCTGCCTGCATGACCTGTTGGTGAATCTGGCCAAGATGAGTGGTGTAAAACGGTGGGTTGCTCTCCTGGGCGGTGCTGTCGGAAACTGCATGCAGAGTCTCATTCAAAATGGATAGCCTACTCACAGCTGAACGTTGTCCCTCCTACACATACCCATGGATATCTTCAACGCCCATCATTTATCCACCAACGACCAGGATTGAACCCCGTCGAAGTAGGGTTTGACGTTCCGGCTGTCAATGAGAAGAGTTTGGCATTGCAGGTTTGAAATATCGTGTTCCGTCAAGCTTGGAGCATGCATGAACCACGAGGACGGTGGAATAAAGGTCAAGATAGGTGGAGAGCTATTAGGCGGGTGTGCCTTTTATACCTGCTCCGCGGCGCCGGAACACCACATAACGTGTGCTCTGACGGCCGTCATACGTCGCAAACAAGTCCCGATATTGGTTTTAAGCAGTTAAGTGTCGTGGCACGGGGTTCATGCGGTCGTTGGGTGGCATATTTTCTGATCATGTACATACGTATTAAGGAGAATATCGAACTCATAGTCACTTGCTGAGAACATGGTGAAAATTACCACCCTATACCATCATCATCAGAGCATCGTCTTGAAACGATACCGATAAGTTCTGTTCATCGGTCATACTCTCACATTGGCTACTAATATCTTAATCATACCACCAATACGCTCTTCAATGACCGGGTAGCACGCACACCTGACTACAACCCCAGCCCTCCTCTTAACCTATTCACTGCCCAAGCAACACAGATTGTCAAAACAAGAGAAACCACAACTATACCAATAACCCCCATCCCTCTCGCCTCCCCCTCACCCTTCCTGCCTCCCTCTCTCCCGCCCCCCTCCTTGTCTCCCCTCCCTCCTACTCCAAGTCTAACCAACACCACACACCCCCTCATACCCGAAACTCACCTCCGCTCACCTCGCAAGACACTCGCCCCCCCAAACCGCCGCGCTCCCCAGCCCCAGCCCGCCCAGCACCGTCACACCCCACGCCAGCGCAGCCGACTCCCAGTCGAAATCGTCCTCGGGCAAGACATCGCCCAGGCCCAGGTTAGCCTCGGCCTGCACTGCGGGTGTGGGCTGGTATGTCTTGTCATCTGGTGACTCCTGTTCCAGTTCATGTTGTTCTGGTTCTGGTTTGACCTTTCTTGGGCGGCCGCGGCGTTTTGGGGGTTGAGGGGCCGTGGTAGCCGTGGTTGTGGTGGTGGTGTCCTCGCCCGGAGAGTTGGAGCTGCCGGTGCTGGAGATGCTGCCCTTGGTTGAGCGGCCGCGACGGCGTAGCGTCATGCCGAGGCCTGGGGCTGTGGCTGGGTGGGCGTCCGCTTCCGCTTCGGGACTGGGGGAGGGCTCGGGCTTTGCGGCTTTGTTCGGCGAGCCTCTCGACAGGAAGCGCTGGGGGGTCTTGGGGGCGGAAAATAGACAGTGGAGCATGTTGTCGACGTCGGTGGATCGCACGGCTGCCCATAACCCCAGACTGAGACCGCAGAGTAGGACGTCCTTGCCGGCGGCGGCAACGGCCGGGTGGTCGGTCATGGAGCCGAGTACCTTCTCGACGGCTGTTGCGGTGCGTTCCCATTTTGAGCGCTTCTCAGTGTCGAGGGGGATGTTGAGGAGGGTGTGGCGGTGCTCAGATGAGTCTGGGAAGTTGTCGATGAGGGCGCGGAATGTCGTCCTGGCATGAAGTATGACGGTTGCTGCGGAGATAGTGTTGAAGAGCTTGGTTATGCCGGGGTATGCGTAATGCGGATCGGAGTAAACGGTGCCCCAAGACGTAGGGGCGATGGCAGGCAGGATCAGGGGCGCGAGAGTTAAGATCCTGGAGAAAGCAACAGAGGTTGGGAATGACGGCATCCATACGGTGGTCGGGAGCCAGAACGTCACCAGGTAGTTGGCGACCAACGGCACGAGAAAGAGGGAAATATGGGGGAACCAGTTCTGTGGCTTCTTTGGAAGCATTCGATGTATGATTTGGGCGATTCTAGCCCAGTTAGCAGTGCACCTTCTCGGATACAAACTTGACATACCTCGTCTCTTGTGGAGAAATCGGGGATGGGGTCTGGAGCAAAGCCACATAGAATAGGTTTTGCGCAAAGGACAGGCTGACAAGGTGAGGCAGCAGGGCATATGCCCAGAGATGCGGTATCCTCCGACGGCGGCCCTCGACGGCTAAGAGCGCAGTCCATGCTATTGTTGCGGCATCGAGTTGCTGCCCCCACCACAGCCGCCGTGCCTTCTCGGTGATGATTTCCAAGGCATTGAGGAGGACGGGAGTTTCACTCAGCCAGTACCTGAGATAAAGGGGGGTTTCATTTGTCCCGTCCGCAGTCAGAGTGCGGTATCCAAACAAGCTGGTCTGCTGTTAGTCGGTGTATTACTGGGATGGGGGATTCTGGAAACATACGACTCCGGAACTGTAACACCTCTCTCGAATGCCCACACTTTGTAGGACAGGGTCCAGTATTCTAAAGTAGAAGTTACAGCAAGTGCTAATCCGAGGGCTGCTAGACCTCCGAAGGCTGCCGTGAGCTTGGTACGCTCTGCCTTGCGGCTGCGCGTGTCTTGAGCCGGTCCTAAGGCATTGTGGGACTGATAAAGGCTTCGGGCGACGGTGTAGGAGGCATATACAGCCACAGCTACTCGTGAGCCTGCTAGAGCTAGAGGTAGAACCCTTGAGATAGGTATTAGCTAGAGCATCACCCTCTGGCCAGAAAAAGCGAACTCCAAATGAATGTGAGTTCAGGTGAAAGAGATTAAACACATAACAAAAAAGGACGCTGGAGAAAAGAGTTATAGTAAAATGAATAGAAGGTAAAAGCGGAATAAAAAAAATGTAGATTGAAGACAAGGAGTTTCATCCCACAACTCGAGCATCTACCTATATACACTTGGAGTCCAGCCTTTTTTTGCCCATGCGGTGAGTACCTCAGAAGACGGTGAAGTGTGAATCGAGTGTACTCACCCAGGTTCGCGTTCAACTTCCACCGGCGCCATCTTTCTCCCTCATGTACTTGTAGCTTGATGATAATAGCACCGTAGCAACATTAATTATAGATAATAAAGTGCGACATTCAGAAACGCGCCATGTGATGATGGAATGCGCATTCAGGTTGCGGTGTGATAGATGAAAGAGATGGATATACACAGAAAGAGCACCCCGGCCTATGACGTTATCATCCGGACAGGGCAGACCCCCACCACCCGCACCTTACAGTGGTCAGTCACACCACTTGCCCTACCTAGGTAGGTCGTCACCAGTCAATGGGATCTAGGAAGCTACCCAGCTCCGAATTACCGCTTGCAACAAATAACCTTTCGAGTTTCAGCCACGCCTGCGAGTTACACGACTATTGTGTATAGATTACATACGTACACAGTAACTCGTTGGTAAAGCTTCGGAGGCTCTGGCAAGGTCAATCAGTACACTCTCAAGTAATCTGTGGTGCGTTACATGTCGTCTTCAGAAAGTTGAATTCGTCCATTTTAATTCATCCTTAGCCTGGCTTCTAACGTCAAATGTTGGGGAAGTCGCAAGTAAACTGTGAAATGAATACCCATTTCCGGCGGTCCATTGAGGTAACTTACAACCGTTACCATACAAAGTCCGTTCTCGGTCCCTGCCAAGAACCGTCAGCGCCGGGAGCAAACCCCAGCAACGCTAAAATGAAGGCGGAGCTAGCCTCTGAGATGCGACATTCTGTCCCGACCGAGCGTTCTCTCTTCGTCCGGCTGCGGCCTGCCACCGACCACTTCGAACCACAGTCCCTGACCTTCCTCCTGGGCTGAACACAGAAAAAATGTATCACCTCGCCAAAGGCCTCTACCGGCTGGCCACCAGCAAAGAGGGTAAGCCAAATCAACCACTTGCATCAGGACACCAAAGGCCCATCGAACCACCACTAACACCCCACCCCCTCCTTCCAGAGTACTCCGTCCTCCTCCTCGGCCTCGACAACGCCGGCAAGACCACCTTCCACGAGCAGGTCAAATCCATCTTCCTCCCCGACGGCCCGCCCCCCAACCTCCAGACCGTACCCACCGTGGGGCAGAACGTGTCGACCATCGTGCTCCCCGACATGTACCTCAAGCTGTGGGACGTGGGCGGGCAGCTGTCGCTGCGCAAGCTGTGGCAGAGCTACTACGCCAGCTGCCATGCCATCGTCTTCATCATCGACAGCACCGATATCGGCGACGGCAGCCTCGAGCACGACGCCACCGGCCGCCTGGAGGAGTGCCGCCTCGTGCTGGAGGACGTGCTGCAGAATAGCGAGGCTGAGGGTGTCCCGCTGTTGATTCTGGCGAATAAGCAGGACCGGGAGGATTGTGTGGAGGTGGTGCGCATCAAGGAGGGGTTGGTGAAGCGTGTTTTTGAGGGCGAGAAGTCGGGTGGTATTCGCGACTCGCGCGTGTTGCCTGTTTCGGCTCTGACGGGAACGGGGGTCAAGGAGGCTGTGGACTGGGTGCGGTCGAGGGTAAAGTGGAATACCGAGAGCCGGCCGCCGCTGATGAGGTGATGGATGCAGGCGATCATCTTCACGTCCCGCTATAATGGTGGGACGCGCACTACAGGACTAGACCGCCGCTTCTCCAACCGTGTCCAGGCCGCCTACACTATGACCCCGATTTGGGATTAGGCGGGTGCGCAACCGCTGGGTCCATTGCCATATCACTCGTCTACGTTAGACACTGGGGGTAGTCGAACATTGCGGGACCTCATTACGGCTGAGCCAATCCCTCTCATCCGAAGCCAGAGGGGATTTAAGCCAGGGCAATGGAGGGGGACATGAGAGAGAGAACGGGGTTATTCTTCCCAGATGACTGAAAGTCCGTTCCCGCGGCGCCACCGTCAACCAGCGCCATGGCATCACGGCCACCGCACCAGGGATCTCGGAGGAGAAGATATCACGGAGACTCCGATGTGGTATATTGTAATATTTGGCGATGCGATAGCACTGGGTTGGTCGTGAGGGACGATCCGCAAACACCACTCATACTAACAACCTTCGAGGTACATATGCGAAAAAGATGGTAGATCCGCATCGACCCGCAAGTCGTGGACCCTGGATATATTTTATCGGTTTAGACAGCCAAAACTCCGTGCCGGTCTGTCCCCTGAAATCTGCTTGCCGCCTCCTTTTGTGTAGCCCACATTGTCCCTAATAGAAGCCAGCTGCGCCCTTTCCATTATCCCCTCTTACGACCTATGCATCAGGCATCGGATTTGAGAGGTGCTTCCGTCCCCACGGATGAACCGCCTTATCCCAATCTAACGGCCCCGAGACTGAGGGTATCTCGTTGACATCCATCCTCATCCTCCCACCCCATAACATGACCCGCCCCTCACCTATCATTCTCCGCCCTCAACTCCGCCATGAACCCCCCCTTCTCCCTCCTCTTCAGATCCTCCGCCAACCTCCTATCCACCAAATCCGAAAACTCCTTCACCTTCACCAGCGCCACGCTCGTACACTGCAGCAACACAACCGCATCCACCGGCGTCCCGCCCAGCTTCGCAATCTGGCAAATCTCCCCATGCTTATTCAGACTGATCGTACAGCTCGCCACCCGCACTTGCTCCTCCAACCACGTCGCATCCAGCACCGCCGTCTCCCCTTCCTCGCCAAAAAAGCTCCACGTCACGCACAGCGGCGAGTGCAGCCAGCTCAGCGGCACCGGCTCCCTCTCCGCGGGGGTATACACCGTCAACCGCCCGGCCTCCATACTCGTGTCCGGCTTGCGGAAGTGTCGCAGCGCAGCGACGACCGCCACGCACGCGGCGTCGGTCAGCCCGCCGTCGTGCGAGAGCACGTGCACGTCGACGCGGACGGACCAGCATTTTTGGCCGGCGACCAGGCAGAGGGACTCGGTGTCGAGCGCGCCGGAGCGGCGGACGGTCTTTTCGAGGAGGCGGGATAACAAGACTTCGGTCTCGGTCGGGCGGTTGACTTCGAAGGCGGGCGAGGTCATGGGCGAGAGCTCCGTCGCGATGGTGAAGATGCCGTCGAGCGGGCGGTCGACGTAGGGGACCGTGACTTCGGCGGTGGCTTTGGCGAGGACTCGCGTCTTGCCGAGGGTGACGTCGGCGACGCCATATTGGTCGCCAAAGGTGAGCTCGAGGGGCCGGTATTGGTCGAGTTGGCGGCCGTCGAGTCGCAGGTTTTCTTGCAGCGCTTGTGTGACGAATTGCTTCTCGTTGAGAGAAGGCTCTGCTTCTCGAGGCATTGTGAATTGGGAGGGGTGGTATCTGGGATCTAGGACGGGGGTTGAGAGAACTGAACTCGAAATCAAAGCCCAGGGTTGTTTGTTGTCTGGAGGGGCAGGTTTCTGCCGCTAAAGACCGCTAAATTTCAGTGCATTCTGCCGCATGACGCGGGCGGTGAGGGCGCCAATCAGCCAACCTGCATCCCCATGCCCAGGCACCCTTGCGGCTTTCCATCTTCAAACAACATCGAGCGCATCGAATTGTGATATCCTCCAGTTCACCAAACCGAAGCAACACATTGAGCCGCCAAGATGACCACAGCTCACAGACCGACATTCGACCCGGTAAGAAGGCGCACCGCAACAAAGCTACACCCCAGAATGCCTCGCTAACTCAACACCACCAGGCCCGTGGCAAGGAAGCCCTGCGCGGACCAGCCTACCACCAGCGCCTCCTCCCCGCCTACACGCAGCTCAAGTTCAGGTAACCTACCTACCAACCCCTTCCCCCTACGCACCCGCTCACTTCCCGCCCCAGACAACCGGGCCAAGGCGGCGACGCCGACGCCAGCACGCGCGACCTGCGCGCCGAGCTCGAGGCCGCCGAGGCAGCACACTACGCGAAGCTCAAGGGCGCGCCCATCCCGGGAGCCTCCTCTGACGAACGCGAATCGTCGTCCTCCACCACCAACAAGCGCCCGCTCGCCGCCTTGACCTCCCGCGACGATAAACAATCAGAAGACGCAGGCGCAGACGCAGACGAAGACCCCGACGCCAAACGGCGACGCATTCTCGCGGAATCGCGCGCCATCGACGCCGACGACGACAGCGATGACGGGTCTGGGTCCGACAACAATAACGACGACGCGGACGACTCAGACGACGACGACTCCTCGGATGACGACGACGACGCCGAGCTGCAGCGGGAGCTGGAGCGGGTGCGGCGCGAGCGGATCGAGAAGCGCGAGGCGGAGGAGCGGGCGCGGCTGGCGGCCGAGCAGGAGGCGCGCGAGCGGGATATTGCGCTGGGGAATCCGCTGCTGAATAGTGCGGCGGCGAGCGCTGGGGGCAAGGCGGCGGATTTTAGTATTAAGCGGAGGTGGGATGACGATGTGGTGTTCAAGAACCAGGCGAGGGGGACCGAGGAGAAGGGGAAGAGGACCGAGTTTATCAATGTGAGTTGCCCTTCGTCTAACGTGACCGGTGTTTGGGTGGGTGGTGGAGGAGTGCTGATTCTGTTTTTAGGACTTGTTGCGGTCGGACTTCCACAAGAGGTTTATGAGCAAGTATGTGCGGTGAGCAGTTTTCGGAGGGGATATATCGGAGACGGGACGCGTTGGGTTGGGGTGTACTATCATATAGCGGCATGATTGCGAGGTATTGGCCTTGGAACGGATACGGATGCTTTGCTTGAGGAACAATTAAATCATTTGGTTTCCTTCGTCTACAAGGTATTGTGATTCATCGTCTACAGCTAGGCACATGTAGTTTTGTGCTGTAAAACTACGCTCAGCAATTTTCAGTTACCCTGATGACAAGCTTGCGGTTAAACCGAGATTGGCTCGTCAATTTTCCGGAGTTGACACCCCCAGACACAACTCCCACCCTTGAAACTGCGCTTCTCCCACCCTACCCCCTTTCACAACCGCTTCCTCCCCTCCGCTCCTCTCGCAGCCTCCCCAAAAGCAGCCCGAACAGCCCCCCAGCTCCGCCAAAGCAGCACTACCACACGCCATCGTCAGCCACTTCCCTTCACAAAGAGAGAAAGAAAGAAGAGAGACTCACAACCCGGCACGACCACCCACGGCGCGTTCATGCCCGCATAATACACCCAGTAGTACATAAATTCGGGCCGGCTGTACGAGACGCCGCGCATGTGCTCGGCGAACCCGCACGTGCCGTAGTACAGCGCCACGCCGTACAGGTGCCCGACACACACGACTGCCTGCAGCAGGTGGCGCGTGCCTTGCTCGTGGGGCTTGTTGCGTGCGGCGAAGAGGGCGGTGAGCAGGGAGAGCGGCGCCCAGGTTATCTGTTTGGGGGGAGAGCAAGGGGGGGCGGGTTGGTTAGATGTGTTGGAGTGGGAGCATAGGGAAGGGGAGAGAGGGGTTGGGTATAGAGGGAGAGGGAGAGAGGGGGCGGTGAGGGGAGGAGACGTACCACTGTCATGGACTCAATGCATAACATGAAGGGGTCAGAGGTGAGATAGCGCGAGTCTGAGAGGGAGTATTCCTTCCAGAGCTGGGCGAAGAGGGATTGGGAGGAGGGGATGGTGGAGTGGTTGAGGACAAAGTAGCCCTCGAAAAAGAGGTGGAGGAAGCCGCCTGGGTATTGGTTAGTAAGGTGCACAGTAAAACAGAAAAAGGGGGCGGCAACGCACATAGTGAAAACCAGGCGATGGTCAACTGGTCCGCCCTCTTCAGCGTCGGGCTATACCCCGTCGCCAGAGCGACACAGCCCCCACGAACACGGCAATAATGCCGCCAAAGGCTGCCAGAATGTTTAGGAGAGGCGTGGTGTTAGGCGCATACCCCGGGATGATGGCGTCCTGCGGGAAGTAGGGGTGGCCCTGCGGCGAGGATCCCGCGTGGTCTTGCATTCTTACTGTGTAAGGTGTGTAAGGTGTCTGTTTCAGGGATCTACCTGCATCCGGACTTGGACTTGACTTGACTAGCAGGCCCGACAGACTGGTTAGAGTTAAAGGGCGATGTCAAAAGTCAGGTGGGTCGCGTTTCGCGTCGCATTCGTGCAACCCCTGGACCCTTGTTCCGGGTACAGTTTCCGTAAGGTACATACTGTACCTAAGCTCCCCCTGTCCAAATTAACCCGTACACCAAAAGTTATCATTACCGCTTCAGTACGCCACAACTTGGCGAGAACGCATTTAATCGAGGGAATCCGAGTGCCTAGTATAGTACTGCCATTGCTCCATCCATTTACCGACGGGTTTCAAAATTCTGGATCATCTGATCCGAATAATGGTTAATAAAAGTGTGGCGTTGCTTGATCGTAAGCGGACTTGTTCTGAGGAATCCGTTTTGACGAAGAATATGGATGGTAATTATAATCTGGTACTTATTTGGTATCGAGTCCTATAGAAAGTCTATCTTTATACTAGTCCGTAATGTATTTAAGAAATAATAATAGAATTGCGGAAGGAAAAGAGTAAGAAAGGTGTTGTGTGGTACTTTGGCTTCTGGACAAAATACCTGTTTTGGTGTACGGGTTTTTTTGGCCAGAGGAAGCTAAGGTAGTTGACAGATGCAAAATCTTGACTTTCGTACAAAGGATTAGTGTTGGAAGTCCAACAGCCATAGGTCACGGTCACAGATTCGGAATAGAGGGAGCTTACAGACCGGGAGGTCTATTCACACTTCCCATCTGGGCACACCAAGAAAAGACAGTGTATTGGGACTCGTAGGAGTGTGTTTTCTGTGTCTGGTTCCTGACATCTGGTGTCCACTGCTCCCCCCAATACATGTACCGAACCTGTCACCAAGCCACTAGTCGCCCCTGAACTGCCAACCATAACCACCTTCACTCGTTGCGCCCCTCACCTGTGTCCTGCGTTGCCAGCTTCCTACACTTCAAACTCCCTGCCTTGACTGTATAGGCAATTCAACAGAGAGTATAACAGGCTACAGGTGACATGCATTAGCAAACATAAAGCACTTAATATATTCAAGGATAGGAAAGTTCGTACCGGCAATGTGACCAGCAGTCGCTCCGGGCTCATTCTGGGGAACGGATTGAAGGCAGTACTCCAAGCTTCTGACGCAAGTGTCGGTATTGCAGCAGATGGAAGCCGCGTCGCAGCAGGCCGTTGGAGCAGCTATTTGCAACATATTAGCTTTAGGCTCTGCGAATTCGCAATAATGCGGTAGGGATAAGATATGCCCTACATCTATGGCCAAAACACCACATGTAACCGTCGTCATTGCCGACAAAGGGATCTTTATCACGTTAGTAACTTCTTTAAAGGAATAGAGCATATCCTCAAAGGTTAGATGATATTGGTTAATATTGTACTTACCCAAATCAATAGAGGTACTCTTTGTACCAGACGCGGATCGACAGCTACACGTCATTGTTGATGACGACGAGATAAAGCAATTACTGCAGCTAGAAGCATAGCTGCCACTGTGCACTTATTAGTTCCGGTCTAAAACGGCATAACCCCTGTGATAGGGTAGAGTAGGCCTGTCATACCCTTCCCGAGCAACAAGTTGCCCGTTATCATTTGCAATACAGAGATTCAAATCTTCCATGGTCAGACGCTCTCCACCATCATTTTGGCGGCAATGGGCATAGAGATAGTGGTCGCGGGAGATATCAATCTAAATTAAACCATTAGACATCACTAACGTTAGGAAAAAGAAAAAACATTTTAAAAGAAAAGAAAAGAAAAGAAAAAAGGAAAAAGAATTTGAACAAGGGTAGCAATTTAGCATAGTTATACGTACGTCATGACAAGACCGAATAAATCCTCCACCAAGCACGAGTGCAATGGGAGTGACAAGCGGGAAGATTGAAAATCTCATGGTGAATAGTGCAGAGAGAAAGCTCTCTAGTTCAGACAGGAGGGAGGGTCGAGCGATACAGATGTTTTCGAATTGGAAAAGAGACAAAACCATGGGAGCGAGTGATTGCTTTATTTATACACAAATCTGGACACCTGTGATGGTCGCCCACGCACCTCGCGGTTCACGATAACCTCACTTCCGGTGCTGAGAGCGGTTCTGTCGGTGTCATCTCGGCAGCTTTTCTACCGAACAGTGCAGTATCGTCTGTCTAAACTAGGGTTTTGCCCAATGGGCGGTGCTTACACCCATTTAGGTGGAGAAGCTTGCACCGAACTATGAGTTTTGGAGACGAGGAAGAGCTCAGGTAGGTTTTGAAGGATACGCATGTCAGCGCGTATGTTGCAGATTTGGGACCTAGCCTCCAGGGGTACCTGCGTATCCCACAACAGATGTGCGACTTGGGAGTCTTGGCTGGGGATTGCAATTCATGCGTGATATAGGAATACGCACTTTTTACGGTCAGAGTTTGAACTGAGACATTGAATCCCTCCCCTGCCACCTTTCAAGACGATGATGATTCTTTTAGTAAGGAATAAGGAACGATGCAGATACGCGCTTCTCGCTGTCAGGACTGTGAAAGTGACAATGATCTCCCCCCTCGGGAAATAGCGGCCCGTGCTACCCTAGCTGGTAACCTGCTAGTAATCCTGGGACGTGTCGGAGGAATACGCACTTCTCCCGGTCAATTTACGCAGTGGCCCCATTTTGTGGTCGAGGCTTTCCTTCCACACCGAGCATAGCTTATAACTTACAGTCACAACGAGGCAATATTAGATTGACACCACAGCAAGAATTGGAAAACGGAACTTAACAGATTCACGTTCTCAGCCTCTCTACAATAGCGACATCTTCTTGTCTTCGTTGTTGTTCAGAGGGGGCGGCTTTTTTTCTTCAGAGTTACCAGTCCTGGGCCCTTTTGAGCGGATATGGAAAATGTGTAGGCAAAATGACGATCGACACAGAGCGCATGCGGGCACATGAAGAGAGTTCGGTAAAGCTAGAGCCGCAGCCTAGCGTGGAGTATATATTAACCACGGAGCTATCTTGTGGAGTTGCTGACTAAATCCACGGCCCAACAATAGGCAGACTACTATTCATCGAACCCTCCCCACTCATCCTCATCATCGTCGCTCTCCTCATCCGTCTCCTCCTCCTCCTCATCCTCAGCCTCACCGTCCGGCCTCCTCCCCGCCTTCAACCTCGGCATCCCATCCGGCCCCCTCACAATCCTCCCCTCCGCGTCCCTCTCAAACGGCCCATCTTCATCACCACTGCCCTGCCCAAACCTCACCTCGACCCCCTCCCCCTCCAAACCTTCCAAATCCACAACCTTCCTTCCCGTGCTTTTCAGCGTCGGAATCCCATCCGGTCCCCTCACAATCCTCCCTTCCGCATCCCTCACAAACGGCCCCTCCCCATCTTTGTCACCATCCCCTTCCCCCTTACCCCCATCCCCATCCCTCACAAAACACACACGAAAAACCCCATCACCCCCCTCCCATCCTCCCTCTCCGCACGCACGCACCCCTCCGCCACAGCCGCCAGGTCCAGGTCGAGGTCCACCCCGCCCACCCCACCCCCGCCATTTCCACCCCTCTTTTCGTTACCATCCCCCTCATCCACACCCTGACAGGCAACACCCTGACAGGCGCCCAGATCGCCTCTGACAGGCCATTCCCGCATCCCGCGCACCTGTTCCTCTCTCCGAAGGATACGCCAGCCGCGCCGGCGCGCGACAGGGGAGCGCAGGGCGGCGAGCACGACCTGCTCGTTCTCGAGGGCGTGCGTGGAGCAGGTGGAGTAGGAGACGCGGGTGGCGGCGGGGAAGGTGAGGGCGTGTAGGAGGATGGCGAGTTCTGTGGGGTTTATTAATTGGTTTGTTATGTGGTTTTAAGGGGTGGGGGTATTATTGAGGTGTTAGGGGGCTGGGGACGGGGTTGGTCTGTCTGGGGGCGGGGTGCGGAGAGGGTTATGTGGATGGGGAAGGGGGGTTGGGTTGTGTAGATGGGGAGGAGATTGGGGTTCTGGCGAAGGGGATAGAAAGCAGAGTAGGAGAGGAAGGGGGGGAGGGGGAGACATTGAGAAGTTGAGGAAAGGAAGGGGTAGTTAATAGTAGAACAGGGGAGCACATACGAAAAGAAGCCAGCGCCTCCAGACGCGCTTGCAGAGCCTTCTCAGACAGCACCGTCTCCGCGCCATCGTCATCCACAACCACCGTTGGCTCCTCCGGCGCCCGTTTCCTCTTCAGCGCCTTAGAAGAAGAACTCCCACTTCCAGTCGCCGCCTTGCCCGCCGCCGCTCCAGCATCAGGCAGATAAAACTCAGGTGTATCATCCCGCCCGACAATCCCACTCCCCGAGCACGACGGATCCAACAACAACGCACCCACCGCCCGAAACTCCGGAGCCTCATGATCCGTCTTGAGAAAATCTGCCCCCGGATGAAGCACCGTCACGCCATCCGCCCCCGCCGCGCGCACCATCTTAGCCAGCGTCTTCGCGCGGTGCTTGTCCTTCTCAAACGCCAGGATGCGCTGCTGCCCCTCAGCCAAACCCCCGCGCTCGTGCAGGATGGCCGCGAGGTGGGTGGTCTTGTTGCCGGGCGCGCTGCACGCGTCGACAATGTCGCCGTCCTCCGGGCGCGGGTCGAGCAGGTAGGCCGGGAAGCAGGAGGCCTTGTCCTGCAGGATGATGGCGCCGGATTGGTAGGCGGGGGTTTTGGTGAAGTCGATTCCGGGCGGGGCGGCGATCAGGTTGGGGACGTTGCTGTCGAGGCAGATTACTTTTTTGGGGGGAGAGGTTGGCGCCATGACTTCGGCGATGGTGGGGACCATCTCGAAGCCCTTGAAGGTCGTGTCGAGCTGCTCGTCGATGGTGCTCTTGAGCGAGTTGACGCGGATCCATCGCGGGTGAGCAGGCCCGAACTGGGCATCGATTATGGCCCTCAGGGCGTCAACCGTGGGACATTTCCTCCGTATCCTGGCCCTGGTAAATTCGGATTGGAGCCTTGCTTTGTGCTTCTCGATGGATACGCGGAGGCCGTGGGAAGCAGGGAGGGCGATGCCCTTTTTGGCGAGGAGGAGGTCATGCGTAAGGAGGATAGAGAGGGTGGGCGTAATCTGGCGGTGTTAGCAGCCATACTATTCTATGCATATTGTCCAAAATATTTACAACTTACCTTTCGCTCTTTTTGCAGCAGCTGTGAGTTCTCAACGACTTCCTTCAAAACGGCACTCCATTTGCTCGATTCAAATGCCAGAGCATAAACTTGAGCAGGTGGTGATTTAAGGTCCTTGTTGCCGTATATCCTAGATTTGAGACTGCCACCGTGAGTAGAGGGGCCGGTGACTATGCCCGCCGTTTCATGATAAAGAGACATGATGGTTGGTAGGAGTGAGAGAAGTGGGAGGTTGTCTTGTCTCAGTGGTTATTTTGGAGTCGGAAATTTCATTTGGGGAGGTAACATTACAGGGTTAGGGTTGGCTATGGCATGTAGCATACCAACCCTGAGTTCAATTCCCTCTCTCTCATACAACACTCACACATCACTCACGGTCAGCACCAAGACAGTTGTGCGCCATTCGCTCTATTGGCATCTATATGTTTGCGTAGCCAACTGCTAACCAGCCGCCCATTGTTCCCCAGGCAAAACCAAAAGCCTCTCCCCCAAATCACTCCGCGGCCAAAGCTAGCCAACCGAAGCTCCATGCGGCAGCGAGCCATCAATGCAGCCCACCCCCAAAAGAATCGAAGATAAATGGTAAGATACACACAGATCGAAGCGAAGATGTCGCAGCCGGTGGTAGTAGATCTCTGCTCCAAAACCCAGCCCAGCCCCAAGATGTGGTTAAGCGAATGGATGAATGTCATGTCGTCGTAAAAGAAAAGAAAAGCCAAAAAAGAATCACCAGCAGTCCTCCCTTGGCCCTCCCACAAATCCAAATCAAGTGGTATCCAGCGCCGCCTTTTTCTGCCCTCTCGCTTTCCCCCGCGCGGCGAAAAAGCAGGGCCTCAAGAATCCCAGAACACCCCCTCTATGCGTGTCCAATCCGAAACGGTAACCGGAGGAAAAAATGGTTGCAAGCAAATACAGGCGAATCTCACCGCCTCAAGGGCGGGAGGTGGTGTGATGAAAGAAGGGTATGAATGTGACGAGAAAATGCCGCTTGTTGGACCATCTATCTCCGATGCCTCCGCGACGGCAGACGGGCATGCTGCAGGTAGTGCCTGCTGGCATGGCGCCTCCTGAGCGCAGCGGCGCCCGAACCGGGCAGCTCACCACCCTTAGCATACACGCTCAGCGCCCAGCTCCCACCGCACGTCTGGTTGGCGTCGCCCTTGCAGGCGGTGGCACACTCGCCGTCGTCGAGCTTCTCGAGCGGGCTCAGCGAGTTGCCGCAGAAGCACTCGCCGCCGTACTCGGTGCCCGCGACGGCGAAGCCCTTGGCGGCGCAGTAGTCGACGCAGGCTGTGTTGCTGGCGTCGCCGATCTTGGGGAGCACCTCGCCGCGCAGGGCGCGCGAGGAGGTGTCCTTGTAGCAGCCGACGTACTTGAAGCCGGCGATGTCGGCAGGCGCCGCGTTGCCCGAGGATTGCTGCGCCGCCTCGGTGGGGGCCGGCACGTCCTCCGCGTAGACGGTCGTGGTCTGCCAGACGGTCACCGTGTCGTAGACGGTCTTGGTGTGGATGCCCGCCGGGCTCGGGGCTGGGGTCGGCGCGGGCTGGGTCTTCTCCGGCTCATCTTGCTCCGGCTCGTCCTGCTCCGGCTCATCCTGGCCGGACGCATCGTTGATAACCGCAGATGGAGACGGCTGGAGAGTGGGCGCGGGGACACGGATGAGCGTGGTAGAAGGGGGAGGAGGAGGCGCAGCGGCGGACGAAGGCTTCTGAACGGGAGGCTGCTGGGAAGAGCTGGAGCCCGAGTCACCGGCTCCCGGCTGTGGCTTCGGGTCCGGCGAGGGAGCAGCGGAAGGCGAAGGAATGGGGACCGGCAGGGGAGCGGGGAGGTCGCCGCCGCCGAGAAGCCAGCCAGCGAGAGGGTTGTTGCCGGGCAGCTTCTCCATCTTGCCGTCAACGACCTCGTCGACCGGGCACTCGATGTTGCAAGACTCGCTGGGGTCGTTGGAGCCGTACTTCAGGCCTGGGCAGGTGTGAATGCCGGCGTGGCCGGTGTCGCAAGTGTCGATGATGTGCTGGAGCTCTTCCTCGTCCCAACCTGAGATGAAGTCGGCGTGGGCCGAGAAGCCGGTGGTATCGCCGTTGGCGAAGACGAAAGGGCTGGCCTTGCCGATCAGGTCCTTGAAGCGGGGCAGGAGGTCGTGGGTCTTCCAGTAGGTCTCGAAGAACATGTGCGGCACGTGGATCCAGCCCTTGGGGCAGTCGAGCTTGCCGTTTCCGGCGTCCGACGGGAACTGCATGTTGTTCTGGTAGTTGGTCAGGCCGGCCGAAGGATCGTAGCACGAGGGCATGTGGACGTCGACGCGCATGGGCGAACCCATGCCATCGCAATCCTGGAAGGGAAAGCCGATGCCCGCGCCTTGGTCGTTCGATCCGATGCCCGCCGTGGAACCGTCCGAGTCGGTCGGCCAGCTGGGAGGGTTGAAGTTTTTACGAGGGCATGTGATCTGCACGGGCTGGATGGGTCCGTTGGAGGGGTCCATGTTGGACGCGCCCGAAGTCGAGGGGGCCGTCCTCAACATGGCGTTTCCGCTGACGATCTGGAGACCGAGGGGAAAGCCTTGGTGTCGTCGTTGGTGGCATCGAAGAAGTAGTAGACGTTCATGTAGTCCATCGGAACCGGCTCCAGAAGACCGGTGGTGGGGTCCTTGAAGTAGAGAGTCGGGAACCAGTAGGCGCTGAGATCGGCCTTGGGGAGCGCCGTGGTGCACTTGGACTCGCGCAGCTGCTCGCCCGTCACGCTGAGGCCAAAGTTGCTGGCGCCCATGACGGTGTGGACGTGGGCCGATGTCTTCCCGGGGGAAACAATGGGGTCAGCGCGGCAAGTCGTCAGGGGGCCTTTTCCGTAGTGACGCAGCACGGCGAAGGTGCGTTTGTCCTGTGCCGCGGCAGCGGTGGCGATCAAAGCCGCCAGGGTAGTAGCGAAAAGCATCTTGTTGGTTTGCTGGGTGTTTCAATGTCGAATTGTAGGTAGTTTCTATTCTGTTTGCTATGTTTTGTGTGTCGGTTTCCTCAACTTGGGCGAAAGGGTAAGGTCGGTCTCTAGGACTGAGCAAAGTGTCGTTGTCGTGGTGTCAACACCGGTACCAGTTGTCACTGAAGAGAATGAAGATAATGGCTTGTTCGAAAGGACTGTTGGTTTCTTTGAGTTCAGAAGTTGCTTCGGAGTCGAGGGTGAAGTCAAGGTTGGCAACGGGTCAGTCAACCCACGTCAAGTGAGCAACAATGAGCAAAGAAAGCGCTGAGCAAGCTCGGCAGCTGTTGAAAGGGAGTGTGAATCACAAGTGCAAAGAGCACGAGCTGAAAAGGAAGGACTGGCAAAAGCCTAGAGAAAGGAATGACAATGTAGCCCGGTGAGGTGAGGGGTGGGGAAGAAAGGAGTTGAGACGGCGGCGCCTGGATGGGACGGCCGGGTTTATAGCCCGCCTCTCTGGGCGACCCGGACTCCTCCCCCCCCTGGTTCTGGTCTGGGCCTTGGTGGTGAGTGTGTAACCTGGAACACCTCCGCCGTCCCCGCTCACTTGCATGGTACCTGATGGAAGCTTGGCAGGTACTTGCGGGTCTCGACTAACTCGGTTTGTTCGTTCTTCTGCTTGCGCCTCGATAAATGATGAATCATTACCAATATTCGAGACCGTGGTCAGGCTTTTCTTCTCGGGCCCGAAGAAGCCAGGGCAAACCACGCCCTGAAATCTGGCGCCCCGGACCTTGAACCTGGAATTTAAAAGAAAAGCATTTTGTCCCGTCGTCAGAGTGCGACGACCCCTGATGGCCAACATCCCCCGGCCTAGGCCGGCTCGCCCGGCGGCTGTCAGTTGGCGCCGGAAGTGGTGCAATGTGCAATGGCCCCCGTCAGCTCAACAGCAGTGGTCCAGACCACAGTATGCCCCTCTTAGTGGTTAGTAGGCAGCCCTGGCAGCCAGAGTAACGCTTTCAAACAAGAAACTTGAAGAATCCAAGAAACTCCAAGCGCTCAGCAAACAGCCCGACGGCGGGGGTTCCCAGCGTCTGCCGAGATGGAGGGGGAAAAGAAGGAACTTTTCGTCCAGGGGAACGTGGTCCATGCGCTGTACCTGCATATTGCAGATGGCGCTGGATGGTTAGCATGCCATTGGATGGCACGTCGCTTTTCTGGGCTCTCAGCTGCAGGTTCTCGGCGGTGCCTTGCTTGCCTCGCTCTGGATGGTCAGAAAAAATGAGAGAAAAAAGCTCAAGTTTGCCACATGTTTTCTTGGCTATTTCCTCTGCCGTGCGTCTGTGGCGTCCAATAGGGTTATTCTCGAAAACAGGGTTTTGTGTGTGTCAATCAATTCGACGATCGCCGTTGGGTTTTTAGAGTGAGCGATCTCAGACATTTCAAGACCAGCAGATTGGGGAATGCAAACGAAACAAATTCCCACCGGGTTCAAGCTGGGGAAAATGACATGAACCTGGGTCGTGGTTTCCCATCCCATGTTTGCGCATCTCGGGGATTTATGCGCCACGAGGGCACCCTTGTCATGCCCCCCAACGGGCCGACTGTTGCCCCTTCTTTGGCAGGATGGGATTGGATTTGGGCAAAGGGGCAAGCACCAATACTGAATTGAATACATATTACTACGAAAATGACAAAATTAAAGAAAAATTAAAAAGATAAACTACTTATGACTTGTGATGGCTCTTATGTTGCTGTGTCCGTAAAAACGCAGGCTGCGATCGTGATCTATCCACATCCAATGCATCAGATCCGATCTGTTTCCTCGCCGTTACCACGCTTGATACCGCGCGGTTGATCATCCTCTCATCCCAACCTTCGGATCTGTCAAAACGGGTCGGGAAGGTTCCCATCTCAGGAACAGCGATCCCACCTGACCAATCGGGTTGCCGAAACGGTCCAAACCAGTGTTTGGGGGCGGGGCGCTTCAGTGCTGACCCTGGTCGGCTTCCCCTGAAACGCGCTATTTTGATGAGGTTCCGGTCAGGGTCAAGCCACAGTTCCAGGAACCGCTTCTTCCAGAGCTTCCGGGTTCCCCTCTCTTCCACGGGGCGCCACCCAAGGCTAACCACATCGGACTCCAGGCAGACTCCAGGAACGGGATGGCGAGCGAGCCATCAGCCATCATCTTCGTCACTTCCGCGTGATTCTCTGATTTGAGGTTGGATGGGCGTTTGCTGTCGGGTGTTTCACCTTTCAATATTCCACTGTTTGCCGCCCCATGCAGCCGCACGTCTCCGTCTTGTTCAATTTTGGGAGTGTTCAAGACGATGGCACCAGCCAGGCAAGCGCGCGGCACTTACCAGGGGAAAAGGGGCCGACATCTGGGCCGCCATCTGGTGGTTTTCAAAACTCGATAGCGGCCCCACGAGATTTAGTTTCGGACTATACAGTCCGTGCTAAACTCCGAGGAGCCAGCTGATGCCACCTCGACCACTCGCCCAGCCAGGCCTTCTCGCGGCCGGGGACACTCGTGCGACAACAGCCCGCCAGGTATCAGCCAGCCGCTCCGTCCTAGCTGCGCAGCAGTCATCCTCGTCGCTCATCTCCGCGGTTGTGAAGAAACCGCGTCTTGGAGCTGAAGGCCCATCGGAATCCCACATGTACCCTCGTGCCGCCAACAGGATCAATATTTGTACCTGCGTCTGGCTCCACGCCTTCACCCCGCGTGCCCCCCATGCCGTGCCTTGATGCTGTGCCCTCAATAAATGACGTGGTCCCAGCTCATGGGCCGTAGCCGACCCAAGCACCGCTGCCTTACCACCATCCAATGCCGTTGGGTGTCAAGGAATTGGGGGTCGAGGATTCCGGTTTGCTAGAAACCAACAAACTACCCGCGTGGCTTGCTTCACGGTAATGCTCTCTCTTCTGTCCCGGTGCCAAACTTTGTTGTCTTCACTTTCAAACGATGAGCCAAACAATTTGCTTCGTTTGATGAATAACCAATCATATTCCTCACCAACCATTCAGACAGCGCTACCTTGAATTTGAGATAACGCAAAATCGCCTCGGATGTATGTATGACTACAATCCGGCCATCGTTCGCCCGATATTTTACCGTACAATATCCAGTTCGCGGGCTTTAGACATAGGCCGACTCCGTAACCACTATATGGAAAGGTGCTGGGGATGGAGGTTGCTGGACGGCCGAGCCCACCTACTTGGTTGTGGTTCCTCTTAACGGAGCGAGATATTAGGAATAAATATATGCAATAAGTATCGGTAATAGGTCCGAAAAACCCCTTGAATATCAGTTGAATCTAGCTGAAGCCTCTCGACATATTCCCCACTCCCCAACCCCTTTCTTGTATGCAACGACAAGAGTCCACCACTAAAGACCTATCTCGGAGGGCCCGATCAAGAGAACCCGTCCTCCGCTGTTTAGATTCTACTTAACATCAAAATACTGTGAACACTAGCGGTCTAGCGGACGGTAAGCCAGTTCTTTCACTACTTTGCGTCATCTAAACGAAGTAGAATTAGGAAACACCTTCCTGCCTCCACCGTCAGCGCCATCCATAGTCATTACGGAAGCGGGCCTGGTATAGGATTGCGAACGGGATCTCGTATGGCAAGATATAGGGCGAATGATGGCAAACCTGTAGTCGTACATCAGCGAAGGGTGTGCCGATGACACAAAAGTTCCCTGTCGGCTATCGTAAATGCTCGGAAGGGGTGAGAGTTACCAGCTACGAGCACAGCAAATCGCACCTTTCGGACAACAGCGAAGAGCAGAAGGGGTCATTGATATGGAGTGGGAGTGTGAAAACGTGATTCTGGTATTGGTACTTGCCTAGCTTTCTTATTGTCGGGCGGCCGACTAGGAGGAGCGGTAGGTGTCTGTTGGTGTTACGCTGGCATCGTCGGGAACAACGATGGCAGCTATATTGTCAAGTATACGGGGCCTATATTGTGAGAGAAAAGCTGGAAGACTGGCAACCAACCACAATGCGAACAAGCACCGCCGATAGCACCCTATACGGATCGGGAGTTGTATTAAAGCAACCACTTCAAACTCGAAGACTCCATTTACATATGTCAATACATATCGCAAGCTCAGTGGATAGCACATTGTGTTAACGTCATGGGTAGACAGATCTCCATTCCGATACAGTGGGAAGGGGGGGGGAAGGCCGCGGGGTTGGTGGCCTTGCGGTCGTCGAGCCGCCGAGCCGTCTTATCAAGCGCGTGCCATATTCTGGCTTCCACATAGCAACCCCAATCTATAACAGACGAGGCGCCGTCCCGGGCGGCAAACCATCGCGGTCGATCTGGTGGCGATTGCTGAGCTGCTTCAAGTTGCGGAGCGCTGATTGGCTCTCAAGACGCCGCCAACGGGCGAGGTCGTACATATCAATCGGGGCAGCTTTTTGACGCTGAGCCAAAACCCCTCCCCCATCCCTCTCTGCCGGGTCCCTGCAGTTACTTGATAGGGCAAGATATGTCAACGCCCCGTTGTTTTGCATCAGACAGCTCGTTCCAGCAAAGTCAAAGGGGCACGCCGTACGCTTGAGACCTTGATTCCCCAGCGACCTACTACGCCTCGCTTTCTTTTTCTCCCTTTCCTCTCTGTCCTCTCTGTCTCTGTGACGAACCTCTCCTGGACCTCGTCCTGTTAGGGTTCAGTCTGATTGAAGGTGTCTTGCAAAGGTACTAGGTTCGGTGCAGCCAAAAGGTGCACAACAAAGACTTGTCTCAACAGTAGGCTCTCGAGCTTGTAGCGAACTGTAGTTGTGATTGCTAACTGGAGAACTCCCAGAGCTCTCCAGAACGAGTGACTATATACCATCTAATTCCTGGGTGCTCAGTGTGCTCAGTGTTTCTTCCTTTCTGAGGTCACTGATCACACTGGTCACTTCCCTGTATTCCTGTGTTCTGATTGGCTATGCGTCTTCCTGTGCTCAGTGTGCTCAGTCTTCCGTCTTTCCCCGTTTCCCTGGTCACACTGAGCATCCTTCATTCTCATTTGATTGGTCCTTCGGAATGACTGGTTCGGGGCGTCCCGCGCCTCCGAGGTCCCACCTGTTGGCATATTCGTGACAGTCTCCCTAGCCATCGCCCTCTCTCGTTGAACTATGGAACCCAACCGAACCTGACATGAGCCCGTGGTGGAGATCTTCGGCAATCTCATCACCCCGGGGGTTCGCTACTCGGCCGAGGCCTACGACCTCGCCAATCGCCGCTGGTACCGTCTGGACGTCACCGAGCCCGACGTCCCAGACGACGACTGGCTTTCGGAAACCGTCGCGGGGCACATCAAAGCCTACTATGCCGCCCACGGAGAAGTGCCTCCTTGGAACACCATCAACCTCCCCAGCCGCCACGGCCCGGCCAGTTTTCAGTCTCGCCGCGACGACTTGGTGGGCCGGCCCATCAGGGCCTCTCTCTCTTACGGAGCTTCACCCACAGATCGGTTGCCGAGCGCGCCGGTCAACGAGCTGCAGTATCTCACCTACATCAGCCGCTCTGCTGACCGGTGTGTCTGGCGCGGCCGCGACTGTGTCTTCAAGCGTATCGAGTTTGACGTTGACATATGGTCCATCACCAACGAAATACGGACGCGGGAGGCGCTCAGGAATGCCATCTTGTCATCCTCATCCTCATCATCATCATCATCGTTGTCGCCCTCTGCGGATATTGATCTCGACGCCGAGATGATAAGGCGGTTCTGCGTCGTCCCTATCCTAGCAGTCGTGATTGGAGACCGAGCGCCTTGGAAGCACGGCTCCGTCGCCGGCGTGCTGACGCCGTTTTGTGGCAAAGACCTGGAGATGCTGGTTAGACCTGGGGTGGGAGAGGGCGTTTCGGTGACGGCGAGGCAGTTGGCTGAGGTGGTGCGCGGGGTGCAGCGGTTGGGAGAATGTGGTGTGGTGCACGGAGATATCAAGTACTGGAACACGGTGTTGTGGCAGGGAAGGGGAGAGGGAGAAGGAGGAGGCGAAGCTGGTGCTGATTGATTTGGGGACGGTGGCGCCTGAGTATGGTGGAGACGCTAGAGCATTGGGGACGCTGCTTTTGTGGTGTGTGGAGAATGTAAAAGGGTTAAGGGAGGATGCAGGGGTGAAGGCGAGGGTGGTTGCTGCTGCTGCGGCGCTGAGAGCCGAAGAGGATTTCGATGCTGCGTTGACATGTTTGACTAGGTGACGACTAAGGTAATCTGGTCATGTCCTTAGGTATGTATGTAACTTAATACCTTACACGACCGGGGCTTCTTTCCTCTTGTCCTTTCCCCTATATAGCCTTAGAGCTAATTCCCTTCTATCGTCAATTTTGCAGGCGATATCCGATTTTTATAATCCAATCAAGCGTAAAATATGAACACCAGAACTGGATATCATCTTCCAATATGCCTTGGCGGTCCAAATAGCCCTCGAGGATTTATAAACAAGGGGCACACTTGATTAGGCAGGTACTGTACATTCAGGGTAACGAATACAGATAGCATGTAATAAGCCATACTCAAAATGTACCGAGTGTGAGTCCTAGATCATTCAACGACCGTCACGAAGCAACGCATTCTTCAGTGATAGAAGTCGAAGGTGTTTTTAACTCAGATTACGTCGGCGAGAAAGTCAGGGATTGGAACTTCTCACTTGCTCGAGTTGGTTGAATTAGCTATGCAACTCCCGTACGTAGCACTACAAAAATAGACAGGACGTCCCAGACTGCAAGGGTTTGTGGTTGGCTGGCTCCCTCTGGCCAAAAAAACTGATACACCAAAAACAAAGAAGACAAAAAGTCAGAGATTTTATTCCACTTCGTTTTTTTAATTTCGGGTTTAATTTGTCAAAGATGAAGACAAAAAGCCAGAGATTTTGTTCCACTTTGTTCTGTTAAGTTCGGGTCCGATTTGACCGAGGAATATCGCATCAAGACAGCTCTGTGTACTTTGGGTGTATCGGTTTTTTTTGCCTAGCAGGAGGCTGGTCGAACCAAGAGCACCATGCTACTTCCTCCACTTCCTCACCCTAGCGCAGAATCCCCTTTTCCGCTCTCCACTCAGCATATCGTTCTTGGTATTCTTGGTAAGCTTCCTCTAAAATATAGCGCCTCCATTGTTCCGCGGCCTCCACGCTAAGTACACCTTCTTGTTGTGCAGCTTCGATGAGCATTTCCCAATCGCTAGGCATGTGTGCTTCATCCCGGACTGGGCAGTCTGACCGAATTCAATGGGCGGCGGGGCTCTCCCAACGGCAAATGGCTTCAAACCAGGCCAGTCCCTCCGCATCTCGCTGTTCGTGACGGGGAGGGGGAGTGCCTGTTCCCGATTCCCATAGTCAATGTGATGCGGATTGAGAGAACCGGCGAGAACCGCGTGCGTCGGACTGGCGTGGGGTGGATTTATCTTACAAGTTGGGTGAGCGCTGGACCTGAGTTCAAGATGATATATTTGGAGTAGCCAATATGTCGGGGGAAAAGGGGAAGGGACTTGACTGCAAGGTCAGGGACACATCATCCAAGCCTAAGATCTCTTTTTTGTTGTCAGATATCTACTTAGTAGGTGCCGACTCTCCTGCGGGAACTCGGCTACGCAAGCTAACCTCCGAAAACATTTCACTCCCAGAGTCCGTCAGAAGCAGGAGAAGTGGCAGTCTCCTGCCGCGTTTAAGAAATTTCTGGGTTGATGGGTCCGTGCAATGTGATACCTCCTCCTATTCAGAACGTATGGAAACCACCCTCCATGGCTGATATGTGTTAGTCAAGCCAACGGTTCTCAGACATTACCGCCGAGGAATGTCACACCATGCACACGGGCATCCGAGATTCGAGCAACCCACATGTGATAACTCATCCGCTGAATACCTGAATCTAGCTGAGAGCCTGCAGCAAGCCTTATCCCTGGTATTCCAATTGGCAGTTTCAACCATTAGCCCTTGGCCGTGGTCTCTTTGGCTCCTGTTCCGGTCTCTCTGTGCTCCCTTCACCACCAGCCCCTGGGGGAAGCGCCTCTATCACCCCCTGAAAACAGTCAGTCAACCAAACGCCCACCCAGCCCTGCGCCACGGGTATTACCCCTTTCCCCGTTCCCATTTTCTGACCCGGTCTCCTGTTCATCCATCACCACTCTAGCTCCCGCCGCCCCTAAGAAACAAACAATGCTCACTCCAAAACCAAAAACTCGCCCGCTACACCCCTCGCACCCTCCACATCCCCCAGCAGATAGCACAACGTCCTCACATTAAACGCGGCCTCCACCCTCAGGTCCTCACTCCCCATCCCACCACCCTCCCCTTCCTCCCTATTTCCATCCTCATCTCCTCCCTCTCCATCCCCCGCCTCTGTCCCCCCCTCCGCCAAAACCTTCTTATAATACTCCACCGCCAGCGCCGCCAACCCGACCAACGAATACGCCCTCGCGATATTGAAATGCGCCTCCTGCCTCTCCGCCCCCCCGCCCTCTTCCCCTTCCCCTTCCCCTCCCCCCCAGCAGGATGCAACCGCAACCGATCATCATAATACCTGAACAAAAACGCAAACCCCTGAGTCAGTAGATACTGGCGATTTGTGGCCTGCCGCTTAAGCGCGTAGTGCACGTAGGCGAGCCCTGTGCTGAGATTGATGAGCGGGTTGGACGGGTCGAGGGAGGCGGCGCGCGCGAAGTAGAGAGAGCGCGTAGGTGTACGAGGTGGTGGTGAAGAGGATGTGGCCGTATATGGTCAGCAGGGCGACGTCGAGCGCGATGTCCGGGTCGGTGCCGCCGGGTTTGGGGGGGCCGCTGGTGTTGATGTTGGTGGTGCTGGTGGGGTTGGTGTTTTCGCGCCGCATCACGATGTTATCCATGGTTTTGATCTGGCGGAGGATGAATTTCTGGGCTGGGCCGGAGGTATACCAGGATACGGGTGTCTGGCAGACCCGGCACATGGCCGAGAACATGCGGTAGGAGTCGGTGCCGGGCATGTAGTCGCGCATGAAGTAGCGGGCGATGGCGACGCAGGTCTCTTCGTCGCCTGCGTAGACGGCGCACGAGGCCCAGGCGACGTGGATCAGAAAGGTCGACTCGGTTGTCGTCCAGACGATGGAATCCCGCGCTGCGTGGCACACTACATAGGCTTCGCGGTGCTGGCCGGCGCGGACGAGGGTGAAGGCGTAGTTGAGGAAGATGTCGAGCCAGACGTCGAAGGAGATGCCCCGATGGTCCGAGGGGAACTTGACCGGGATCCTGATAACCTGCTCCTGGCCTTCGGCTGGCGCAAGGTTCTGCCGCAGTCGCTCTTCCATGGCAGCCAGCTTCATATTCCGTGCCGGCACCGCTGCCTGACCTTGCACGTTGGAAGCATACCCGAGAAACTTGATGTACTTCTCCCACGGGTAGAACTGCTTATACGATCGGAAGTCGTCAATAAGGTGCTTGGCGGCCTTCATCCAGTCTCCCTTCGCCTGCTCGTCCCCAGCCAAAGCATTATCCTGAACCTCGCGCAACCGCTGAAAGTTCTTGGCCGCCTCGGCCGTCATCTCGAGCTCCTGCTGCCTCCTCTTCTCGGCGTTGATCAGCCGCCTCGGGACATAGTTCGACTTCTTGTTCGGATCCCTGGGCTTGCGGGGTCGAGGTTTGCCCTCTCTCGGTTTCCGGGGCCCGTACGGGGCACGGCGCCGGCCGGTGCCATCGCCCCGTCTCGCCTCCAAGTTCATGGCCTCACGCACAAGCAAGAAAGCCTCCTCCCGGCCCTCCTGCATCTCCTCGCCCTCGTACATGTTGGCCAGCTGCACGCGCGCCTCGATGTGGTCCTCGTCCTCCTCGATCGCCGCGATGAAGCACTCTTCCGCCGCCGCTTTCTCGCCTCGCGCCATGTGATACCGGCCCTGGCAGACAGAGAAGTCGGCGTCCAGCGTGATCTCCCCCGTCGCCATGGCGATGTGCCGGTAGAGATCGAGGTAGCGAACCGCGTCCTCCGCCCTGCCGCGGTCGAGCAGCGTAACCGTGATATCCTTGAGACAGTCGGGGAAGTCCATAAAATCCTCCTCCTTCGCCGGATCGAGCAGCTGCAGGTGCAGGTTCGCCTCGTACTCCAACCCCAACTTCCCGCGATAGACATACAGCTTCGCGCGCAAGTCGACGGGGAGTCCCTGGCCATAACTCTCCAGCGGAAACCGCGCGGGCTCAAACTCCGGCACCGCAACCCGCCTATCATCCGTGATATCCCACTCCCTATCATCATCGACCCACTGATCCCAGTACTTCTCGTCCCGCCTCCCCAACAACCACCTCGAGATCTCCTTCAACTCCTGCGCGCCCTCACGCCACTGCTCCAAAATGGTAAAAAACTCGAGATAGATCCTCAAATCACTCCACTCAAACCAGCCCTCCTCCGCCTCAAACCCGCCGCCCTCCCTCAAATGATCCACCAACCGCCTATACGCCGCGCGCGCGATATCCGCCCCCTTTCTCCGATCCTTGACATCCAGCGCGACATCCGCAATGTTGCGCACGGTGCGGATGTTCCAGGGCCGGTAGCTCAGCGCCTTCTGGTACTCGGCCAGCGCCTTGCTGGCGTTGCCCTGCATCATGATGACGTCGCGGCCGGTGCGCGCCGTGATGTTGGCGCGGTCCGTCTCCAGCGCCTGCGTGTAGCAGGCGTACGCGCGCTGCAGGACTTCGTCTTTGGCGGGGCTGCCGCCGGTGGTGGTGGTGGTGTCGTCATCATCGACGTCTTCCAGGCACTCGAGCGCGTATTCCGCCGTGGCGATCCATTGCGGGACGTCGCGGGGCGTGAGGTGGGCGGCGGAGATGCGGCACCAGATGGCCTGCTCGCGGTTGCCGAGGGTCTCGTGCACGGTGGAGAGCAGCATCCAGGCGTTGAAAACCTCGCTGTTGATGCGGATGATCTCGGAGAGGTGGGCGACCGTCTTGTCGTAGTCCTTCTGCTGGAAGGCTTCGTTGGCGAGGGACATGCGGAACTGGATGTCTGGTGGGAGTTTGGCTGCTTTTCGGGGGCCGGTGGACTTGCGCGGCTTGGATTTCCGGCCGCCCTTGCCGCCGGTTTTTGAAGGTGGTGGTGGTTGGTACGGTATCCCGGACGCCTCGGCTCGCTGGCGGGCGACGAAGGCTTCTTGTTGGAGATCGAACCGCTCGACTTCGGCGCGCAGTTCGAGGGCGTCTGAGTCGGCTGAGATGTTGCTCGCCACCTCGTCCTCGTCGTCATCCATCATGATTTCGGGCTCCGGCGGCCCCCCTGGGTACAGACTTGGGTCTACCATGTTGAGAGAAAACCTGGCTGCTGCTGTTTGTGATGGAGGCGCGGCGGCAACCGCCTCGTCGATATCCATGTTGTCCATCTTTGGGTCGTTTCGAAGCTTTGCCGAGTCCCAAATCGTATGAAGGCTCCGGGAAGCACCGGTTGAATGAGCTGGGGCCTTCAATGCTGACTAGAGACCGCGCCTCGGATTCAGCCAGCCCCCAATTCCCACGATATCGCCCCAATTTTGAGCGATGATATCGCTATCGGTCTTTGCAAAGTTGTGCTCGAATTCTTCAGTGACGCTTTCCGTTCTCAATGATCTGTTTTTGTTCAGCTGGGTGTAAATTATCACTGTTGTCTCTCACGTGTGTTTTGAAAAGAAGCAATGTCAGGGGAAAACTGGATTGTGGTTTAGCAAGTTGTTAAATGTCTGGGAAGTGCATGTTTGAGAAGTGCTTGTGCTTCATTCACTTGTGGAGTTCCCATTGTTGAAGACAATAAATAGTAAGAGAACGTACAGTGCGACGATCAACTCGCACTCGGATATTATTTGCTGTGCAGGTTTACGACAAAAATTGGAACTTCAGAGATTATGGAAATTGGTGATGTTAAAGTTCAGCAATAGGCAATCACAGCCGCCAATTTGCGTAGTTTCCAAGTCCCCTTGATGAACGCATAACATGTCGAAAGATCGCTGACGGCGTGCGAGTCCGGGACATGATCCAAGGACCAACATCCGAGCAACGTCTGAGCACAACCAAAACTTCGCGTATTGAGTTGCAAATGGTACAAGTAGAGCAGGAAAACCATCGTAAACTATCACTCCGTGCCAGGAGCAACACTATTATCGCGTCACCTATTTCGCTCTCGCTCTCCCAAAACCGTGGTGGTTGCCCAAATCCGGCCCTCTGTACATGTACAACCTGCGAACCATCCCCTCAAATTGCGAAAAGCCGTGAGGAAACGCTAATATAGCTTGCTGAAGAGTTCATGAACCACCTTATTCACGCATTCATCCCCAACTCCGAGCATAAGCCTGTAGACTCGCAGCAAGAATATTCAGCAACGGATGCTCCATAGAAATGTGATAGCACCCGGTCCGCTTGGTTCCATATAACCTTTGATGTCCCAGAGCACTTTACCATATTCTTTGTGCTGGGAATCGGGAAGAAGGCACCTAGCCCAGCTTGCCATCGTTCCTGGCCTCTGCAAAGTGAGTTAGCATCTTCCCAATCTCATTCCTAATTTACAGTTCAGGAAACCTACCCTTGACCTGCTCAAAGACCTTGAGCATCTTGCGTCTAGCACCCAGTGCATTAACGCCACGATCCTCTAGCTGCTTGTCATCCAGCTCGATGAGATCCGTCCACTGCATATCCTTGAGATTGTCCGTGTACTTGTGCAGACGCAAGCTCCGCAGCCAGCTCGGGATGTCCTGCAGCAAGGTCGGGTCGGTGGGGTCCTCAGGGGGCTTCGACGTGCTCTCTCCGACCACGCGGAGAACGGCCACGCACCATGTCCGAATGATCCGAGTGGTAGCCTTCGTGGTGGCCGCCCAAACCCATCTGGAACGGACCGAGGTTCATTGGAGCCAGTCCATTGTTCATAAGCGAAGGTCCTCCATCATAGGCGCTGAGGAACCCATTATTCTGTGGCGAAGTGAAGGACAGGGCGGGTCCGTAGTTTTGCATCGCAATGCCCGGTGAATTAGGCCGCGACCGATGAGCCGCAAAGCTCAGGTTCTGCGGCTGCTGCAGGGCCATCACCTGCTCCCGGCTCAGAGGCACCCATGCTCGCTAACCATATAGCGCCAGGCATGGAAGGAGCACCTGGCGACAGCGGGTTCTGGGGTTGGCCCGGCTCGTTGGAGCGGGCACGCCGATACTTGCGCACATCATCCAGCGCAAATCGGTTGTTGACTGTCGAGAGGGCGGCCAGCTTCATTGCCGTAGCATTGGCAACCATGTCAGCATTGTTCCCCTGCGGCTGGTTGAAGCTCGACACCATGGGCGTGTTGACCATCGAGGCCCAGTTGCCACTGGCGCCGTACGGAGACAGAAGAGGTAGGTCGGCAAGCTGCGGCTCTCCAGCCGTCAGTGTGGTCGACTGGATATTGGTGTTGCCCGAGATCTGCGGGCGAGGGGATCGCAGGCCACCAGCTGACGGCGGAGGCTGCACAAACTGGCCCATCGGATGGCTGACCAGAAGAGGACTTGGGGCGATTCGGTCGTTAGGGCCCCACGGAGACGCCGGGTTCTGCGCGTTGGGGTCATCCTTGGGCGCAGAGATGGTCGGCGCCACCAGAGAGTTCCGGTTATCCCATGCTATTTCTAGTCGAGGTGGGGGGATTGCCCGTCTGCTGGGTGAACTTGGCTTTCTCGGTTGCAATGGCCGCGGCGGCATCGGGAAACATGGCGTTAATGGTCGAGGGATCGAGGCCCGACTGGCGCTTCACGCTCGCACCGGCACTCGGCCGGGCCAGGGAGTTCCGGGCCGAGTCGACCGTCAGCTTGCTCATAGCATCGCTCAGACGGTTAGACATGGGATCTGCATAACAGCTGCGTTAGCAATAATAGCATATTGAATGAACTTGGAGAGACCAACCCTTGTCAAAGTTGGCAGGCGAGAGCACACCCGACATCGGGTGGTTCTTGCCCATCTGCTGCAGGACCTGAATGAAGAAACGGATCTGGACCTGGGTGGTCTGCTGCAACAGTGCATAGAGAGCAGCGGTGCGCTCAGCCTCGCTCAGGACCCGGAACCACTGTTCAATAGCACTAAGTTCGTCCTTGAAATCCTGATCGAGGGTAGCGGCCGCCATCTCCTCCAGAGTGGTCTCATACTGATCGATATCGGCAATCCACTGCTGAGCAAGCTTGTCCTGGGAGTCCAATTCGGAGTTGCCCTGACCCTGGCCCGCCTGTGGCTGGCCGTAGAAATCGGAAGATGGTCGGATCCGGCCAGCGGCAGCCTGTCCAGTCAAGGCGGCCATATCCGCAGATGCACGGAGGGCGTGATTGTTTGCACCGATTGCACGGGAAGAAGGGGGTCGCAGCGATGAAACACTGGCAGCCTCGGGGGTGCTGTTACGGTTGCTCATGATGTTGGACATGTTGAGCATAACCGTCGTGTGCGACCGAGTATTCGTGTGGGAGTGATCGAGTGGTTGGGTGTAAGGACTCTATAAACGAGGGTGGGAATGAATCAAAGCGTCGTTTCTGAAGATCAGCCAGTGCCAGGTGCCAGGAAAAGGTGAAACAAGGTTCGCGGCTATTCAATGTTAGCTTACGCTGGCTTTGGGAGGTTTCGTCATTTTCCAGGACCGATCTTCATGCCGTAGAGGGGTGGGGGTATGCGCGTCAGATACGTACCAAGGCAGAAGGTCGCTTGCTGTGCTTGGGCAAAGATGAACCACCGATAGTATTAGATTCGCCGAAGAGACTTTCGAAGTCGCTGCGGAGAGGAAAAGGCGCAAAGACTTTCGAACACTCCTGCAGTAACCCGCTGGCCTCAAAGGAGGATCGAAATTTCGCGATGAAGAAGGTCACGAAAAGGCACGAGGTTCTGTTGAAAAAGCGAGGATCGAGTTAGTAAATCAGGCGCCAGGAAACCGAGTTGCAGTCGGGGCGCATGTTGAGGGAGAACTCAAAGGGCCGAGCAAAGAAAGGTTGTTGAGTAAGGTAGGTAACAAGCAAGCTGCCAAAAGATATGCTCGATGCTAACCGCTCATGTGCGTATGGAAAAAAAGGGAAGGGAAAAAAAGAAGACAAAGAGACTCTCAGGGTTTCGCGGGGTCTTTTCCCGAAGCGAGTCCAGCCCGCACCTTCACAAAATCCCAAGACGAGACGACACACATCAGGCGACCAGGCGGGGAAAGCACAGGAGATAATAAAACGTACCCATTAAGAAAGCTCCAGAGTATTCAGAAATCCGCGCCGAAAGGAAGAGGTAGGAGGAGGAGGAGGATTAGCTAGCTCCGGCCTGAACCAGCAGAAGTTGACAGGTTCGCGGTGACGGAACGAACCAAAAAAAAAGAGAGGAGGATAGATGGAGGAGTTCGTCGAGACGGAGTCGAAGAACCGGAGAAGCTAGCAGGGGCTCGCAAGCTGGAAGCCAACCGACGAACGGAAGAAACGGAAGACGCACGGAAGTACACGAAGAGTGGATCCCGGTGAGCCCCCGAGCTTGGGCACAGCCGGGCGCTGGGCGGCTGGGTCACCCGCTAACGTTAGCACCATCGCAAGCGCAGGAGCCAGCTCCACAGGGGTTGTTTCGCCTTTGGTTGCCTGAGGTTCCGTTCTAGAACCACAAACCCCGATAGGAACAGCTCGGCAAGAACAAAATATGGAGGTCATTCCAGGCTGTGAATTAGCTCGTGAATCACTAACACAGTAATAAGACCCGTCGGGAATTTCGGGAGATGCTTCCAACCCCATAATTTCGGAGCAAAGACAAAAATGGGCACCGGACATTTCCCCGTTACCTATGCTTGTGCATGAACGTATTGCCCGGCTCTCGAGGCCGCCTTGACCCAGGCTCTGTGCATAGAACGAACCCGAGCCTCAAACCCTTAACTGAACACCTTCCTCCGGCAGGCAGTTAGTTGTCTACGGAGTTCATTCCAAGATTACAGGTTACTCGTACGTATTGAAAATAGGGGCTGTCAGCAACGGAGCCTCTCCCCACCATGTGCCGCCGCTGCTCGCAACGCTAGACATCAGATAGGTGGCACATGAAACGACCCGACAATAAGGCTGAGTGATCTGAGCGAGTTTGTCACGAGGACACAAGCTACAATAGGCAACAAAACAAACTCGTACAGATTATCAGCTTACCCCAAGGCGCCGCGGCTGAGCGGCATAGACTTCTGTCACAGACCTGAAGCCCAAAAGCAACAGTGGCGTGGTCCATGTGTCATGCATCATCAGTCATAGTCAAGGCGGATATCAGCTGCGAGTACCGGAAGTGTACCTTGTTATAAAACTGTATTTGCTAGATTCAAAAACAACCTGGAAGATTTTGGTTCCCTCCTCAAGGAGGTCCGGGAGCAGATACACAACTGCGCGGTGGGCGTATAAATGTAGCCTTGCTTTCATGCACCCCAAGTCTTTCGGGAGAAGATCATAGGTGTTTGGTAATAGAAAGGCTGGTCCGTCTCGGCACGATATAATCCTTCAGCAGATTGAGCATGGAGTAATTGGCTCAGAGCTGTACACACTAATGCCGTTCGTCGTCAAGACGCCCCCAGAGATGCCCGCAGGAACACAAGAGTCAAGGTCGATCATAAAAAAGGGAGAGGGTCGGGTTCACCGTGGTCAGCGCTCATCACACAATCAACATCACACACCTTGTCGGCCTGGTTCGGTTTGGTGTCGTCCCAACCACGCCGTGCCCGCGATCGAGGAGAGGATAGCACACCCCGGCAGATCCGCCTCTGCGCGGAGGCCAATGCATTCCGTTTGGGTTTGATCGAAATGACGCCCTAGATAACACCTCGAAAAGCCGGCCCAGGGGGCGGTGGTGTAAAAAATATTTGTCACCGCCTTAGAATCCCTCCTTCGTAAGAGTCATGTCCGAAGATGTGTCCCCTCCCCCAACCGTTGCGCGCCGCTAGCAAAAAAGGAAAATGAGTTTAGGCAGTCTCCCTCTTGCCCTCCTTGAACTCCTTCTGCAGGGTTTGTTAGCAAACAGCGGGTCTTGGGGTCCTTCATCAGGCGGTCGTGTAGGGGTTCGCGTACCAGAGCCTTCGCGGTGCCGTGGAGCGCATGCCTGTGGTTCCTGCGGAACTTGTTGGGGTCGGTGCCCTTTCAGCGAGGGGTACCTCTGGGTCTTGGGCTTCTTGATGCTGTTTGGTGCTCGGTTTAGCTTCCCGGTGCGTCGGCGCTGAGTCGGCTCTCGAGGGTGCGTACCCGTTCCGGTGCGCCTTGCGCGACTGGTTGTGCTGAGACGAGTTCTTCTTAGACTCTAGTGAGTTGTCAGTATCAAGCAATAAAAAGCCGGCAATAGAGAGGGCGACATACTGGCCATTGTAGAGGATTTTGGCTCTGACTGAAGATGACTGAGTCTGAGAAGCTGGGGTGCAAGGTTCAACAAACTCAGAATGTCGCTTGCGCACAAAAGTGGGAGAAAGAAATTCGGGGCCCTAATTTGGTGGCTGTGGCTGCTGCGGGGCTGAACCGTGGCGCAAGGGTATTGAATACACCAAGTATCGTAAATTACGCCAAATGGGGAAACGCAAACCAGAGCCTCGAAACAAACTCAGAGCAATCACAGCTTAGACCTGAGCAAAATCAGTTGTCAAAATGCTAATCTTAATATCCAAACCAGCCTAGAATCTATATGCGCTATTCATATTCATATACAGAGGCAATTACCCCATTGCCTGCCAAGAAACACCAACAACACCGACAAGCCGACCGTATGTTATACAACAACAGTATTTCACGACTTTTCCGAGACACTATGAGCCCGGCCGAAACATTCAGATGGCGGTTTATTTCACAGTGACGGGAGCTACGAGCTTAGCCGCAGCGGCCAGATCGCCAGCCTTCCCGAGCCTCCGGGATCGCATGACCTGGAGATACCGGACGAACAAGATGAACATGAGTTCGACACTGCAACACGGACAACGTTAGTATTCCGTACCAGGCGCCAAATGCACGGTGCACGGTGCACGGTTTGCAAAACGTACCGCTCCTTCGTCATCATCAGGATGCCCTGCACCAGCAGTCCCTTGAGGATCTGCGGTCCAATGCCCTTGAACAGGCTCCTCGGGCCTTCGTTTGCGATGATGAACTGCATAACCTCGATGAAGCTCTTGAACGGCTTCCCCTGCCGCGCCGGGGGCGGCTTCGACTGCAGGCCAACCTTGGCCACGATCAGGGGCTGGGTGACGATGGTGGCGAGCGCCTTGGACATTGCGCCGAGGGCTCGGGGGCTATGTTAGCCTCCCAGGTAAACAATCACGATGGACTCTTAAACTTACCGAAAGCCTCTAAGGGCGACAGGTTCTTCTTCCCCGGGTACAGAACGTCCTTCAATCTCTCATAGGCGCCATACGTGATGGACGGGTTGATCACCAGCACCAAGCTCGCCTTGAGCCCCCTCCACAGCCCGGAGACGCCATCCTCGCCCTCGACCACCTCGCGCGCCGTGTCGATGAAGCCCTTCCTCTCCCCCTTGCTCTGCGTTTGCTGCCGGGTTGTGATTACGGCGACCGGGATGGTGAAGAGCTGCGCGAGCGCACCGGCCGCAGCACCGAGGGACAGCTCGACGACGGTGGATGGCTGGCCGGCCGCCTTGGCGTACTTGAGGTAGAGGGTGCGGACAATGGAGTACCAGTAGAAGTAGGCGAAGTTGGTTGAGGCGACGCCCAACAGCGAACCGCCCATGCCGGCATACAGGCCCGCGACACCCTCAGCCGAGGCGATCTTGGACACGGCGTCCCAGGTACCTTTGTAGTGCACCTCGTCGGATTTTTCGTCGGTCTTTTCGGCGTCGGTCGGCTTTACTTGAACCTGGAGCTTCGTCTTGATGCTGGATTGCCATGGTGGTTAGTCATTGCACGCAACATGCGCCGAGGAGTGGTGTGGTAGACGTACAGATCGAGAGGATAGACGAGCGCATTCGCAAAGACGGCGCCCGCGGCACCTGCCGTCGCTTTACCCCATGGCCCAATTGGGGCGGGCTTCGACTGCACGGCCATTGCGATCTCCTCTGGTCCTCGTACAGGACGTGGCGGCGGTTGTCGCGCGGCGTCGTGGGCTCGAGTGTTGCCGCGATGATCGGGCTGCGGAAAGTGTACTGTGTAGGCTCGAGATGGGAGTTTGGCGTATCAAGGTACCTGCCGGGTATAAGCCCCCGATGACGGCAATTGCCTCGGCTGCGCACGGCAAACTGCGAGCAGCAGGTCACAAGGATTGAATCTCGGAATACAAGTAAATGGTTGCACACGACACACACACATACACGACAAGGCCAAAACAGATAAAAACGACAATGGCGACAATGTCATCAGGGACCGGGGGCATGAAAGGAGCCCGCCCCTTGTATTTGACTCGCGGGCGTGGGCCCGGGCCTGTGATAGTTATCGGGACTGTGTAGCCGTCAACCTCGGCAGGTGAAGACCTCCACTATTCGGGACAAGCAGCGAGACCTCCATTGCCCCGCATCGCTGACCCCGGCCTGAATCACGTCAGTCCTGTGTACGGAGTAGTCGAAAGCTGACGGTCCAATTCTGTGAAGTACATGTACAGTACCGACAGGCCCTCGTTTTTGCTAGTTGTTTTCTCTACTTTTTATCCGGCTCATTCAACTCTCGACCCCCTCATAAAGTTAATACTCTACTAAGCCCGAGAACCATACCTATCTTATTAAATTAAACCCGTTTTTGGGTTCAGTGAACTGTGCCGCTATCCCCGATGCGGGGTCTATGAGCCAGCCGCCGTCAAGGTTCCTGTTGGAGAGACCACAAACTGGAAGCGAAGCTTATGGGATTATTGAGTGTCTTTTCAACTCAATAGTTGGGTATTTTTAGTGTTTGGTGTCTTCTCTCACAATGCAAATAGCCTTTTATTTTATTTATTATGGCAGTCTGGGTCAGACGAGAGTCAAGTCTCAATCTTCCGTCTTCCTTTAGCTTCCCACTTCCCATGCAGCGCCCGATTCAGAGAGAAAGAGTTAGTTGACCAGCCCCTGGCGCTTCCTTCTCTTATCTCAGCTCCCGTCGCAACACCACTCATACCCCCACCGCCAGCAACCGCTTGCAGGTTGGCACGCTACCAAGATGCCCTTCACCTTGGGCATGTTAGTTAGGGTAGCTACAAATATTCAGGAGCAACAAGAAGATTTTTTAAAACCGTTCCCTTTTCTGCATCTATTGTATCACCATTGAACATTGAATCACCCATTTCCATCCCGCACGGAACACACCCACAAAACGACGAATAATTCGTGGCTTGCGATCCGAAGCTCCAATACTGTCGTCGCGGATGTGACGTACTTAAAACCCAACAACAAGCAATGGAGGCCCAAGCCCTAGTGAGAGATTTCCAGTAGCAGGTTTGGGACTTTTGTGGTGAACCGGTTGATTCTGACCGCAACACCAGGAACACGAACGCCGCCTGAGGGTTACTCACGGAGAAGAGGCGTTGAAGCATGCCATCGCAGCCGCCGACTTGTATATGCAGGCTGCGGGTAAGGCCAGGGCCCCGGAAGATCGCAAACGGTTCGCGAGGAAGTGCGCCGACCTCATCGCTCTCGGGGAGCGCCTCAAAGCCAACGCCAAAGGTGCCAGCAACGCCTCCCGTCCACCCGTCCCCGAGTCCACCCGGCCCCTGACCATAGCGGAAAAGACAGCTGTTCTTGAAGCATCACGCCTACATGGAAATGTGTTCCCGCCCTGGGAGCGCCCCCCGGCTCCGGAGAGTTTCTCGGATGCCGGCAGCCCTACTTACACGTAAGTGAAGTGTACGAGGCGAGCCATCTTTGTTTTCCGGTGCTAATCCCTCCCGTACTGTAGCGATCCTTCACCGTTCTCCCTTTCCCCTGAGCAGTTGGATATCTTTGCCGGTTGGCGGCGTCCTACTGAGCTCCCAGGGTTCGAAGATGGAGATACCGAAGGAAACCTGGAGCAGCTCATGACCGCAAAAGCAGACACGGACCTTGCGCAAGATTTAGCGACGGACTGTTCCGTCGTAGCTAGCTTATGCGCCGCTACTCGCCACCTTGGATCTACAAAAGACTCAGTGAGCGGCCATATCCGACAGCCAACGCCCGGGTCATGGCTAACACGTCGAGGCAGTTACTGGGCTCGCTAATATACCCATTTGACCACGAGAGAATGCGGCCGGCCGTCTCCAAGACCGGCAAGTACGTGTTCCGCATGTACTTCAACGGGAGTTGGCGCCACGTCGCCATCGACGACCGTCTCCCAGCATCCAAGACTGACCGTACACTGTATGTCGTCGACCGGCGCAATCCTCGGCTGCTATGGCCGGCTCTGGTCGAAAAGGCGTACCTGAAAATACGCGGCGGCTACGACTTCCCCGGCAGCAACTCGGGAACCGACTTACATGCTTTAACAGGATGGATTCCAGAGCAGATCTTTCTTCAGAGGTGAGCAGGTCGTGATATCGAAAAGTAACCTACCAAGCCTGACCTTCTCAGCGACGAGATCGAACTTGATGAAACCTGGTCCAGAATCAAGAAGGCCTATGACAATGGGAATGCGATTCTTACCCTCGGGACAGGAAATATCCTACCTGAAGAGGAGGAAGCGTTGGGTTTGGTAAAGGAGCACGACTACGCAGTCATGGGTTTGAAAAAAGAGGACGACTCCCGTTTGCTGCTCATCAAGAACCCCTGGGTTGACAGTCTCGTCTGGACGGGTCTTGGGAGCTCGGCAACCCTCAAAGCGCACACGGTCGGGTCGTCTGACGGCGCGTCCAACCAGTTCTGGATGGCCATCGAGGACGTGCTCCAACACTTCGACTCACTCTACGTCAACTGGAATCCGGCCCTGTTCCCGTACCGGCAGGACCACCACTTCAAGTGGAAAATGTGCGACAAGACGGAAGAGCTAGTCTTCACGCACAACCCACAATACAGCGTGTTGTCTCCCTCCGGCAGTCCTGTCTGGGTGCTGCTCAGCCGTCACTGGCAGGACGGCGAGCTCGAGATACTGCGCCAACGCAAAGCGGAGAAGGACCGTGGCGACTCCTCGTTGGCGACCGTCTCCAAGCAGCTCGGCTTCATGGCCATCGCGCTGTACGCCACCTCACCACCGGGCACCCGCGTCCCGCTGCCCGACACCACCCGCCGGCTCCACCAAACCCCCTACGTCGACAGCCCCAACACCCTCCTCCGCTACACCCCAACCCCGGGCACGCCCCAGACCCTCGTCATCACCCAAACCGAGCTCCCCCTCCCAGCCTACTCCTTCACCCTCTCCTTCTTCTCCCACAATCCCCTAACCATCACCCCTGCCCCACCGGCCCTCCCGCACAACACCTCCGTCACCGGCGCCTGGACGCGCCGCACCGCCGGCGGCAGCGCCGCCCACCCGACCTACCACACCAACCCGCAATACGCCCTCACCCTGACCGCGCCCTCCCCCCTGAACCTCACCCTCAGCACCTCCGCCCGCGACCTCCCCCTGCACATCGCCGTGCTCTTCGCCCCGACCGACGCCACCAACACCAACACCAACCCCAACAACACCACCACCAATCAAACCACCACCAATCAAACCACCACCATCACCAGCACCAGCAACAACAGCAGCAGCCGCCGCGTGATTTCCCCGCAGGGGCGGGACATCCTGTGCTCCTCGGCCGAATACACGCACGGCTGCGCCGCCGCCGCCCACCCGCGTCTCGACCGCGGCACGTACGTCGTCGTGCTGTCGACGTTCGAGCCGGGCCAGCTGGCGCCCTACACGCTGCGTCTCGAGGCCGCTGTGCCGGTCGCGCTGAGGCCGGTGCCGGCGGACGGCGCGGGGAGGCTGCGGACGGCGCTGCCGCTGTTGGTGCCGTCGGTGATGGTTGGGATGGGGTTCTTGGCAGGGATGGGGAGAGGGACGGTGAGGGTCCGGGCGAGGGTTGTGCCGGAACGGTTGACGAGGTTGGGGGTGCATGTGCGTTCTTCGGTGGTGGGGGGTAGGGGTAGTGCTGCTGTTAGCAGTGGAAGTGGAAGTGGGAGTGGAAGTGGGAATGGGAGTGGGAGTGGCGGTGGTGTTGGTAGTGGTGGTGGTGGCAGCGCGGTGCGGGTGTCGTTGGAGGTGGGCACGGGGGCGCACCGTACGGTGCTGGCGGTGTCACGGGAGGGGGAGTTTGCGGACGCGGCTATGGGGCTGCGGACTGCGGAGGTGGATGTTGAGGATGGGGAGTCGTTGGGAAGGCGGGGTGGGTTGTGGGTGGTGTTGGAGCAGATTGGGGGCGGTGGTGCAGGTAGTGGTGATGGTTCTGGTGGCGGAGGGGTGCAGGTTGAGGTGCTGAGTGATGGGGTGGTGCAGGTGGGTGGGTGGGAGGATGCCGATGAGGACTGAGCTTGTGGTTTGTTGTTTAAGAGGTAGAGAGATAGGAGGGAGGGTTGGCTTCGATGGCGGCCGGTTTCGGGATATGGTACATGCTGGGCTGTTGTTGGTGTCTGGGCCCATCTATGATCATAGCTGTTGGTATAAATTAGGCAGGCTCAACGAAAAGTGGCAGTCAACACATCGGTCGAGAGCGGCATTTGTTCACACAATTGGCAATGACAAGGTAAATCTGCGGCACTCAACATGAATATTCTCCCTATTGAAGCTCTCTTCATATCGCCGAAAATATTGGACTGGGGCCAAAATCGTCAGCGAGCGTTGTGCGTTGCACCCTAGTCCTCTCCCGCAAGCGGCCTCCCCGCTCTCCCATGCAGCTTGTTCGCTGTGCCCCACGGGACTCCTTCGGGGGGCAGACGGATGGTGTTGTTGAACATCGCTCTCTTGCCCCTTGTATCGCCCCTTGCCTTACCACCCACCCGCCTCCCCTCCCATCCCATTTTCATGCCTCCCATTTTACCTCCCGTGTCAACTGAAGCAAGGAAAACGTGGTATATGACGTGACCATCAGAAAACAGCCGTAGACGCCCCCATCCCGGTATCATCCACCCCACCCAGTCCCATAAATATCAGGGGTGACCCGCAAAACATCCTCAGCGGGAAGAAGCCACAGCTGAGCCCGGAAAGGCCTGGTCTTCCTCCCAGTTCGCCAATAAACGCCGTCATGCCAAAAGGAAAAAAAAAAAATAAGACCGCTACAAAAGAGCGGCGGAAGAGAGAACGTAGAGCTTCCACCAGGGGGAAACAAACAGCAGCAGTAGCTGCGCCCTGCGACCGGCCGGGAGCCGCCTCTGCGTATATACAGCTCGTCTCTCAGGAAGAGACATCGGCAGAGGCGGCCGGCCGTTATGGCGACCACAGCAAACGGTATATGAAGGGAAACGAAGACATAGCCCAGTAAATAGAACCAGGGTACGGTCTTATGATGGGACTCCCCTTCGTCTGCGGCCGCGGCTTGGCCCGTCAGGCCGCTGCGCAAGAACATCGCGGAGGAGAGGATCGTCCTTGTCTTTGTCAACGTGGTGGACCCTGACATGCCTTGTAGTTGTTAGTCCAAGATTAGATACGGGAGGAATGTAAAGAAGAACGGACCTTTGGAGGTTGTCTGGCCGAGGATACCTATGGTCTCTATCAGGGCAGAATGGGCAGATATAGCCCGGTGATTCGTGAACGAGGCCGTGGCGAATCATCTCATTCTTGCGCTTGAACCCTTTGCCGCCTTCAGCACGCGGACAACCCGGTACGGGGCAGTAATGCGGCCGTGCCGATGAGTGCACATTGGCGTGCGAGTTGAGCAGATATTGCGTCTGGAAAGCCGGTGCGTTGCAGCCGGGAACCTTGCAAACGTAGTTTCCAACCGTCTGGATAACATCCAAGCTCATCCGGTCGAAACCCGGCGCCACTGGCGGAGAACCGGGCTGGTGCGAGCCTGATGCCTCCGGGGAGCGACCGGCATAATCGGGGGGGCGATGTAGACCATTCGGTTGAGGGTAGTATCTGGGGCTCATGGTCGGGGGGGCCAGCGGGTGAGTCGGAGAAAGCGGGTGGTCGCGATGAGGCTCGGCGGGCGGTAAGGGAGGTGACCCGAGATGGGAGTGCAGAGACGGAAGACGGGTTGTACCTGGCGGCGAGCCCGGAAATCCGTGGTGTGAGCCCCTCATCCCATTTCCTACACCATGGCTGCTCGCTAGCTGGGGGATATCCCCAAGCTGGGATCTGATAGACGGCAGTGTCTGCGCATTGCTCTCGTATCGCGGCGAATTGTTCTGTATGGGCGGCAGACCCTCGCTGTGGCTGTTCGAATGTATGCTAGCAGTTGGTGACCTCATATCCATCTTTAGCGATGAGGGCGTATGCACCGATTCCCTCGGGGAATATATGCTGTGAGGACTGTAGGGCATCGCGGCGGGTGGAGGATGCCGCTCATTTTTCCGAGATTCAGCTTGCATCGTGTGTATCGCCATGGGGGGCGTGGGTGCTGTTGGGAGCGCCTTCCCGCCCACCACATCATGCTGCTCGGTGACCGGTGGCGTCGGCCCGGCATCGGGTTCTGGCTCCGTGAAGGCAGCCAGGGCGCCCGCTGCCAAAGACTTCAGATCCAGCGCACCCATATCCTCTTCGGTAGAAGCGCTTAAAGCCTTCCCCTGGGCGCCGGTCTCTCTTCCGTTTATCCTACTCGATCCTTCACGGTCCTTCTCTCCGTCAACCTGTTGCTCCTCAGGGGAAGCGTCACGGACAGACATGGAATCCGCGAGGAATCCCGAATCCTCCAGGTTCTCTGGGTCCCCTTGGTCCTCGGCGTCGTCGTCGCCGCCGTCGTCGTCCTCCTCTGGGTCTTCGGCTTCCGATGTCCACTCGAGTTTGAGATCCGCTGCGTAGGCCGCCGTTCCGCGCCGGTATTCGTCAAGATGACTGATCAGGATGACATCGCCCTGGCTCGGCCTCGGCCCTCTCCGGCGCTTGGATTTCTTCTTTCCGCTAGAAGGACTCACAGGGGACGGGGAGAGGGTGGGCGCCGGGCTCGGCGATAGCTGCAGGGTGAGTTGTCGCGGCTCCAACAATGGGCTGTTCCTTGGTAATACGTCATCAGGATCGTACACGTCGCTAACAGGGACTTGTGCAAGATGGGAAGCGGCGTCCGTACGCATTGCTTCTTGGAGGAACACTCGGTGCTTTGACTCATAGAGCAATCGCGCATTAGCTCGCCATCGATGGTCGAGTCGTGGGCGTGAACGTGGACGTGGACGGGAGACGGGAAGCCGAAGCAACGAGACCCGTAATTCCACACTCGACTCGGGGTCGTCTCCGAAAAGGAGTGTCCGCCGAAATCCGTCTCCTCCGGCCTTCTTTTCCCGGGGAATCCGGCGGAGGTAGCCGTCCCGGTTGCGTCAAAGGACCAGGCCGCGACAGCCTGGGGCGCGGGAATTCCCAAATGCAGCTGGGCCCCCGGCGCACGAAAGGCGGGGAGCGGTCATATAAGAGCCGCAAAGCAGCCAAACAAGGACGAGAGACGGGGGGGATCGACGCGGCGCAACACAGTGGGGAGCAGCTCAGAGGACGTGTGTTGCGCTGAGAAGAAAGAAGAACGGAAGTGAACCCGTGACCGATTGATTGAGCGGGGGATTGTAAATTGCAAACTTGTCGGGGTGGGAGAGTGAGGGGGGTGGCTGGGTTCCCCGGCGCAGAATTGCGGCTCAAGGCCGTAACGGCTGGGGGTTGTTCGGCACCAAAAAGGGCGTGCGAACAGGTCAGGTACGGCAGGTTAAAAGAGGGCGGCGGGTTGCTCGAATTAATGAACCAGGTTATGGTTATATGTCCCCAGGGAGCGAGGGTCGTGGGATTTCGAGCTCCCCTCCGGCCGGTACTGCAAACTCCAAAATATAGGAGCTGCTCGAGTTGTTGCTCGATAGGGTTGATAGGGTTGATAGGGTTGGGTGTCGGCACAATTGTTTCGATCGTCGATGAATGCTGCGGCTCATGGGAGCTTTGCTGCAGCCGGGGGGGGGGTAATGAGGCTCAGGTGGTTGAGCCGCACCTAATGACAGCAGCTTTGCTTGGGCGCCGAGCTACCTAACCCAGGCAAGGTATGGATGTACTGGCTGGGCTGCCGTGGACTTGGGACTGTACCTAGGTCAGGGAGTTAGTGCACACGCCGCGGATTTTCGGACTCGGCGGTTGTACTTGGTGATGGAGGGCGACCCCTATCTCGGACGCGTAACCTGCAACGGCTTGGTCTTGGTCTTTTGCGCACACAGTAAGGTCGGATGCAACACGGTCAGAGCAACATGTGTGAAGTGAAGGAAGGGGAACGGAGCGAGGGAGGTATCCATCCGTGGGCGGGATGCAATGTTGAGGCACTTGGAATTGCGGGGATTCCCTGTTTGGGTTGCCATTGGGAGCCTGAGCTCAAGAAAAAGACCCGCCCCTCCACCCACCTACTCACTGCCCAGCATCCGTCCATTGCAGTCCTCGGTCGCTGTTTCTGTGCAGAACACGACACCCGACCCGCCTGGACAAAAAAAGGCCAGACTCTCCAGTGCAGAAACTCGAGTTATAGAGATGAAACAAGCGTTATCCCGAAGCCTGAAGAAGATCTTTTTACTCGATTTACAATCCGTTTATTCGGTTTCTATCCCTCTTACTTCTTTCTTCCATCTCTTTTTCTTTTGTTGTTCATCTAATATCTTTTACACGACCTTGTTTTCTTTTGAGGTTCGGCATTTTTTGGCCAGAGGAGAAAGAGGATGCACGACCAACAGATGGGATTCCGGCTCGCCTCAGCTTCACAGTTTTATTAGAAGGAGCACCTTCGGCCGGCGGGCATGAATTCCCCGTCTCGCCCCATCTCCGTTTTTCCATATCCCAATTTCCGAGTTTTCATCACGTCGCTCTGGCCGGGATTCCGCACTTTCTAGTTTGGTTGTGCGCAACCCAATCCGAGAAAAAGTACGCTTTTTCTCCCGATTTTTGTTTCCTCCGTCTTCAAGCAGGTCCATGCCTCAGTATCATTAAAGCAAGGCGACGCTCCCGCAGGGCTTGTACGATCGCCCCAAAGCTTCTCGAGGCTGTCTCCGCTGGATTCTCGTTATTGGTCTCTTGTCGTTGCTGACTTCGACAGATGCGGAACCCCCCTCCCCTGGCGCCAGCGTGCTCGGGACTGGGTTGGGTATGTGGCGTCATCTCATCCCCTACGTGACAACTAGTTCGCATTTGAGGTCGGGATGGGTTCGTCTTGAGATTCACAGCCCATGGGCAAGTCTCAAGTCTCTGTTTCTGTGCGCTCCATGATAGCAATGAGTGGTGAAGGGGACTCGGCATGCAACGACGGTAAATTATCGTCTCGTATCACCCATGATAACACACACACCCACACACTCCTGCAGTATGGGGAAATCTGCTCGCAATTCATTCAGGTCTGGGGTCGCGCCGTTGCGGGAACTCTGGGCTGGAACCCCCCGCAATCACCAAGCCGGCCCGGGTAGATCCCAGGAACGGAGCACTGGGAAGGGCACAGCAGACAGCCGTGGAAAGCCAGCCCCAAGTTTTACCCATCTAGTCACAGGAACCGACACCACCATCCGCCCAACTTCTCCATGAAGCAAGGCGAGCCCTGGCTGTCTCGTTCAGGAAAATCGACACTTCTCTCTGCCAAAATCCCATCTGGAAACAAACCTCAAAACCAAATCCCTGCCCGATTGTATCGACCAATCAACCGGCCCGTCTTCTCGGTCCCTCTCGGTGTTGCTGGGGGGGCCACTCAGGCGAACAAGAGCCGCGGCCCCATCGGTCGATTCCTAGCGCCATGCTACGGGTCAGTCCGAAATCCATGCCGGGAGCTTGCCGCTCTCAGCCAAGTGCCAGCGGAGCCCCAAGAGTCTCTCGCACTGCAACCTCAGATCGCTTCCCTTCCCAGCAAACTTTCCTTTCCGAGCCAAGAAAATGCCCTCCGACGCTTGAGGCCGCTATCCCCTGCCAGGAACACCGACAACAGAGGAGTGTCAATGTTCCATGCAGACCATCACCCACGTCGGTGACCACTCACCAGCCTTTCCGCCTGCAGGGACGGCAGGTCGCATTCTGCGGAGCGCAATCGGACGCTGCACAGTAAGCATTCGAGCGGCGTGCTCGGCCAAGCTGGTCACTCCCCCGTTCGAGAGGCCTCACGGGTCCGCTCTTGTCTCGGCTTCATTCAGCCCTTTGAGCTTTCCCCGTCCCGATGTTTGTTACGTTTGTCGGGGCTGGGTCCGGTTGGGCATGAGCCGCTGCATCGGTGCCTCTGTACGACGTAGATGAGAGGATGGCCGCAGTGAAGACCTGCAATGGCATCGACCTCGCTCGAGATGGTGAGGCGAACACGAGATTGGCTCTCCGTGTCCCCAAGCTTCGAACGGTCCCACCAAATGCGGCGAGAAGATTCGCCCGCTCTTCAGCGGCTCCCACCCAAACTCCCACGGACGAGGCGTGTCACCTGCTACCGCTCCCATCGAGGATTCGGCGGCCTTGGTTGCGCCACGGAACACTCAGCACTTGTCCCCCGGGCGAAACGCCATGCAGCCATCGATTCGAGTTTAGCCGTTCTCTATGCCGAGTTCCTCAGCCGCGAGACAACAAGTCGTGCCACTGGTGCGCGCGTGTTGTATGTGTGACCGCGGGCGAGTTTGGGAGAGGACGGCCTCGAGTCCAGTGCAACAAAGCACCGGGGAGTACGAGTTGGGGCAGCTACAACCAGTTCCGAGTGGCGAGCTTGAAAGTCTCAACACCTTATATTGGCCGCGCCTGATGCATAACTGACAATGCGTTTGGAGAGTTTTCTTTAACTCCAGCGAAGAGTTGCTCGCTTGCCGCGATTTACCATACGCCGATACTCCTCTTCGGCCCAGTCGCCGTCGGCAAGACATTGTTCACTTCGCAAGGAGGAACAGAATGCTCACATGGCCACTTTTCGCATATCGCTTGGGTTCCAACTCAACGGTTGTGACACCATCCTCAACCTTCGGTGGTACCGTTCAACGAGAATTCTCAACTCGACTGCCGCGGTAGTAACCCGAGTCGACCGATTGTCCCTCCAACACATCTACCATGTGGTGTGTTTCTCGAAAGAGGACATACATTCGTAACCCTAGAGATGCCATGCCCTTTCCTAATGTTTACCCAATACTTGCCAGTTCACTTCACCCGCTGATTCCACGTCACCACAGCCAGGTGTCAAAGATATTGACCCAGGTGGGTTTATCATTTCTCTCTCCGTTCTCGTCACAGCATCGAGCCCCGTTTTTTCTTTTTGTCTGGCTTCAGCCACGATTGCTCTATTATGTTGGTGTTGCCGACAAGAGCGCAGACTTTATTCTCGGTCCAAGCCAAAACCGACGTCCCGGCGCTCAATAGGGTCATGTACATACATTCATGTGCCTACACAGACAAAGTTTTGTTTTGTTCTGACTCTACGCAGCTATGGGCAGCGGGATCGGAAATATCAGAATGTGCGAAGGCGTGCTACGAGGGTAAAACCCTAGTTCTGACTCTTCACACCGAGAAATCCGGCTCCATAGTTGAGCGAATTGTGGTTACTCCGGTTTCCATCGTGATGGTTTATACCTCAGTTTTGTATGCCGACGTGTCTTCGAAACTGCTAGATACATTCCTCGCCTATGAAGATTACCATAGCTGAGAACCAACCTCGTAGTTGGGCCGGTGACGACTAACGAATCCTTGGTGTCTTATGTCTTTTTACTTTCCGACTTTTTTCTCATGGAGTACCAAAACCCACCTTCAAAAATGGCACTTCCTCCCCTGACTACCACATACGACCATATCTGCAAGAGAATTCGGGATCCCGTCCGCTCTCCCCTCGACAAACTTGCAAGAGCCAAACTAGTACTCAGGTCGGTGACGACTGGGGAATCCTTGGTGTTGTATGTTTTTTTGCTACCTTATTGCCGCTGATCTACCTGAGATCAATCTCCTCGGTATCCGGGCTGAAGGATAGGTTCTTGATATCCCCGTTAGCATCACCCTACAACTAACACACAAAAGCAGGCGGTTGGGCAAGCTACTAGTACTTAAGGACTCGACCCTCTCCGTACCAACACCCTCATACCTTAGCTCGGCCTAAATGGCGAGGTTATCCAGGCCAAGCATATACTAGTGATTGTAGTTAACGACCTGGACTTTAATCAGATAGATGTGTAAGGTATTTGGAAAGCTATTAACCTCCTTGAGAGAGAGCTTGACAAAATACGTAGAGGCGAGGAGCTCCTAGGAAAATACCAACGTCAGTCTTCCGCAGTTCTTTTAGGGCCGCTAGAAAGGAGTCTAGTTATCGCCCTGCTACTACTATACCGTGGTTAGAAACACCTCTCGTAGGCGTCAACCGATTCACGCGAGAGCCTTAAGGTCTAGTATACCCTCCTCGGCAACCACGAGGCAGCGGATATCTCTGAACCGCCGCTATAGGGCGTTCAGAGCCGTTGGGGGTTCAGAGAGCGAGCGGTAATTTTCATCGACTGGGAGCCGTAGAAGTGAATATAGAAGCGTAGGTCTCAAACTATCGGTCGTCGACCTGGAGATCTTCCAGCTAGCGGTGAGGCTAGCTCAGCATCAGATTAATACGGCAGAAGTCGGAGCACTACTAATACGAGCGAACCAGCTTGTGCCGGGAGTAATGATACAACACCCTAGACATTGCAGGAGGCTGCCAAATCGCCTGCCTGAGCGGATTCCGAGGCGTGGAATTCTAATCCTACAGAAGCTCAAAGTAGGAAACACCCTCCATATAATCGACCCGTCGGAGATACTTTTCGTAGGCTGTCCTGAACCCCTCACTGCCGCCATCGACCGTGATGTTAAATGCGCGAGCGGGCCTCTCGCGGGGCCTGCAGTCAACGCTCTACACCACTCTGCCGTCACTCTTGTAGAGGGAGTCCCAGGAGGATATGGCAAATCTCCTAGGCAGAGTAGTCTTTCTCCGATCAGCTTGTTCATCAGTTTTGACCCTAGGCTTCTTTTGTATCTTTGTTCCGGTTACTTCGTCCGAACGACCTGCTTCTGACTTGTTTGACTTTGCCATGACGCGCCGATTGCTAAGCTGTCAACAATCAACACCTCTTGGTTGCCGTCTCTGGCTGGGGGCCTGCTCGGTTAGGCTGAACCGGCAGGTGCTGAGGAACCAGCATGCTTGATGTGCATTTCCATGAGTCTGAGACCCAATCATGTTGCGGGGGAGCAGCTACGCTGGAACCAACAGTCCGGCGACGTGTTGGCGCTTCTGCTGTGCAACCCTCTTTGTAGACTTGTGTTTCCTTTTTTTCGTGTTCAGCCGTGTATGGCAGCCCATCATTATCCTCAAATTGCAATAACTGCATGCTTCGGTTTCGATTTGATACATTCACCGTCGCGTGTGGCTCGGTTGGGTGCCTCAACTTCAACCTTGGCGGGGAATAAACCCTGAGTTGAAACAAAATTGGCCGGGCACATGATAACTCCCTGTAAAGAGGGGGGATAGTACCCATGAGACGGTAGATTTGGTCAGCTACCGCTCAATCTGAACGTAGCAGACCTCTATCCACCACCCCCAGCCTGTAGGCCTCCCCCATTTAGGCATCCCGTCCTGTAAGGTAGTTAAGAAGCAAACGATGCCGTGCAGCTTAGATGGGTTTTTCTATTGCATTTACCGCCTCATTCTGGACATTAGTTAGTTGTTGGCTACAACATCTGCTCCAACTCCATCCCTTCCAACCTGCTTCCCACACATAATCTGTACATACCAACATCTTATCAAGCGTTGGCCACCACCACCTGGGCCACCTCCAGACCTCCCGCCTTTCTGCCACCCACATCCCGTATCTGCTGTAGCCTCCCACAACCGACCAATACTACACCATACCACACATCACCGACGTTACCGCCGTGTTTATCCTCCGACACATCTTTCATCATGACCAGAAGAGTAAGGGTTCCCCCTTGGGTTGAGATTGTAGACACCACGTAAATAGATATTACGAGAAACTGACGAGAGAAAGTCCCATGTTTCATTCCACGATGCGTCTGGAAATGCCGGTCCAAGTCAAGCGCTTGGCCTGGGCGATCCGATTCCATCTATCGAAGACGATGAATTCAGCGCCCAAGAGACGAGCTCAGGTCGATCTGCTAACCCCTCCATCCCAGCCAACACCCCCGACGATGGTAATAATTTGGATTCCGGGTTTCCAGATCCGTCCTCTCTAAGCTTCTCTTCTTCTCCTGCCGGGCAAGGTGACGCGGGAAGCATCACTAATCGCTCATCTACCTGCTACGACCCTAAGAAACCCACCGACATGGCCCTCTCCACTATGGTTTTGACTAAACCTGCACTCGGCGAAGACATCCAGCTCGGCATGCTATACGACGTCCGCAGCAGGCAGTTCTTCGCCGGCTTGTCGCTGTGGGACAACGATGTCATCAACGATAAGCAACAGGTCGAGGACCAGCAGGTGCAGGATGTTAATTTCACTTACACCACTTCCCTGGATGATGCTCGTGTCCGGGCAGAGCTCGACGTGGAGGGCTGCCTCGATCTGGATTTAGGCATCACCAAGGCCACGGGCTGGGCCATGTACCTCAAGGGCAACCAGATCAACACCTACGAGGCGCGAATCGATGTCACATGCCGGGTGGCCCGTCGCATGCGCCGCATCCCGCAAGAGACCCTGTTCTTGATGCAACATGAGCGCAACCTTGACGACCCCCGGTTCACACACTTCGTCGCCGAGGTGGTTGAAGGCGGAAGTGCCACGCTCACCTTCGTACAGTCGTGCTCCTCGAAGGAGGAGGCCAAGAGGCTTACGAGTGGACTCAAAGCCGACATCGCGAGTTTTCTAGCCGGCACTGGCACGAGCTTTAACGTCGCCAGTCAGAGTGAGATCGACGCCGAAAACGTCAAGATCTCTTACAGCGGCACGATGGCTGAGGAGGTCATTGACATGGAGGATGCTCGCCGCATTGCCCGTGAAATGCCGACAAAACTAAAACGCCAGTTGAACACGCTTTCTTATACACTCCTGCCCATCAGTGCCCTGGAGAGTTCCGTAAGACGCGAGGTCCGTACCGTTGATGCCAATCTTGTCGTCAAGGTGGCTACGGTGCTGAGGGCTGGCAGCACCGTATGGACGACCCTGAGCGATCTCTCTGGGAAAGATGTGTTTCGCACCTCCTTCCCCACCATTGAGAAGCAGGTTCAAAACTTCCAGGCCGCTTTTGCTGAGGCAAATACAGAATTCACAGCATCGGCGCGCCGTCTTCTACCGGAGCTTCGGAACGGTACTGCGGATAACAACATCACAAGCTCCGAGCTCCTAGCGGCTGCTGCTCTCTTCGAGCAGCGCACCAAGATTGCTGAGCAGTTCATCGCCAAAAAGCTTATTGAAGAGTGCGTACTTGGTGAGACGGTTGCCTCTCTGCTAGACGATGGTTTCGAGAATCATCTCGGCGCCCTCACTACTACTACATCTCTGGCCAAGACCGAGGGGCCGAGGCTGCTGCTGTCGTTCGGCGGCGCTTCAATAAGTCGTTCTCGGCATCCGCTCCAGAAGGAGCTGGAATCAACAAGACTGGATTCTGTCAGGTCGGGCAGTTTCGATACATGTGACAGCACTGCCTATAATGAGGACGATGAGGACGACGAGGACGACGACGTGGAGGAAGAATGGTTTGAGAACCAACGCACTGTCGCCAACGTGAGGGAAGCGTGCGCGGCACTACGCCAGCAGCGCTTGTCCGCACCCGCAAATGTCAGCTTTGGAGTGTCGAGCATCGAAAAGGCGTACCGCCCAATTGCTGGACGCGGCAAGATGAAGCGGATCAAGACTACCCCGGGCGATATTGTCCTTCAGCACGACGGCAGGCTCCTCATTGTGACCAGCTTACTTCCCACAGCGCCAGCAGCACCAAAGCTCGCAATCAAGGATCAAGTTCTCATAGCTACTTGGTCTCGGGAACGGAGTGAAGCCGAAGAGCTTGCTATCCCGACCTCTGGCTTCACCATTCGCTTCCGCCCCGTCCCCAACGCCTTGAAGGACGGGGCATTCCCTCGTGCAACGCCTAACGAAGCCTTCACGGAAGTTCTCTGTGACGCTGAGACAGTCACTGTGGTGATAGATAAGAGCAACAACGGGGGGTCAGCCTCCTTGACGATTGTGACTATGAAGTCACGCTTTGCGTCGAGAGCTCTGTAGGGTCATCGGCCCCAAGCAAGTGTGCTGTGGGCCGTACAATTAGGTTGCCCTCAGTCGCGTCCAGGATGATTGACTTTTACTTCGCCAACAGAAAGAGACTGTCGTCTCAGAGGAGAGGAGCAGAGCCGTGGAACTCTACCAAACAGGCGGTAAAAAGTCTCTCTTCCTCGGCCTCTCGGTCAAGGCCGAGCGGGAAAGCACTGAGGAGCGCTTCTATGGAGAACTCGCAGTCCGTATCGTCGATGTTGCTGCCGAGTTTGAGCCCGAGATTGAAGCTGCGCTCACGCAAGACCAGGACAACACCATTGTGGTGGTTTTTGCGGGAACCAGTGGCCATGGGAAGAGCACCGAGATCAACGCCTTCATCTCCTACCTATTGGGCGGCGAAGTAGACGACCCAGCACGCCTCATGGTCATCGACGACCGCGGCGCCAACCAAACGCAGGCGGTGACGCAGTGTGTCACTTGCTACCGCATCCGACCGCTTTCTCCCTTGTTCGAGGGCAAGACGTTGCTTATCGTCGATACGCTGGCTACGGCGATACAAGGGGTGTCGAACGCGATGCCTTCGTCACAGCCGCCATGTCCGAGTTCTTCAAGACCATTGGGCACGTCAACGCCATCATCTTCACATGCCGAGCCAACGAGGTGCGCACCACGGTACTCTCCCCCGTGTCTACGTATGTCTTCTCGCTGTTCGCCAAGGATGTCCAAGGCTGCCTCCGCACCATCTATACCTTTAGCGACGCGGGAGCACCGCTGGCGCGTGCTGCACTCCAGGAACTACAGTGGCCGGTTCACAACGGCGAGGTGGAGGTCAACAACGCTGCCTTCACCATCGAAATCGACAACCAGAACTTCGGCAAACTTCGTGATTGGTGGCTTATGTCGGTCAAGGGCCAGTACCAGGTTATGCGGATGCTCTTGCGCATGCCGCCTGTACCGACGGCACAAAGTGCCGCTGTGACCAAGACCCGGCTCACCCTGGAACAAAAGTGCGAGCTAGTTGAGAAGAAGATCCTCCGCACAGCCAACGACGCCCAAAACCTCATTGCGCGCTTGGGCGCCCTCGCGAGCGCCGTGGGCGCCGCCCCGGGAGACAAGATCTTGGTCGTACAGGACAAGTCGGTCGAAAAGCCCGTTCAAGGTGGTGCGGCGACAACGCTTTGTCTGGACTGCAACTGGACATGCCATAAGATCTGCGCCTACTCTGACAACGAAGACAAACGGTTCTGTACGGCCATGGATGGAGAAAATTGCGGCCAGTGCAAGAAGCGGTGCCACTGGACAAGACACAAGAATGCACAGCACATTATAGTTGTCGAGCAGCACTCGGAGTGGGTAGTGCCCATGGACCTGATCAAGCTCTGGAACACCAACAACAACACGCTCGAAGGTGCCCTCCTCAATGCCATCGACAAGTACCTCGAGCTCCAGGAAGAGCTACGGGACGACATCTACTTCCTGGCGCAGATCACCGAGACGCTCAAGAGTACGGCCCTGCTCCACGACCCAACCGCGCTGCTGGGGTACATCCGGACATTGATCCTGACGGCGAGGGCGCGCGGTGCACCACCAGAGCAGCTGCTCCAGCTCACGACGGCCAAGAACACGCTCCTCTTAGTCCTGGAGGTCCGGAAGAGAGGTGTGCAAGCCTCGCTCCAGTCCCAGGTTCTGCTCCAGGTGCTTGGCGCGGTGCGGAAGGAAATGCATCGCCGCATGGAGCTCCGGTCGCACGAGCGTGTTGAGGAGGAGAAAAAGTCGTGCAGTATGTATAACGATCTGCGCACGCAGCTGCCGGCCGATATCCGGAGGAAGGCGCCCGATCCGCTCAAGGCAAAGAGTGTGAACTGGATTGGCCTGAGCAGCCCGGGCGCGCTTTATCCGGAGAACCTGCAAGCTGTCGTGAAACTGGTTCAAGCGGTGCTGAAAGATGGTGGCGTTGTTGCGGCGCTTGCTGCTGCCAGTTGATCAAGGTGAGCTGTCAAGCTCGCAAGGGGCCGGATCAGTAGTTGGTACGGTGACAACCAGCGAATCTCCGGTGTTGTATGTTTTTCTTTCCTCTTTTTTTTTTGCCTTCTCTCCTAGGCCCCCTGCCTTATGACCCGACTGTGGCTCGTTCCCTCGATAAAAATAAAAGTCACCCTGGGCATCCGAATGTCCAAGGTTCTATCTAGTACGTTGCCGTATGGTGTGGTGTATGGCCGTACCCCTGGATAGTCCCCTTTCCAGCCGTCTACCCTGAGCTCTGGAAATTCATTCTTCACTCATAAGTTAGCGCGAAGACGAGAACTTGTCGGAATTTCTACCTTACTTGGCTTCGTGAACTAGTATAGACCAAAACAACTGCAAAAACAAATCGAGTTTTCTGATACCAACTATCTGCAGTGTGACACGGGGCCTTGCTTGGTAGCACGCTTGGCTCAACCCCAACACGCTCCTCAACGCCAAACACCCTCTTTATCAACCCAAAGTCTACACCACCCTAATACATACGACCATATCCACAAGAGAATTCGGGATCCCGTCCGCTCTCCCCTCGACAAACTTGTGAGAGCCGGATCAGTAGTTGGGTCGGTGACGACCAGCGAATCCCCGGTGTTGTATGTTTGATCATTTCTTTTCTTTTTCTTTTTTTTATAGAGTTTAGGGTGACTCGGAGTCTTGGCGGGGAGTTATTTTATACCCCTTTTTTCTAACCACCTGCTAAGGTAGCACCGTCTGGTACCTAGTAGCGTCTGATCAATCGTCCACTATACAGGTATAGCATTTTAGCGGCCTTCTAGTTTGTAAAAAAAAGGTGTCATGTTAAGAAGTGGGGTGGGTAAAGGATGGCGAGTGATGAGCTCCGTTCATATAAGTTGCCGAGGACGACCCATCTACAAGTAACGGGAGGGGGCGCTCGAGTCTGTGTTTGCGGCGGCCACTCTTACACGAGTCCCCGAGGTGAATCATCGATGTTGAATGATAGGTTGCGACCATCGCTCCAATCACTTCAATTCTCCCCACCGATGGCCCCATCCGCTCCGAAGCTTTCTAGAACCTGGGAGGGGATGGAGGAGTTCCATGCTTCTTTGATGTCGATATCCTCTCCACAGACAAGCGAGTAGCCAGCCAGCCCGCGAGCCGTGTTTTATAGGCCGCGTAGCTACATATCAGACACACTCTCTCTTTTTTTCCCAGACCTTGCACGCGTACAGTGTACACTCGATTAGCTGATGAGCCTTCCAAATGTAGTTGATTAAATGATTGCGGTTGCAGTACATGAGCTGGCTCCCATGTAGCCTTACAAATATCCGCCTACCTAGGTGAGCTGGGGTCGGGGTGTAGAATAGTCGTCTACTATAACTAGCAATTCAATTTCTTCTCGAGAACTACTAGGGTTTTAGCCCAGTATCTGAGGTAATGCCCCTCTCCTCCTCCAATTAGCACGTTACAAGTATCTGACTGTGCCATGCTGCTTCGTATGCCACAGTAAAGGGTGAAGCGAAGCTGCTGTGTTAGCCACAACGCCACCGACACATGTTTATACACGATTATGCACGATAATTGTGGCATCCAATCGCTTCCCTGAGAACTATTGGGGAAACCCCTCGTAAATGAAACGAAGCGTTCCTTCTTCGCTTCCTCAATGTACATTGTACATACATCTCAGAGATTCATCATTGAAGCTTCGCTTCAATTACTCTCGGTTGCTCAGCGCCCCCCGCAACATCATCAGGTAGCACCCTCAAACAATACGGTCGAGGCTTTCCAGGGATATTTTCAGCCGCATACCGCGCTTCTCATAAAATGACACCACAAAATGACACCACAGCCGCATACCGCGCTTCCCACAGAATGACACCACAGTGACCACATGTCGGGAAGTGAAACAATATCGAGCCGTGAACCAAGCTTAGCGCCATAAGCCACAAGTGCGCAACAGCAGCTGAATAACCCACTAGCAGACAAGATCGCCGATACTCGGACAACACACTCGAATAGCGCGATTGGATAGTACAGACATAGGTATGCATCGTGCCATTTATGGCAGTCCCCGGGCCGAGATCGATCTATCAGACGGCGAATTAGAATCGAATGCTACCCAATCTTGTTACATCACAAAATATCAGTTACATATGTATGTACAATCGCATTCATTCCGACGACGAGAAAAGAGTTGAGCGATTGGTACATCTCATCCCATCTTCGCAAGCCTCACTTTGTAATGATGGCTCTCCCAATACTGTGGTTGGTCCAACCACCACGGACCATGCGTCGCGATGCCGCGGGTCGAGTTGGTTGAGCCGGGAATTGAATCTGCCCGTGCAACATAGAGGGACTGGAGGGTAAATGAGGGGAATGAATTGAGAGGAAGGTAAACCACTGCTTTCAGTGCTCCGTGCCGTGTGTATAAATATCCCCTTCCTCTCCCCTAACTCGAACCATTCTTGTCTCCACACAACAGGCAACCTTCATTAGCACACAGTGCTCACTCGACTATCGATAATTTCGCCCACTTTCTCCAAAATGGCCCCGATCCTCAACCGCAGCAACCTAGCCGCCATCAGCTTTGCCGACGGCAACGGGGACCACATCCGTATCTACTACCAAGATGCCGAGGGCTACATCAGGGAGACCTTTTACGACAACGGCCGCGGCTGGGCTCAGAGAGACGAGGACGTTGTCGGCAAGGGCAAGCTCAACACTGGCATCGCCGCCATCGCCTGGGACGAAGGGACGCAGGTATATGAAGTCCCCTCCCATCTCCTTGACAGACAGGACGGACGAACGGACGGATCCAAGTTCGTCTTCGTGCCGTTTGTGTTGACGAGCATTCCGTACGCTGACCGCTTTTATCTCCGGTTGCCCATAGATCCGCGTCTACTACCTCTCAGAGGACAGCCAGCTTGTCGAGGTAATCATCGAATCCCTATCCTGACTCTCTGTATCCTATCCAGTCGTCAACCTTTCAACCGCTGATATACCATCCTCGTTAGCGCTGTTACACCGGCGGCAGCGCTGGCGCTTGGTCCGACGGCGCCCTGACGAGAGAGGAGTTTCAGGCGGCCCCTTACTCACAGGTCGGCGCTGTGCCCTTCAGCCTCGGCAGCTACGACATCCGTGTCTACTACCAGGACACTGAGAACAAAGTGAGCGAGGCCGTGCTCGATCCGGGTAGCGAGACCTGGACCACGGGCGACGTCAACCTGCCAACCGCCATCCCCGGCACGAGCATCTCGGCTGTGTCGTCCGACAACCGCCCGAACCAGCGAGTCTGGGTGTACTACCAGCAGGCCAACACGGAGCCTATCGAGTACCAGCTGAAGTCGGACGGCGGTGGGTGGTTGGTAAGTCGGATGTGGAGAGGATGTGTCGTGGCTCGCAGTGCCGCCACGAAACCATCGTCGTCTGCTGTTATTCTTCTTCTCCCCTTTTTTTCTCCAATTTCTGACCCTGACGGCCTCGATTTTCTGACGGCTTTTACGTTTCTCAGGCGGTTATAACCCCACTGGCAGCTTTGCCCCGGGCGCCTATATCTCGGCCGTCCACTGGGGGGACTATAACATCAACGTCTTTGCCGTCGACGACCAAAACACCCTCGTCCAAACGCCCTGGACCAAGGCCGCCTCGTGGCAGAGCACGGTCCCGCTCCAGGAGACCGTCATCACTGGCGCACCTATCGCCGCGATCAAGGTCGCCACAATGGAGACCTGGATCCGCGTCTACACCCAGCCGTCCGGCCAGCTCATTAGCGAGCTGGGTTCCAATGACGACGGTGAATCGTTTGTTACGATGCAATCCGTAATCCCTGTTGACCGTTGATGGAGTGGCTAGATAGCTGGCTAGTTGAGCTACCGTAGGAAAAATGGGATTCACTCTTCTGGAAATGTAAAAGCTGATGTCAACGTGACCGTGGCGCGGAACCAGACATAACAGTTCTTAACTACCGGCCGAGGGCACGTACCCAGTAAGGTGGCTCAGCCCATTTGAGGGTTCCATTTTACTAACTGAACCGTATATCGGGCCTGCAAAGGGCTCAGTTTTGGAGGACGGCCACTGTAGGGACTTGTTTGGACGGTTCTACGGGTTTTGACGCTGTTGCAAGTGAAGGGTGGTCGTGGCCAAGCTACCTACCTACCTTCCATCTGAAATTGGCTGCAAGAACCTGTTGCCAAACCCCAGGTATCCGAGCCGTCATAATGGAAGCCCTTTCTACCAGGGTAAGGTATTTTTGGTACCCCCCGGTAGTTTGGATATTAGGGGACAATTCTATCCTAAAGGTTCGTATTTTGGCTAGGAATTGACGAAGTTGCGGTTGCTGAAAGAAAGTGATGGTTCGGTGAACGCTCTGCGTTGAACCAAGTGGGGAGAAGAAAGGACATACCAAAGCAATTTCTTGACCTTGATGTTACCCCGCTTTTCTCCGTGACGCAGCCAACGGCCGACGTCATCTGTCTGCCACAGCAGTGTTCCACAGTCCTGCGGCACTACCGTCTGTCTCATCTTCTCCAATGGAGTACACTTTTCGGTGTTGATGGTTTTTGTCTTTTTTGCTGCCGAAACATTGAATATTTGGGTATCCTGATATGTAGCTTTACTCCAGACCTCCCCTCCCTACTGTGTGCCCCTCATATAACCCCACCAAACCTCCCCTTTCTTATAACCCCAAGCCCACAAACAAGCAAGGTCAAATAAAATGAGTAGAAATGAAAAGTAAATAGTATCTTCACTTCTATGTTTAAGGATACTCGCAATATCTCTCTGGTGTGGACGGAATTCGCTCCGAAATCGCAACTTCGGAACTCGGGATACCGCGGCCTTGGTCCCGAGGTTCCTCTGCCTCGGTCAAAGCGGCCGTCGTCTGGTCCCGCACCCGGGATGGAGCCAACCGCAACAGGCGGGGTGAATTAGTAGGGGTATGCATCACTAAACATTTACACGTACATATTGTACCTACGGAGGATCACCAAGTAATCAAGGTTATTCATCGCCATTGGATGAGTAACGACCCACGCCACAAGCTCGACTTTGTAAATCTCCATGTCAATATCTGCTGCTTATATACCAGACCCCCAGCTTTAAACCGACATCTATCTCATCAGATTCTCAACCGCCTGTACGAATACATCACGCCATGTCTGACCTCCCAACGACCATGAAGGCCGTGGTTTTCCACGGCCCCAAGCACATCGCCGTCGAAGAGCGTCCTGTTCCCAAGCGTGAGCCGTCTCGCATGTCTTCCTACGTCCCAAGACAACGCTAACCCAGGCCGCAGTGCAAGACCCCAAAGACATCATCGTCAAGGTCCAGTCCACAGCGCTATGCGGCTCGTAAGCCCGGCCCCCTGAATGTACCTGCCATCCACCATCCACCAGAGCCATACCTAACATGACAAACCGCCCACAAGGGAACTGCACGTTTACCGCGGCCACCAGCCTTCCCCGACAGGCTTCATCATGGGCCACGAGTTCGTCGGCACCGTCGTCCAGGCCGGCAGCGAAGTCCAGTCCGTCTCCGTCGGCGACAAGGTCGTCACGCCCTTCACCGTGTCCTGGTGAGTTGAGCTCTCCCCAAACCCCCCAGCCAGTCAGCCGGCCATATTTACCCTACCACCCCCCTTCCCTTCCCTTCCTTTCCCCCCTTACCAGCATCCCCCCAAGCCCCAACCTAAACCTAAGACCAACCCCCCCTAACCCAATCACGTCACCACCACCAACAGCAAAACCTGCTTCTACTGCGCGCACAACGCCTCCTCGCGCTGCGCCCACTCCCGCCTCTTCGGCTCGCCGCAGCTCGACGGCGGCCAGGCCGAGTACGTGCGCGTGCCGCACGCCGACGGCACCGTGGTGGTGGCGCGCCCGAGATGGCCGGCGGCGGCAGCGGCGGCAGCACCAGTGACGGCGGCGATGGCACCGGCAAGGCCAAGGACGACCGCGCGCTGATCCTCATGGCGGACATCTTCCCGACGGGCTTCTTCGGCGCGCGCAACGCGTTCGACATGCTGCGCGGGCAGGACCTGGACGCGGGCGAGGGCGACCGTGGTGGTCATCGGGTGTGGCCCCGGTGGGGCTGTGCGCGATCGTGTCGGCGCTGGAGTATGGGCCGCGCAAGGTGTTTGCGGTGGATAGTGTGCCGGCGAGGCTGGAGGTGGCGAGGGCCCTGGGGGCGGAGCCGTTGAATTTTGCGGGGGAGGGTGGGAAGGAGGCGATGGTGAAGAGGGTGCTGGAGGTGACGGGGGGGAGGGGCGCGGATGCGGTCATTGAGGTGGTGGGGTTGAGCCCGGCGTTGAGGACCGCGTTTGATCTGATTAGGCCGTTTGGGGTCATTAGTAGTATCGGGGTGCATAACGCGGAGGTGAGGTTGTTGTTGTGTGGTTTGTGGAGTGGGAGTGGTCTTGCTGATGGGTTGTTTAGATTCCTTGGGACGGCAACGAGGCGTATAAGTAGGTTTTCCTCGCCTTGTTTTGGGGGTTGTACATGTGCTGACTGGCAACAGCAAAAACCTCAAAATCCAGATGGGCCGCTGCCCGGTCCGGTCCATTTTCCCCGAGGCGCTGCCGGTGTTGGTGAAGAACCAGGCCAAGTTCAGGTAGGTAAATCCAAGGTTTGAGCGAAAGCTGTGTGCTGACTGTGGCAGCTTTATGTTTGACAAGATCATGCCGCTCTCGGAGGCGGTTGAAGGTTACGACTTATTTGATCAGATGAAGGTGCAGAAGGTCATCTTCAAGCGCGTGAGTAGAGTAGTCGTGTTGAGCGGGGCGGGAATGAGTCCTCAGTAGCCCATAGACTAGTAATTCCAAACAGAGAGTTCTTTCGGCATGTTCAGAATGGTGTGCGTGGTAGCTCAGTTCTGCCTCGGCTTAACGAGGCCGTCAAAAATCCAGTAGTACGTAACCGTCGAGTCGTCTTGGACGGTCGCGAGCAAGATCCGCTTCCCACGCTTCGGACCCCCCCCAAAGCCTCCATTGCTCCTCCTCGCCATCTTCGTCGGCTGTCTCTAGATCTCCTCCGCCCGGCGGGATAGCCTCGATAGCGTCAAACACAGCGGCGAACTGAGCAGGCGACCACTTCTCAGACAGGTGTAGTGGCAGAACCCATTCAACCTCGGGCTCCTGAGGGATGCTCTCTCCACGCTCCTTCTCGGCCTTGATGATGTCGATCTGCTCATCCGGATGCACATAAAGGCGCTTTGGGGGGAGGCCGTAAATAAGTGACCTGGGGAGGGTGTCCCGGGTGTGCTGTTGTACCCCTGTCCAGTCGTGCTGGTATTCCAAGTTGTTTAACACCACTTTCGTGAGTGCTTCGATATGGTTTGAAGACGCCATTCTAAGTATGAAACCTGCTGATGGGTGCGTGGTTGGCGAGGAGTTGGCAGTTGTTGAGTTTTGACCGAATTTGCGGATCGAGTGGTATTGTAATGTGTAACACGTACGGTAACAAGATACTGTGTTTGTCTCGTTTCGCTGTTTCACGTGACCGCTGTATTTCACTTACACGATTTCGGGTACCACCGACCAAACATCCTGCCACTGCTGGAAGGTCGACCGTCTTCCTCCCCTTTCTCCCACATACCTAAGGTACACAACATAACATACGTCACGAAGGGCTTATTCAAGGTGCGTGCTATAAAAGCCTCTCTGTTTATGTAGTTCGATTACGGATCTCAGGTATCTATATATTTCTAATCGAAGAATATGTTGATGACCGATCTGACATGAATACCTACGTACAATCCAAGTCGAACTCACAAGGGCTAGTTACTTTAATAATTCCGCGTCCGTCGCACTAGCTATTTCGAGCGCGTCCAGGACCTTGTTGAGATCAGAGAATATATCCTGCGAGAACGCCTCGGATATTTGGTATTTGTTGTCGCCATCGTGGAACCGGCTGCCACCGTACATGGGGACGGGGTCGAGACAGGTGAGGCAACGACACACGAGGTTGGAGAGTCGGTCTCCTGCGTGGAGAGCCACACTCGTTTCGGCGATCTCGATGATGGTTTCCTTGGTTTTGTTGGCGTCCTGCGTAAACAATACGGCTAGGTCGACGTCTCCTTCCGGGGGAATCTCAACATCCACGTCGAACTTCTTATCGCAAAAACGCATTCTGATACGCCTCGGACAGCCTCGAACCACCCGCCTCGTCGAAGGACACGAGTGGGTCCCAAGATAGGAGTTCCAGCATGCACACACCAAGACTATATAAGTCATGGCCGATGTTGTATTGCTCGACCTCGTTGACCTGGTGCCGTTCTGGATGTTGGTAAATGATCCCGGTGGGGGGGCCGACTCGCCTATAAACTTGGTGGCTTGAGACGTTGTGCGAGCTGTTTTGCCATCCCGAGAGGAACAGGTCAACAACGTTGGAAGACCCAGCTCGACCAGCCTTGTCTACCTCGCCCCTCCAGTCCTGGGGAATGACGAGCTCGCCCCTCTGCTTCTTCCACGTCTTGGGCACAGCCAGGAGCAGGTTACCTGGCCGGATGTGCTTATGCACCACATTGATCCGTGGCTTGTGTGCGTGCAAAACCGCGAGGGCAAGTTGATAGCACAAACGCACACGAAGAGTGAGAGACGGGGCCGTCACCGCGGCTTCATATACGTCGTCTAGGGTGCAGAGTTCACGGGTAGGGTCCGGGTGGTCGAAGACAAGTTGCATTATCTTGGAGGCCTTGTTCTTTTCGTATCCCCTGAGTCTCGGTATATGCCAGTGCGGCAAGGCTCCGGAGAGCGCCGCAGACAGGACTCAGCATGTCGCGATCGTTCTCGGCCCAGGTGTCCTCGCTACTGGTCACCGCCTCCAAGAGCACCTTGGCGACGCCACTTCCATTGCCCCCAAAAGCCGTGTAAGAGACACGAGCGACCGAGATGCCGTCCCCGATCGAGATAACGTCAGGCGGGTCCCCGACAACTTTCATCTCACCGGGCTGGATCAGGAGGTAGAAGTCGCCCCTGGTAGCCGCATCAGCTCTGATGACGGCCTGGTCAAAATCCCGGAAGCTGGTTCGGTAGTTCTCCACTATCTTTGCGAGCTTTCTGTTTGCCTGTGGACGGAAGTACTTGAAGGGGACCCCTCTTTTCTGGTTCTTGACGACATTCTCGATCGCCGGTGGGATGCTATGGAGCAGTTCATGGACGCGCTGGAATTGGATCTCGAGGTCTTTCCTCCTCTCCGCAGGGGCGCTGAGGTCGCGGACCACCTTCTGCGCAATCTCGACATCGGTCTGGAGAGCCACCCGTTTGCTTGTGACGCCGAACTCGGAGAGGTCTGCTGCCAGAGCCTCAGCGACCTCTTGTTCTTCGATTCTCTCCTCGATTTTGTTCCAAATTTCGATGATTATCTCCGCAGCGTTCGCCGCCGTCAATATATCGGCCATGGCGGGGGCGTTTGTTTGTAGCTGAACAGGAAGGATAGCGGGCTGTTACTCAAGGCGGAAGATAGCCGTGGAGCGGCATGCTCAACTACTATAAACAAGACAAGGCAATCGGGATGCAGCGAGATGGCGAATGTCGAGCGGGCGCCAATCAATTCAACCGAGAAGGCCAAAAAGAGCGTCCCACCACGGCTGCCCACCAGTCTGCCTAACCCCTAACCAGTTTCAACAGACATATCTACGCCAACCATATATCTCGCCTCGCGTCAGAGACACAGCATTGGGTGATTCGGTATCATGGCGAGCCTTTCGCAGATGACGGATTGGGATAAATGACTTTTGGCCGGTAGATGACGTCGTGTCTAAGTCCCAGGCTCAAGATCTAATACCGAAAAAAAAGGGGAGAGAACAAAACAAAACGGATTGTAAAAATGTATTGAGTAGTAGGCATTTCGCCCAGTTCTCCTCTTCTGCCTTGCTTTTCTTGAAGTTTGCCTGAAATGTGTGAAGAGTGTAAATTACGGTACTGAACAACCTTGCATTACGAAAGGTTCTTGAAATCATGGCCCAGTCACGCTGGGCAGCCTCATGCATCGCGGGGCATTTAACGATCGGTCCTCAACCTCAACTTCAACCAACATCAACATCGAGGCTATCAACTTACACATAACAACCTAAACCACTTCACAGCCCACCAACGCCACAAAATGGGTTCCGTGTTACTGCCGCATCTGCCCTCTGGCTGGCACGTGGACCAGGCCATCGTCTCAGGTTAGTGTCAACTCACCGATCCAAATCATTTCTCGCCCACTGCTCACAACCCGAAACCAAAGACCGACTCTTCAGCGACTAACTTCTGGCAAACACAGAGGAAGAACGAGTCGTCGTCATTCGCTTCGGGCGCGATCACGACCCGGTAAGGATCTCCCAGCCCACTCTCCAGCGTAACCCCCCCCAACTAACCTCGTTCAATAGGACTGCATGCGCCAGGACGAGGCGCTGTTCAAGATCGCGGAGCGCGTCAAGAACTTCGCCGTCATCTACCTGTGCGACATCGACCAGGTGCCCGACTTCAACGCCATGTACGAGCTGTACGACCCGTGCTCCATCATGTTCTTCTTCCGCAATAAACACATCATGTGCGATTTCGGCACGGGCAACAATAACAAGTTAAATTGGGTGCTCGAGGACAAACAGGAGCTGATAGACATCGTCGAGACGGTGTACCGCGGCGCCAAGAAGGGTCGCGGTCTGGTGGTGAGCCCGAAGGATTACAGCACAAGGCACAAGTATTAGTGGTATTATTGATGGGAAGGGTTTGGGGGTCGAATTGTGGTTGTTCAGAGGAGGAGTTCCTGCGGGATCACGACACATGGGGACCATCGTGGAACATCGAGCGACGCGGAAGCGTAGTTGTGTCTCCTGCCGGGTGTCAGACGGCTCCGGAGTACTCTGCAGGCGAGGAAGGATCTTAGTAGCTGCGGTGAGAACGAGGCGGACTTGCATATCGTGCCGGTTCAACAAAACGGGAGCCGGCACCGGAGACGGAGGCGGAGAAGGAGGAAGCGACCGATATTCTAAATGATACGATATCCATACCTCGAAAACTCTTGCGAAAACTGACATGGAACTTGGCTCCGGAGCACCGTGTCCGCGTATTTGCGATCGATTTGACTTGGTCGTTTAACTCGTACTCATCATCGTACTTTGATCGGCGGTGGTCCAGAGCGCCCAGAGCGCCCAGATTGCCCAGCGCCAGAGCCTTAATGCGCTAGTCCTGAGTGGGGTAAAACGAACCGCTGCCCCTGTCGGCCCTCCCTTCACTGGATTCCTTGCGCCGTCTCTTTGCCACGCAAGCAGGCCACTTGCTGCGGCATCGACCGAGAGCTTGCTTTGGATCGGGACGAAAAGTGTGTCGTCACTTGCTGTGCCCTGCGCCTCTCGACCCGCGTGGTCGTCGCAGACGGCCCTGTTGGTCCCACGCTCCAACTTAATTATTTGTTTCTGCCTCCCGCTTCCGAATTCAAGGTATCACGACCAGTTTCATTGCACGTCCAACGTCATCGCACTTAATCTCTGCTTCCCGGCCGATAAAATTCAATTGGCCCCAACCAACTTCATCCGACGATTATTTCCTCGCCAAGTTTCCGTGGAGCACCCTCCCCTGACCCAAATCGAACTTTAATCGCATCCTCGTCTCCATAAAGTCTGCCGATTCCGCTTGACAGAATAACGTACCTGGCCCCTTCGTGCTGTACAGTTCCTAGCAATTCAACACTCACACCACCAGAAAGGTTGATCCATACTCATTCTTAAACGAGCAACACAACCTCCTCGAGTTGTCCTGGACATACGCAATTTGACGGGCGAGCACTCTCACCCATACCGTCGCCCTAGGCGACTACAACAGACGGGATGCCGTCGTCTGCAGACCATGGCGAGAACCATCCGCTGAACGAGCCACGGACGTCGGATCTGGGAGCGACCCCCGTCGTATCCTCCGAAGAGGCCACCCTCGCCAGGCCAGAGCTGACGGAGCCGTTCGAGAATGGCTACCACTTCCCGCCCAAATACCCGTTCAAAGAAGCCACCCAGCACGGGCTCAAGGCGTTCTGGGGCTTCTTCACCACACCCCATGGGCTTCTTCTGGACCATCTACGGCCTCAACGTGGTCGCGTGGGGCGGCATGATCTTCCTGCTGCTCTGCAACGCCTCGCCGGCCATGTGCTACCCCTCGTGCGACGACATCGACTCCCCGCGCGGAAATGGATCGAGTGGGACGCCCAGATCCTCACCGGCCTCTTCTGCGTCACCGCCTTCGGCCTCGCCCCCTGGCGCTTCCGCGACCTGTACTATCTCCTCCAGTACCGCTTCGGGAAGCCCGAGGGCCTCCGCCGCCTGGCCGGCATCCACAGCAGCTGGCTACGCCTCCGCGGCTCGCAGGACTTGCCCGTGGATATCGGGCCCGACAACATCACGCCCGACGTGCCCCCGAGCTGCGTGCCCATCCCGCAGACGAAGATGGCCCGCGCGCCATTGACCGGCACGCGGGCGCCGGCGACCAAGATGTGGAAGGTGGAGTTTGTGATCTGGTCCATGGTGTTGAACACGTTCGCGCAGTGCGGCCTCTGCGGCATCATGTGGGGTATGAACAGGTACGACCGGCCGAGCTGGGCCACCGGGTTCCTGGTGGGTATTGGCATGGTTATCGCCATGGTCGGTGGCTATGTCCAGTTTCGGGAAGGGCAGACGGTCAAGAGCATTGAGGGCGTGCCGCTCACCGAGCGGGATCTCGAGAGGTTGGCGCGCGACAAGGAGCTGGGCATTCCGCACTACAATAACCTCAAGGACAAGAAGCCGAAGGAGAAGAACAAGGGGGACCCTGAGAAGTAGGGTTTTTGGGGGGTAGTTGGAAGAAAAGGAGTTGGTTTTATCTGCTGATTTATTTGCAACACACGATACCCGTTTTGATGGATGGCGTTGGAAGAAGCGAGCATACACGGCAGAGGCTACTGGTGATAATGGTTAGCATTGAGTTTATCGTTAGATTAATCATGATTACATGGCATTGTTTTGATCGCGGTATGAATCCATTTGTCATCCTCAATATCCTTGGTGTTGCTCACCTCCATCTGCAAGTTGACGATCTCGATGCCCAGCTGCATGTTGCCTGTCACGACCTGTCCATCGAGGTTCTCGTTGGGTGCGGAGCTGCAAGGCCACCGAAGTCCGGGGTCCAGACCCACCAGATGGATGCTCTTTGTTGGCCACAGCGCATGGGGCAGCTTGGGCAGCCTGTCAAGTGCGGCCACTCCGCCTTTCTTCCAACCAGCGGCAGCCTATCAGTCAGCAGGGCGACGGGCTGTGTGGCTCCAGGGTTCCACCACCGGGCAGCGTCATGCGGTCTCGTTATCTGAGGCGCCCAGCCCACCCAGCCTTTCCATTCCATCCGCAAAGCCCGAAACGGAGGCATCACCTGCCTCGGGTTCCCGTCATTCCCTTCACGCCTTCAAGAAAGGGACGCCCTGTCCCTCTATTCAACACCAGATTGAGGCATTCGGCGACCGGACAAAGTTTGATACTTGTTCGTCCCGACGCCTAACAAGCTCCCGTCTGGTTCAATCCCCCGCCGACCCGGTGTCTTTATCCAGGCACCTCGACTCCGACCCCTCCCTTCCGCTCCTTCGTTCAACAGCTCGCCCTCCGTATCCCATTTTCTAGGTTTTCTGTTGGTATTGAGCTGTCGCTCTCTGCGAAGCAACGCAACAATGGCGACCACAATCATCCCCGCGCGGGCCATCATCCCCTTCCTGGTGGCCATGATGCTATTCACGGGCGTCTGCAACACGCTCCGTGACCAAGTATCAGTATGTCTCGTCTCCAGCCCCCCTCTCCGATCTCTCCGCGCATCTTTCCCACTCGATCTCTTCACAACCGTTTACTAACCCTACCGCCCCCGTCACCAGGACAACCTCTGCGTGCGCGACTGCGACAACCCGGACCCCAAAAAAGCGCCGCCACTTCGAGCACCCGTGATCCAGACCCTGCAGATGTTCGTCGGCGAAGCCGGCTGCTGGCTGGTCGTCGGCCTCATCTCGCTGTACCGCCGCTACCTCAAGCCCACCACCGGCAGCACCTCCTCGGCCGCCTACCAGCCCATCGCCACCGTCGACAACGACGACACCAACGGCCGGCCGCGCGACGCAGACGACGACGACAACGCCAGCATCCGCTCCACCACCCCGCTCAACCCCGGCGCCAACGATAGGAGTCTCAGCGACTGCGGCGCGCCCAAGCCGCACGACTGCCCCTCGGTGCTGCGCGGCTGGCGCGTGACCCTGCTGGCGCTCCCCGCCATCTGCGACATCCTGGGCACGACGCTGATGAACGCGGCTTGTTGCTGGTGGCGGCGTCCATCTACCAGATGACGCGCGCGCGCTGGTGCTCTTTGTGGGCGTCTTCAGCGTGGTCTTCCTGCGCCGCCACCTGCACCTGTTCCAGTGGCTGTCGCTGGTGGGCGTGATGCTGGGCGTGGGCATCGTCGGGCTGGCCGGGGCGATCCAGCCGGATAAGAACATGCGGATGTCGGGCTGGAGCGGAGGAGGTGAATGCCGATGCCGTGCGCGTGATTGTTGGCGTGTTGATGATCGCGCGCGCAGATCTTTACGCGACGCAGTTTGTGCTGGAGGAGTGGATCCTCGAGCGGTCGGCGATCGAGCCCCTTCGTGTTGTCGGCTGGGAGGGTGTGTTTGGGTTCTCTGTGACGCTGCTGGTATGGTGGTGCTGCACGCCGCAGTAGGAGGACCGAGGCCGGGCAGTACGGGCCGTTTGATATGGTGGAGGGGTGGCGGCAGTTCTGGAGAACAAGGGCGTGTTTGTTTCCAGTGTGCTGATCATGATCAGCATCGGTGAGTTTTTTCTTTTTTTTTCTTTTCATCATATCTACCCTCCAGAGTACCGTTTACTAACGACCCCTCTCACTCCCCAGCGGCTTCAACTTCTTCGGCCTGTCGGTCACGCGCAGCGTCAGCGCCACGGCGCGCTCCACCATCGACACGTGCCGCACCCTCTTCATCTGGATGGTCTCGCTCGGCCTCGGCTGGGAGACGTTCAAGTGGCTGCAGGTGCTCGGCTTCGTCCTGCTCGTCTACTTCACCTTCCTCTTCAACGGCGTCGTCCAGCCCCCCTTCGCCTTCCTCCGCGTCCAAGAGGTCGAGGACTGCTGCCGGAGGAGCCCATCGAGCATCACTAGAGGCAGTTGGGGTTGTGTGTAGCCGGGAGTTGTTTTATATGTGGGGTTGCCTCGCTGCCTCGCTGCCGCGGTCTGCCTGCCAGTTGGGGAACGAGTTCTAGGAGCTGATGGTTAGATATCACATCGGCGGCGTTTGGATCGTATCGTGGCAAGGAAGTGGGTACATGGTATGGCGCATGGTACATACACGGTATCATCAACATCATCGGACAGGCGCAGACATAGGACAGGACATGCATATTTCATTTCATTCAATTTGGCACAGCTAGAAGAACATCTCAAATACATACCTAGCGGAGTATGGGCGTCAGGATTTGCTCACTACACAAAAACACCGAACCAAATCATACCGCAATCACTGATTGTAGTGAGCGTAGCATATTAACAAGTCTCGTTTGAGGCTGTTTGCTCGGTGAGCCTGAGGTTACCTATCTACTACCCAAGATGGGCGATGTGTGTTTTCGCGGTTTCGTGACGATACCGCGCTGTTGGACTCTGGATATCCTAGGCTGGTTGTCATCTGCCGTCCCTCGTTCTGATAATGATGGAAATAAAGACCCAAGACGCCAAACCCCACCCCCGAACCCCGTTCCCTAACTGCAGTGATGCGCCGGTGTCTCCGTCCGTCAGAGTGTAGTGTGTAAAGAAGGAAAGGAAGCCAAAGCAAAGGAAAAAGTAGACTCCAACCAGCCATCCAACCAGCCTTGAGTGTATGCGTTTGCCGCGCCGTCGAGATCTTCCCATCTCCCATCACTCCATCGGCATCAACCCCCCTCGGGCAACCCCCCCTCCAACGCCTCGCGCACCCCCCCACACCGCCCTCTCCCTCTCGCCCAGCAGCCCCAGCCCCGCGCTCTGTCTCCCTCCCCCCCCGCAACTGCGCCCTCTCCTCCCTCTCCCCCTCCTCAGCAGCAGCAACAGCAGCAACGGCAGCAGCAGCAGGAGCAGCAGCAGTAGGAGGAGCAGCAGCAGCAGCAGCAGCAGCAGCAGCGGCAGGCCCCACGGCCTCCACCACCACGCCGGCCAGGCCGGCCACGTCCGCAGCCACATGGGCATCTGCCGGCCCCTCCTAGCTAACCGTGCAGAGCAGCTCGGCCTCGAGGATGAACTTGCCTTCCTTGTACTTCTCGCTCGTCTCGTACGCCTTGTCGTACTTCCACCCGACCACCTCGCTGCACACGCGGCAGGCAATGTCGCGCACCACGTGCCGGCCCGTCGTCATGTTGCGCTCCGACGGGTCGCCCGTCTCGATGTTGACCACGTTGTTGAACAGGTAGGCTTTGCCGTGCTGGCCGCGGAAGTTCTGCGTTTGCGCCCCCGCGAAAAGGGGTGGGTTAGTCTGGGGGCGTTGTTTTTTGGGGGTGGGTTTGGTTAGGGCTTGGTTAGGGAAGGGGGGTGGGGGGGGGGGGGGGGGGGGAGGGGCATGCGAAGGGGCTTGAGCGTGGTAGGGGGGAAGCGGTGCGTGCGTACCCGGCTGACGATGTCGTCATGGTTGGCGAGGTGGGCTTTGCAGCCCTTGCAGCCGTAGACGCGGTTGCTGTTGAGGTAGGTGTTGTATGCTAGGCCCATGGTTGCTGCGTGCCTGAGTCTGTGTGCCTATGCGTCTGTGTTTGTTCTTTCGGGGGGTGTCTCGGTTTGTCGGTAAGGCCCGGGGGTTGGGAGAGGTTGTTGCGTCCTTGGCTGCGTGTGGATGATGTCCAAGAGGTATATCTCTTCTGACCGACTATCCCGGCTATTGGTTGAGTCTAGTCAAATGAGTATGGGAGTTGAAGATACGATGGCGGATGCAGTGGATGATGACCGAGGTTGATTGATGCCTTGTGCCTGGGCTTTGATGCGGGGCAAGCGGTCCTGGCGGCAAGGTCGAGCTCACGGGAGGAAGCGGCACTGTGCGGATGGGAATGCCTCCCTCTAATTCGAATTTGGGTGTGGAAGCCGAGGTGGTCAGCTCTACTGTGGAAAGGCCCGTTGAGAGAGGCAATCTGAGGGCAGAGGCAGAGCGAGACAGAGGGAGCAACGGAGCAATGGACAGGAAGGTGCAGATAAGCGGCACAGGATGGTAATGCCACAGCTGGCAATGGGAATGAGTATCTGTATCTCTTGACTTGAATGAATATGGAACGTAATAGTAAGGAAGTGTGAGTTTTAAGCAAACCTGACGCTGGTGGTGTTTGCCAAATGCGAATGTAGTGGTAATTGAATCACAGGAAGGGTTAGGTTGTCTTGTACTACGTATAGGCTTGCCATAATCAGGAGCAATCAGCGAAGTCAAGTGACACTGGAAGTGGGTTGGGGTAGGTGGGGTGACAGCTCGGCAAACAAGGGGCACAGGGGGCCGCTAGCCTTCCCCAAGAATACGACATACCTATCCGTATTCTAGACGGTTCGGCGGTTGTAACTCTGGTCACAAGTGCCGGAGCAAGACCAGCAAGATGCAGACAAGCACTTCGGACAAAAGACAGACTCAAGTGACCAACAAAATGCCAAACTCGAATGAAAATATATACCAATCCGCTAAATGATACACGCGGCAAGGAAAACAATGTACAAGAAGATCGTCTCGCCGCTCCAGCGCAAACGCCGCCGCCATGGCCAAAGAAAGACAGACAGACAGAATAGACAGAGAAGATAGCAAAGCTCATCCAAGCCCATGCCCAAAAGTCTACGCCATCTATCAGACCAGACCAGCCTCCCCCTTTCCCTTTCTCCTCCTTTCTCCTCCCTTTCTCCTCCTTTCTCCTCCTTTCTCCTCCCTTCTCCTCCCTTCTCCCTCTCTCTTCCCTTTCCTCCGCGTCTTCTACCACGAAAACGCCTCCTCCACAAAGTCCAGATTCCCACCATACTGCCTATTCCTTACCGCCCTGCGCACCTCATCGCTCAACGCGCCCGGCCCGCACACCGACACAGCCATCGTCCCGACCTGGCTCTCCATCTCGTGGCCCAGCAGCGTATCGATGTTGGGGCGGCCGGGGAACATCTGCACCGTCGAGCTGGGCGAGTGGATCTCCTTGGTCGAGCGCGGGCGGCTGACGAAGAGCATCACTCGCAAAATCTCGCGCCGCCGCTCCATGCCCAGCACCTCGGTCATCCACGGCCGGATCCACTCGAGGTGCTCGGGCGACTGGATCGTCCAGACCAGGATGACCTTGCGGGTGGCGACGGTGCCGTTGTTGAAGCCGGCGACCAGGTCGCGCACGTGGGGCACCGCCTGCGTGATGCCCACGCCGCCGGCGAAGAGCATCACCGTGCCGTACGAGTGCAGGCGACTGGAGCCGCGGTAGGGGCCCTCGACGAGGCACCGCGTGATCATCTTGCCGTCGGGGCGGGCCGCGGCCTGGTTGTAGAGGGATCCCGTGAAGCCCGTGCGGCCACGGATGATGAAGGAGAGCGTGGTCTTGCCGGCGCCCAGGATGTCTTGGCGGCGGACGGGGAGTTTCTCCTCGTCGGCGTGGTTGTCCGACTGCTCGCTCCACGCGACCGTGAAGGGGTGCGACTGCCAGAAGCTGATCGTCGGCATATACAGATAGGCGTGCTGGCCCGGCTTGAAGTCCCACGGCCGCGCCATGGTGACGGTGACGCGGCAGGCGCCGCCGGGGAGCGCTTCGACCAGCGTCTTGGTGCCGCCCGCGCCGATGTTGCGGTAGCCGATGCGGATCAGGCGCGCGAGCCGGTCAAAGACCCACAGCGCGACGACCGCATAGAGGTACTTGAGCTGCGGGAGCTTCTTGAGGTCGAGGTGGTACCACAGGCCGATGATGGACAAGATTGCGAGCGCGATATGCAAGAGCTTGAAAGTTTCGTAGTAGGCGTGGCGGAAGATACTCGCTGCCTGGATGCTAATGACGACAAATGCGCAGGTTGCCTGTGCGGGTCAGCAGAGTTCGATGAGGCTACCACGGTATAGAGGGGGGGGGGGGGGGGGGGACACACGATGAATCCCCACATCATGTAGGGGACGCGGAAAACGGTCTGAAAGGCGCCGTCCCAGCCGCTCCTCGAGGCGGAGCTGACGAGGAACGCCAAAGTGTGGGCAACGGCCTCCAAAGTCACGATGCGGCCCAGCCAGCGGTGGAGCAGGGTTGAAGGTGTCGAAAGACATGCCGAGAAGGGTGATGAGCGGGTTGTTCCTACCCGCCATGAGGAAAAGAGGGATCATGTTCATCACGGAGAGGTAGCCGGTGCGGTTCCTGACAAGCCCGGCAACCGTCTTCAAATCCCCCGAGTAGTCGATGGTCATGACGCAGAACGCCACGTTGGTCGCGAAGTAGCCGAGCAGAAAAACGAGCTGCATCCGCGTCGGGAGTGCGTGGGAGTGTGCCGACGTTGAGGGCCGAGCTGAGCTGGAATTCGCGGTTGTGCCGCTTGCTGAGAATGGGCGCGTATTGAATGTTCCTCTTGAACCACGAGTACCTCTCGGAGCCCTCGGCGAAATACCGCTGCGTGTCGTTGTAGAGGCACGTCACTGTCCGGACATACCTGACCAGGAGCATGGTGAGTCTCCAGGCGAGAAGGACGACCGAAATGGAGCCCAAAACAACGAGCAGGTAGTTCGAGAGCATCTCGTTGACAACATCTGCATCTGTCGACCCATGGCTTCCTCCACCTCCACCTCCGCCGCCGTGTCCGCCTGCGGCTGCTGTGCTCGTCGGGGCAGCCATGTTGATTGCTGTGTCGTCCTACTAATCACTTCTTCAATTTTCCCTAAAACCGTTCCTCCTAGAACTCGTGAAAATCGACTGCCTTTGAAGGTTGGTCGTCGAGAAGTCGATATCCGTGAGGATGGTGTGTATGTGTATGGGTGTGTGGTTGGGTCGTCGACGCTATCAAAGCGTTCAAAAGTTGCTCTAAATTTTGAATGAATGGAAGGGCCAAAATCGAAATGGTTCCCAAAGCTCGCCGAGTCCTGCAAGGAGAGCTGGGTAACTCGTGAATTTTTTTGGTTGTTTTCCAGTAGTAAACCGGGTCGCGTGGAATCGGTCACGAGAAATCCTTGAAAATGGAGGCAAGTGGCCTTTGTGTTGTGCGGTTTTCGGCTTCACCTGACCATGTCGCTATTCCTGTTGTTTTCGTAGAGAATGTGTTGTCGGTTCCCAGAAGGTGGCCGAACAAGAAGTGAAATATGGTGGAAGCGTCCAGCGGCAGGTCGTTAAGGTTCGGGGAAATGTGTTGTGTGTGTGTATCGTGAACTCGTCACAGTGGATGTGGTCACTACCTCAAAGTGCCCCGATTGTTGATGACACACACAGTGACACTCTGCGCGCAGAGTAAAAGGAGAGTCGTACCGAGAATGAAGAATGAATGAATCCTCGAAATCCCCAAAGTAGGCCAGCCAAGGAGGGAACTTTGTTCAGAAGAATGGTTCCGTGGACACGGAGGGACGATCTGACCCAAGGATCAGGCCTTGTAATGCGGATGAAGGGGCTGGTCAATTTGGCCGAACCCCTCTCCCTGTATGTCGTTACACAGTAATGTGACGTTCTGGGGGAGGTCATCCATGGTAATTTACACGCCAAGCGGGGTTGTTTACACATGGCCCCCAACAACCGAGCCATTCACAGCCACACATTCCGGTAAACTGGGCAGGTAATTTTGATGCCCGTTTTACAACGTTGTCCGGGTCCGTACGCGTCACATCCCTGATTTCTCTACAAGTCGTCACGTAATCGATCGGGTCAACCTCCCAAAACTCACTCACGGAGGCACACTCGCACACCAGGTAAACCACTGCGTGTCTCGACTCCAAACCCGGTACTTGTGACGCTCCATAGACGATTAGGGAGTGCCGCGCGGTGGAAAACGGACGCGTAGGCTGTTTGAGAGGTCCCGAAGAACGGCAAGTGCAACTGTCATGCAAGTGCCGTCTGAAGGAAGACCTGTCAGAATGGAAGCGACTCGCCGTGTGGGCCGAGTCCCGGGTTACCATTCACTCGCTCGATTCACCATGCGTGCCATGCCAGTGCCACGCATGCCCACTGGAAAGTTTGGAAGCAGGGTCAACACACAACTGCCCAAACCAGTCGAAACCCCGTCCGCGACGCCCAATGCCCCACACCAAACGAGGCGAATTGCCAAGCGCTCAGCGGGTTGAGCTCTCCATTGGCCGAGCCCTGAAACTGCGCTTTGGACTTTCCTGCCAGGGGCACACACTTTTCTGCATGATCAAGCACTGACAAGCACGTTCCTCGGCCACTCAAATCCCATCTCGATGAGGGGGAGCGGGACTATTCTCGGTCGACATTTGCGGTCCTCCCGGTGGCCGCCCGATTGAGATAATCTACCGCCAGGTTCTCGGAGAACCCCGCCGAGGCCTGGGTTTTTCCAGGTTCGCCACTACCTTTCACAGGGAAACAAGGACAGCCCCAGGTCATGCAAATGGAGACGGGCACACAAGCAACAAGGAAGAGGTTTGTTTCTCGAGCTGCATGCGGAAGCGAGGGACCTGCGCTTCTATGTTTGTACGGAGGATGCACATACCAATAACCAACTCCAATAACTGTATGCAGCGAGATGATAAACCCTGCCGGTGTGCGATGCATCGTCGCATCTCTCGTCATCCCAAGTCTTCGAAGACTCCTCCATCCTGATCTGTGCCACATCAATGCACTGAATGGCCCAGGCCTTTACCAAGCGGCCGGCAAACAGGCCTGGGGATGGGATTGCCCCCTTTCCCCACTCGAGCAATTAATACGGCACAGCGGCTCACGGCAGCTGATGGGGGTAACTCTCGGAGAAGGAGAAGGACTGTAGCATTACATATTTGTTATTGCTGGGCCGGGACGCGGCGAAGGCTTAAAATATGGATACACGACAACTTGTGACTAACTAGTCGATATTCGATGGCGAGTCTCGAGGCGCAACTCTTTCGCTCTCGACAACTCTAGAGCCGCTGTCGAGAGCCACCCTCAACCGCCCTCGAGAAGCGCGCGGCGATCGACGCCCAGCCTTGAAGCAGATCTCCCGCCAGATCCCGTTTGGTGTTTCAACTGAGAGCTGACGAACACAGCTTGTGTGGAGTCTCAGCAGTCAGGAGAATGAGAAAACGAGGAAGGGTGACGACAGCGGCCTTGTCCCCCGCTGTCCCAAGCGATCCATCTTGAAACATGCCCCCCCGCCGAGCCCCGACAACTTGCATCCACCATCACACCAGTCATCGCTGGGAGAAACCGTTGCGGAGCGCCATCGACCTCGTCGAGGCGTCGTCCCGTCGCCGCCCACAACCGGCGAGTTAGCAGTTAGCCGCTATCTCACTGTCCACAAGCTCAGCTCCAGCGGTTGGGTTTGTATGTACTGTCGATCTGGGTTTTCGTCACCGCCTCGCTGCTAACCGTGACGACGGGGATAGCTGCATATTTTATTCATTTTTTCTTTTTTACGTACCCTTTTCTTTTCTTTTGATTCAAATCACATGGCCAATAACAGAGATCCCCGCAGGAAAAAAAAAAGTAAAAATGAGAAAGCCGACGGACAAGTGTGAGAAACGCTCCTCAAACACAAACGAAATTTGTCCAGCCAACCCACACACCAGTTCCCACACTTGTTTCCAGAAGCAAATAACTATGGGGCACCTCGCTTCGAGATATCCAAGCAACACAGACAGGGCATTGCTGCCGAGGACATGTGGGGATGCCGATATCGTTACTTCAATCGGTAAGTTGACCGAGGCTTCAAGATGTTCCGCCAGAGGGGATTCCGTCGGCAAGACCTGCCCAAGAAGCAACACGAGTCGATGGGAAATTGGCCCAAGTTGTTTCGGATTTTGTTATACCATGCCGAGGGATCCCGTGTAAGCATCACAGTAGTGGTAAAGATGGCGTCATTTAGAGACATCGAGACGATCTCGTAAAACATGTCTGTGGGGCTTCTGAAGTAGGACAAAATGGTGTCTCCCTCTAACGAAACAGTGAGCCCGTGATGCTGAATAAGTCTCACTTTACTGCGTGCCCCTTTTGTTCACCTATAACATAACTACACATTATATTCTAACGATTCCCTCCATGACACATACACAATTCCCGTAAACTGAAGGTGAACCAAACACCTCCAACTCTGTGCTCCGTGCTCTGGATCCGTATCTACATGATTCTACTGCAATTATTCTACCCAGTAACCCAAACAAACCACCTAGCGGTCGTCTATGTAAGAGAAGAGAAAAAAGTAAAAAAGAAAAGGCACAGATAAACGTGCAGCCAAAACCACATGGTATCATCCCGAAGCAACCCAAACAACCCTTCTAAAGAAGACTCAACTCATCATCACTTTCCTCCTCCTCACCCCCACCACCACCACCCCACCCCTCCGACCTCCGCCTCTGCCCAGCACGAACAGGCTGCAAATACACTAGCGACGCCCTGGCCACCCTCTTCTTCACCGCCGTCGTAATAGTGGTAGTAGCAGTCTTAGCAGCAACAGCGGTAGTACCCCTTCAGGGCGGAACCGCGCCGGCTTCTTCCTGCGGAGCCAGTTCCCGCCGTCATCCTCTCCCTTTTTTGCCGTACCATCACTACCGCCGTTGTCAAAGGCCAGCTCGTCGCCTCCACGCGTCAGGGGGCGCGTCAGCAACAGCCGGCGTGGGCGGGCGGCGAGGAAGCCTCCCGCAGGGGTGGGGGGAGTGCCGGACGAGGCGGGGGTAGCATCTTCCCGAGGACGTTGTCGTTATTGTTGTGGTTGTGGTGGTTGTTGTCGTCATCATCATCGTCCTCGTTGTGGTTGTGGCCGTTCCCGTCGGGATGTGGGTGGTTTGAGTTTGACTCTGACTCTGGGTCTGAGTCGGGGTCTGAAGCCGATTCTGGTTCTGTTTCCAAGTGGGAGCCTGACGCAGACACGAGGGACGTTTCAGTATTGGGCGATGGCGCGGCATCCTCGTGGTCTGTTTCAGACATGGAAACGGATCGGTCGGTTTCATCGCCGTCGGGTGACGACACAGGGTCGACGTCAACGTCCATGTCGACATCGTCCTCGTCAGCTTCAGCCTCTGTCCCTGATGATTCTGACCCGCTATCCTCTGTGTCCCCTTCCGCCGCCTCATCCTCACTCAGTGCCACCCCGCTCGACCTCAACCGTCTTCTACCGCCAGCTGGACGGACCTCCGTCCCCGGCGTAGCAGCAACCCACTCGCTGATCCCATCGTCCCAGCGCACCCCAGAGAACGATGCCATCTTCTTCTCCCCCTTCTGCTCAACCCCCACCCAACCACCACCATTACCACCCCTCCCCGGTGTAACACACCCCAACCCCAGCTTGCGCTTGTACCTGTGCCTGCCCCTCCGCCTGCCTCGCCCTCAACAACCCCTCGGCAACCTCCAAATCCCTCAAATCGCCCGTCTGCTCAGCCAAGCGGAACGCGCCATCAACACGCATGTTGGCGAGCGCGCCGGGCGGGAGGGCCAACGCCTCCAGGCGGTCGCAGAACTGGGACAGGTAAAAGTGCGGCGGGAGGCCGGTGCCGCGGCTGCAGTGCCAGGCCATGGCGCTCATGAGCGCGGTGGTGGCGTCGTACTGCAGGAGTAGGGCCGGGTTGCCGCGGCAGGTTTGCACGTTCTTCCAGGCGGTTTCGATGGTTGGTGCTGAGGCTAAGGTTGAGGGGTCGGAGGCGGAGAGGAAGGAGCAGAGGGCGAGGATGTAGGTACCGAGTTTGCGAGAGGGGGTCTTGTGCGTTTTGAGGTTCGTTGAGCAGGCTGTGGTGATGTTTGTCATTCTGCGGCGGAGCGTGGCGGCGCGGGTGGGTGAGGACGTCTCCGGGGTTTGGATGGATCCCTCCACGCCAAGGAGGATGACAGAGCCGAGGGCAGCGATGGTGCTGATGAGAGTCGTTTGCGCTTTTCCACGGAGCCGTGTTTGCGGTATGCCACGCGGCTTCCTGGGCGAGGCAAGGGTACAGAGTAGCTCGAGAGTGACGACGGCGAAGTCCACCGTGTTTTGGCAAGGCTTCGTGTGGGTGATTTGGCGGACTGTGGCGGGCCACAGAGCGATAAAGCTCTTGTTCAGGATCCAGCTCGTCGGGAGCAAGTCGTCAGCAAGCAGTTTGGCTAATATCCTTGGCAAGATAGAAGTCCCCGAAGGGTCACAACTCTTGAGCGTTCTGAGCGGTTGAAGGGCGGGAGAGGCGAAGAGATCATCATCGGCGGAGGAAGGCTTCGGGTACTGGCGGATCACGAAGGTGTCGATGAGTCCACTGAACTCGGTTGATGGCATGTATTCGAGGCACAGCCGTATGAGTAGACCTGTCACCGGATCTTCCAGTAAATCTTCCGTTGCAGCATCCTGGATTATCTGGACGGCATGAGCCCGCAGAAGCAAACAGAGGTGGTTCCATCCATCCACCGCGCCGAGCGATTCCAGCTCTGAGTAGATTTCGAACGACACTCCGGCGCCTTGGACGCCCGACTTTGTGCCGTTTTCCTCGGACTCTTGCCTCTCCCATTCTTCAAGTCCTGCAATGTAGGCCGGAACCTTCCGGAGACACATGGCCAATAGCGACTTGGGGCCAGCTGCCCGATTCTTCCTGGGCGAGGTGACCCTTAGCAAGGCGTCGAAGGCCTTGAAAACAGATCCATAGAGCCCATATCTCTCGGAATCCGTAATGAACCGGAAACTAGCCAGCTCAGCCTCGAAGGCGCATTTTGTCTTGCAACCATTCCTTGAGTGAGTGCACCGCCCATTGGCCGAAGACGGCTCCGGTTGATGGGGCTCATCTCGAGCCTGGGCTGGCGAAGAAAGTTGGTGATTCCTGACCCGGCGGAGAAAAGGGGTAGGCAGCACGACGTCTTGGGGCGCCTTGTTATCGGGTTGGCGACGCTGCTTCTGCACATTTCGCTGTGGTGTGCATATTAAATCGCTAGATGACCTTCTGCGAGATGCTTTTCTGGAATACTTGCGACATGTTTTTTTATCGTTGTATTCTGAGTCGGAGCCTGGATAACTTCGCTTGCCCAGCACAGTCCTTCGGGATTTCGAAACTTGGCCCGGGGCTGCTGAACTTTGAGTCAACGCCCTCCGTTCTTTGTCCTTCCTGAGAGCTGCAATATGGGCAATAAGAGGCCGTAAGAGCCGGTGACAGCGCGTAGCTGTCCAGGGCTGTGACGATTCTGAAACTGTTGTCGTGTTGATGTTTTGTTTGGCGTGAACGCGATATTGGCCCTCCATGGGATTCGCCTCTCAGTATTTAAATTATGGGCGGATTAAATGGCAAACAAGAATGCGAATAGTAGCAAATGTTAGCCAATGTTGTTGCGTTTTTGATGAAAGTATTGTTGTTGACTCGATTCCGTTTATGGATTAGGTTTGCCGAACGTCAACAAATCCCAGGTCGTGAGCCTGAGCAGGGCTCGCGACTGGAGCGGGATCGTGCCAAGCATCCTTCCGACAGGCCGAGCTACCATGCATCCAGCTTTGAGAAATGCCGTTGTATCTATGGGCCATCAATTTAGACAAAAAAGTAAGACACTCATCAAGATGAAAACCGCTACTCCCAAAGAGAAGCCCCATGCATTTTCCCTTGTCCCTTTTCCCTTCTTCTATCTTGTCTCTCTTAACAAGTATGAAAACCGAGATCGCCGAAGACCCGAGCTTTTGGGGCGACTGGATAGAATCGGCTTGAGGGGTTGTTAGTAGCGTGGCTCCAGTGCCGGCTACTTCTCGCCATTTGGCCGGCACGGGCCGGGCAAAAAAAAAAAAAAAGTTGTTAAAAATTCTCGAATAAACACCCAACGACTCTTCAGTAAACCCCTTCCACCCAGGTGCCCGGCAGCGTATTTGGACGTTTCTAGTTTCCAATTGGGTCGTTTCTACCGTCTGTTCGTTTGTTTCAGCACTCTCTTGCGCAACGTACTTCTTGCTTCCGAGAGCAGGTCTGCACCGTTGGCTGGCCCTCGATCTGTAATTACCTGACTACGTTAATCGCTCCGACATTGCTCGCAAAATTACTACGATATAACCCCGGAAATTAGAATTCAAGATGGCCGACACACCGTCCAACAACAACGCCGCCGCTCCGACCAGTACGTCCATATATGCTTTACCCCTCCATCGACCCCTCCATACCTATTTGAGCGCCCACAAACTTCCGGCCCGGACTAACTCGGACTCTTTCTTTACTACCAGACAACCCGGAATCTGAAGCTCCTGCCGTGCAGGACACACCCGCCGAGGACACGGCAGAAACGCAGCCAACCGAAGAGGAGGCCGAGCAGCCTGATGGTGCGTTTGCAAAACGGCCCAACGCACACATCCATAGTGGTCTTTGTCTTTGTCTGACACTGTTGACTAGATGCCCCCTTCCTCGTGAAGATTGTCCTGCCCCACGACGCCCAGCCGTTGGAGCTTCCAGTATGTTGACAGTTTGGAATATCTTAGAACCTTTCTAAAAACGACACAGGTGTCCCCGCTGGAGCAAATCCACGAGATTCGGCAATCCGTTATCGAGCATCCAGTCGCCGTGCAATATTCTTGTTTTCACCTCGAACACAATGGGCAGCGTATCAACGACTTTGTCCAGGTTTCGGACGTCGAGGGCCTTGCCGCCGACTCCGAGTTGCATGTCGTTGAGGATCCCTACACTGAGAAGGAGGCGAGGATTCATTTTATTCGGATTAGAGAGCTGATCGGCGCCGCCGGGGACCGTACCGACACTGCCCAAGGCATCCTCGCCGGTATTTCGATCCACGACGATGTCGTGGCTGCCGCCGCCGAGGAGGCCGAGAAGGAGGTCCAGCCCTACGATTTCACTGCGACCCCCGAACTCTCCGTTCTTCTTCCCAAAGAGACGCCGCCTGCGCCCAAGACCGTCAAGTTGATCACACTGTCGTCGTGGAACCCGCCACCGGCCCAGTGGAGGCAAAAAGGTCACCTTATCTACCTCGCTATTACCACGAACGAAGGCGAGCAACACCATGTGACCGGGCACGCGGGGGGGTTCTTCATCAACAACTCGAACAAGGACAAGTTTAACCCGACACCACGGACTGATGCCAAGGGTGCGTCGGCTCACTCTCTCTTCACCCTCCTCGACAAGATTTCGCCCTCGTTCGCGAAGTCGTTTGCCGACTTCCAGCAGTCCGCAAACACCAAGGAACCCTTGGCAACATTTCAGATTGGCAACACCGTCCCCTCAGCCCCCTGGATTGTGCCATCAGCCACCTCGCCGCTGTGTGCTCACATCTCCGATCCGACAAGACCCCAGGAAACGTTCCTGCTGGGTGGCGCCGAGAACACGGATTCATTGAGAGACTGGAATGAGGAGTTCCAATCCGCCAAGGAGCTCCCCAGGGACTCGATCCAAGACCGCGTGTTCCGGGAACGTCTGCTAGCTAAGCTCTATGCTGACTACAACGATGCTGCTGCTCGCGGTGCGGTGCTGGTTGCCCGCGGCGAGGTTGCTCCGCTCAACCCAACCGAGGGCCGGGATGCCCAGATCTTCGTCTATAACAACGTCTTCTTCTCGTTCGGCGCTGATGGTGTCGGCACCTTCACTAGCGAGGGAGGTGACGAGGCTGCGCGCGTTGCTACCGGAAAGGACGTCCATGGTGTCAAGCTCGTGAACCAGCTCGACATCGATGGCTTGTACACCCCCGGCACAGTCGTCGTTGACTACATGGGCAAGCGCATTGTCGGCCAAAGCATCGTCCCCGGCATTTTCAAGCAGCCTGAACCTGGTGAGAACCAGATTCACTACGGTGCGGTCGATGGCAAGGATATCGTTGCCGCTGACGAAAGCTTTGCGCCTTCATTCGAGAAGCTCGCACAGGCTCTACGCGTCAAGAAGCACGCCGTGTGGGACAAGGATGACAAACGGTTCGACCTGGAGGCTAGTGTCGAGATGAAGGGCCTCCTTGGCACTGACGGTCGCAAGTACGTCTTGGATTTGTACCGCATCACACCACTGGACATCACCTGGATGGAGGAGAACAGCCCTGAAGGCGCCGAGTACCCCCACCGTATGACCGTGTTGCGCCCGGAGCTAGTAGAGGCCTTGGGTAAGCAGAAGGCCCGCGAATTTGTCAACGCCGAGTTGCAAAAGCGTGCGGCCTCGAAGAAGCAGGACACGGTTGCGGAGACCAAGGAGGAAAAGCCGGAGGAGAAGGTCGAGAATGTTGAGGAGAAGGCCGAGGAGGCTGAGGAGAAAACCGAGGAGGCCAAGGCCGAGGCCGAGGAGGCCGACGCAACCGAGGAGAAGGCCGAGGAGAAGAAGGAGGAGGAAAAGACGGAGAACGAGCGGATCGACATGTCAAACTTCAAGTTCGCCCTGAATCCCGACGTCTTCAGCGGCCAGAACCCCCAGACCGACGAGGAGAAGGAGGAGATGGCCAAGGACGAGCAGGAGGTTCGCGATGCTTGCACCTACCTCCGTGATACCGTCATCCCCGCCCTTATTCGGGATCTGAACGAGTCTGACATCAGCTTCCCGATGGATGGCCGCTCGCTCACCTCCCTTCTCCACCGCCGCGGTATCAATCTGCGCTACCTCGGCAAGCTGGCGTCGCTGAGCGAAAACACTCGCCTGGAGTGCTTCCGTGACGTCTGCGTCCGCGAGATGATCGCGAGATCGTTCAAGCACGTCGCTGCCAAGTACCTCAAGACGCTACCCCTGCCGCTTACTTCGTCTTGCTTCTCTCACCTCTTCAACTGCTTGCTAGGCACAGAGCTGAACTCCAATCCGGTCGCCGAGATTGACGAGTCTTACCGTTCTCTTTTCGATGAAGCCGATCTCGCATTCGAGAAGGTCACGCCCGAGGGCCTGAGGGAAGAAGTCCAGAGCGAGGCTGCTCGCAGGTTCCGGTTTGCTCTGCCGGATAGCTGGTGGACCCAGGCCAGACATCTGCAGTTGCTTCGTGAGATCGCCCTGAAGCTCGGTCTCCAGATCCAGATCAAGAAGTTCCGCTTCACTCAGTCCGCCGAGCCTGAGCCTGCGCCGCAGACTAACGGCCAGTCGCAGGCCGAGCCTGCCGCCAAGAAGAAGAACAAGAAGAAGTCCCGCGATGGGTCGCCATCTACCGCGCCGTCACCTGTCGTCGCGCCGCACACTTTCAGCCCCGACGACTTTGTCAACATCGTGCCCATCATCAAGGACTCATGCCCGCGCAGCGCGCTGGCCGAGGAGGCACTGGAGGCCGGCCGCCTGTCGATCTACCAGAACCAGCGGAAGCTCGGCGAGGACCTCCTCCTCGAGTCGCTGTCTCTACACGAGCAGATCTATGGCCTTGTTCACCCCGAGGTTGCCCAGATATACCACACGCTCTCTCAGTTGTACTTCCAGCTCGACCAGAAGGATGCTGCCGTGGAGCTAGCCAAGAAGGCCGCCATCGTCGCCGAGCGGACAGTCGGCCTCGACTCGGCCGAGACGGTGCTCAACTATCTCAACCTGAGCCTTTTCCTTCACCAGCGCGGCGACAGCAAGCTCGCGCTCGGTTACGCCAAGCACGCGCTCGACATCTGGAAGGTCATCTACGGCCCGGACCACCCGGACACCATCACCACCATCAACAACTACGCCGTCATGCTGCAGAGTCTCAAGGCGTACCACGAGTCCCGCCGCTGGTTCGAGGAGTCGCTCCGCGTCTGCGAGAAGGTCTTTGGCCGCCAGTCTATCAACTCGGCGACGCTCCTTTTCCAGCTCGCGCAGGCCCTCGCTCTCGACCAGGACTCCAAGGCCGCCGTCGACCGCATGCGCGAGAGCTACAACATCTTCCGCGCCTCCCTCGGCCCCGAGGACAAGAACACCAAGGAGGCCGAGCACTGGCTCGAGCAGCTCACGCACAACGCTGTCTCTATCGCCAAGCAGGCCAAGGACCTGCAGGCGCGCCGCGCACGCGGCGGGTACCGGTTTGCCTCGCGCGGCGTCAGCATCGGCGCCGGTGCAACGGGCGCCACGGGGGCGGCGGCGACCGAGCTGGCTGGCAAGCCGGCTCCGCCGCCGTCTATGGACGGCCGCACCATCGACGAGCTCGTGCGGTACATCGAGGGCACCGACAAGAAGAAGTCGGGCGGCGCTGGTGGTGCCGGCGGGAAGAAGCGTGCTGGGCGCGGAAACCCTAAGAGGAGGGGCGGCGCTGCTGGTGGGAGCGCTTGAGCGAACGGTTGCCTGCTCAGGTTGACCTGCCGCGGTGATTCCGTAGGTTCGGGTTTGTTGGTTTGTGGGGTGGTGCATTTCCGGAACCACACGACATCCTTCGAAGGCGAGGATTGTGCGTGTAGTTTATTTCCCTCCGAATATGTAAATATAAGCCAGGATAGGCGGGGGCGGCGGTATTGGAAACACAAAAATAGGGTGAGGTGTGGGTTGGGATGGACGGCGGTGGAGGTGGTGGCATTCGATTCGCCGTTGTGTTTTCATTTTCATCACGGAGCGTGGATATGGGGCGGACAAAAGCAAAAAAGCCGGGGCGGTATCTCATTTCTTACCTTATCATCATCATGACTTTGCTAGAGACCGACCTTGGGGCTGACAGGTCGTGGGCGGATGGGATGGTTGGTGGGTGGGGAGGGCAAAAAGGGAATGTGGGGGGAGGAACTTGGTGGCTTTGTTGTCGTTGCTGTTTGTTGTTGCATGGGGCGACGATGGTTGGTCGTTAACGAATTAATGGAACACCTCTTCACTCTCCAATATTTTCATCTTTCCATTTCCGTATTTTCGTGCATTGGATACCTGATAGAAAGCGTTTGTTATGTATGACGGCGGTGGGGCATGCCCGGTTGGGTGCGCTGTGAGCTGTGAGGCGGTGATTTGAGCTGCCCCTCACCACATGCATTCCAAGGTTGCCCTGTATAGAAGTTAGTAAACAAGATGTTTGAATTTTCAACAGTTCTTCCAGCCTCTGCAACTTGCAACTTTTGTCCCTTTTCGTATTTTTATATTGTTTCTATTTTTATGTTTATCAGAACTAGTGATAAACACAAGGTGTGATTGTCAATTGAGGTGGCTGGGTGAACCGGAGGGCGCGGGTTCCCCTGATCCCTCAGATGGATTTTCGAGAACAGTGAAATAAATCTTTGGCGCGCACGGGGGACCAAACCACCAACCGGATTACCTCATAGTTACATAGAACCCACTGCGTAGTACTTACATACCTAGTCTATGGTGCAGATTTAGGGCTGAGACCTCGAGTCTAAGTTTTTCTTTATCTGCATGAAACATATGCGTTGCCTAAACAATGGTGCACCTTGGATTGTAAATCTGCATGCGACCGAGCCCTCCTTTGTTGACTTTGGTGGGACTTGGGAGAAAGGAAGAGAGGGGGTTGGGAGTGGAGGTGCAAGTTGAGTGCAGCTCCCTTTCAAGGGTGGAACATGACGAACTTGTGCAGTTGCGCCGCACGTGAATTCCCACTTCGCCCCACCAAGATCAGCGAATAGACCAGGCTGATTGGCCACTGACCCCTCTGTCCCTTCCTCGCGTTCAAGGCGCGAAAATCCCAAGTCAATTAAACAACTTGGACCTGGAACTCACCAAGTTCTGCATGTTCTGCCCCGAACCAAGCCCGCAATCGCACACAGTTTAGCTTTGTTAGTGACCCGAATCACGGCACACCATTGTGACCACACCATCTCGGATGGTCACTGCTCAACAGCAATTTACATTTCAAGCGGTCCTAGACATTGCGCGCAAAAGAATATACCGTGTCGCATTTCGTTACCAGGCTCAGCAGCGGGCAGCGGGCAGCAGGCCACGAAGCTCCCACCTCAAGCTCGTCGCCGAGTATACTTACCTAACCAGCAACCCTCCCGACCCCTCCTTCACCGGACCTCACCTGATGGTGCAGCGCAATTAAAATGCCCACGCCAACTAAACGCGCGCAACGCGTTCGCCGTGATTTGCGCAGCGATGCGATCGTCGAATCGTCCTCGCCATCCCGCCCCTCAAAGCGGCGCAGAAAGGTAAGGATGTCCCGCGTGCCCCTCGGTCGCGAGCAACCCCCCGAATTGGACCTCGACCTCCCCCTCGGCTTTATCACTCCTATATCTGTGGTTACCACTTCGCTGCTACCTACTCTATATCTTTACTTTTGCTTCATTGCGCTGACCATATATCTTTCGGTAGAATGATGACGCCGCCGAAACAACCGAGACCTCCGAACCCGTCGACGAAGGCGACTCGTCTCACCTCGCCGATCAGTCCGCAATCGAAGACGACGACCAGCTTGTGACCCGGGTAACCCAGCATTTACTAGCTCCCCCGGCGCAAGTGCAGGCCAGCAAGGACCACTCTAATAGCATCCACGAGTCGAACAAGGAGGGAGTGAAGGCCTATGCCAAGATCGCCGCTCTGGATTGGACCTACTACATCACGAGGCTGACTGTCAACATTGGCCGCTCGTCCGACCCCGCCCAGGCCCGAGCGGATCAGAACCAGAAAGATTCCGATCAAAACCAGGAGGACCCCGACGCGATACACATTGATTTGGGTCCGAGCAAGCTTGTCTCACGGCTTCACGCCGTAGTTTACTTCAACCGCGACCAGGAGAAATGGTGGTTGCTCGTTAAGGGGCGCAACTCGCTCAAGGTGGATGGCTCGCTGTGGAAGGCCGGCCAGGCTGGGCCTCTGCGAAGTGGTGAGGTCATCGAAGTGGGCGGCGTGGAGATGATGTTTGTCCTCCCCATCGACCTCAGCCCACTTCAAATCGCCCAGCAGTATCTGGAGCGGGCCGGCATTGTCAAGCCGGAGCCTTCCGCAACCCCGGTGCGGCCGACGCGGCACCCGCTGCCGTCGGGGGATGGCATCCATACGAGCTCCCGACCAAGTC